>CM038003.1:6299463-6649003 GCA_021234005.1 Nephelium lappaceum
ACCCCATTTGTCTTGCACATGCAGGGAGTGGAGAGCACTTAAAATATTGTTGTTGGCCCCATTCTAGATAGCTTAAGCTTTTGGGTATTGCAGTTACTAAAATAGTGAAATATCCTTTCTCGTAAGTCTTTTGTTCTTCTACAAGACCAATTTGGGCTTTAATTTGAACAAAAAAATCAGAACTTGTACTTAATTATGACATCTTTATAAAACCAGATATCAAAGGATAATATTTAAAAACCAACATCATAAGATTACAGATTTGTTAATTTTACAAACTCCAAATGTCTCTTGCCTCAGTATATAAAAAGACATTAAACTCAAGAAGATTCAATTATATCATTAAGAGCTTAACATTATTGTTTGGGTCATAACCTACCAACTTAATCTTTAGTGTGGAATGGTTCTTTAATATGGTATCAAAACTAATTTTCCTAGGAGTAGGCAAGTTGTAGTCTTCCAAACATGACTGCATTCGTGTTGATCTTGGTCTAAAATTTATATTCGTACTTGTGTTTGGATTTGGTCCACCTCATTGGTCTTAATAGGAGGATGTGCTTAATACCATTCTTTGGGCCCTTATTTACTAGCTTAAGTTTTTGGGCAGGTTAACAATATGGACAGTTGCATAATATGGCAAAAAGGTAAACTTAAGATGTATCCAACTAAAAAGCATACATGGGTGGTAAAGGGGCAAGATAGTGACAGTCGGACTGTTGGAGTAGATCCTATGTCAAATAGTTTTCAAGCATCAAGAAAAATATAAAACATCCAAATTCCAAGACACATAATTGTTCAGTAAATCATATAGATGCCATCATTCAAGATATTTTGTAGAAATATCTCCTACACCAAGTGTAATTTGCACTTCCAAACAAACAGAAAGCATGAAAAGAATAAATCAAGTACCTTTGCATGAATGTATAGCTCCTTATGAGAAATAGCATCTTTGGGGCATGGTTTCCTAATTGATGTCACAGCATTTGATTTGATCACTCTGCATAGAATTACATTCAATTAAAACTGTTAAGGAACATAAATGTAAGAAGAGCAGCTTAACTACAATTATAACTATATTATGTACCAGCTTGAGAAAAATTGAAGGGTAGCTGAATTGGCAAATAAATTATTCTGAGTGCTCTATCCAACAAAGTTTCACTCTCAATGACTTCATACAGCAAACAAATTATTTGGTATGATGAAAAGAAGGAAAATTAATGTCACAAAATACATTCAGAATTTATGAGTTTTCATTAACTATTTAGGCTACTTCAGGAAACATTACACATAAGAACATAAAACTGTCAATAGTACAATAAGAATATAAGTATAGTGCATCAATGAGTCCAATGACTTTCATAGTAGTGTACCATCATAAATCTTATGAACACTATTACTAAATAACCTTTAAGAGTCCAATATAAAAACTTCTAAGAACTTGTAACAAAACCATAATTGGTATTAAAAAATTATGCCATCATTACCCAACCAAAAGTAAAAGAAATTTATAATTACATATTATAACATTTTTAAGTTAGCAAGAGAAAGAAATGCCTTCTTTGTTCTTTAATTTAAAGTTTTTATTTCTGATAAAATATTTAGACATCAAGAAACTAGTTAGCAGAAACACAATGATAGTAATTGAACAACAATCAGAAGATTGGCTGACAGTGTAATTATATTACATAACATCTCATGATTTTCCTTGACAAAGGTTAGCATTAGTTGATTAACAAAAGAAACCTCTATTGAAAGCTTAATTTTATTCAAAATGAAAAGATTACATTTAAATACAATTAGAGTTGGCATACACTCCTAAACTTCCTCCTAGAATCATGACTAATTGACAATTTCCTAGAATTATGGCTAATTGATACAAACATGTCTAATTCCTAGAATAAGCTATTTAACTTTATTAGAATTTACAACAATTAAATGTTAACAACTCATCTAATTTATGCTCTCCTTGATAACTTGTACATGTTAACAAAGATAACAAAAATATTAAAAATTTTATCCGCTAATTTGGGAATTAGAATGTGAAACATGCAATTTGAGATTATTGTTTTTTCAAGATCCTTAGTTGGTCCGAGGTTATGATTTCTACAGGATTTATGTTCAAGATTTATAGTTTCTAGTGTTCATACCTTCTTGTTATGATTTACTTATTTCCTATTATGACTCATGTGGTGAGCGTAGATTGTCGGCTTGTTCAACACATTTAACTACTTACCTTCTTTGTGGGATTCTTGTTTTCTTTCTTTTTTTTTTTTTTTTCCCTCTGATTTTGGAGAGCATTTCTTTTCACTTCATTCATAATAATTGGAATATGAATTCTTGTTTCCTTTCTTTTTTTTCACTGAATTTGGGGGGTGTTTCATTTTGCTTCACTAATAACAATTGGAAAAGAATCTGTAGCGTGATGAGCTGGAGTCTTGTTTTCTGGTTTCTAGTCTTCATAAATGCTTTATTTTCTATTGGATCACCCATTGTTACAGTTTCAACTACATGGTAACAAAGGTTCTCTTTCAATAAAAAAAATCCCTTCTTATTTTTCAATGTTCAGCCCAAAAAAGAAAAGGAAACTAAAATGGAAAACAGGAAAGGTAGCTACAGTTTAAGCAATAGTCACAACCCTATTTTCCCAAACAATAGAAAAGACTACCGTATCCATACCTCATTTAGTAATACTCTTACCGTCCATCCTCAAGGAGTGATCCCTCCCATATGGAGTTACAGTAAGCATTACCCAATGCACCAAATAAGTCCAAAATTGTAGGTTCCCAAACCTTGACATCCAATGTTAGAGATCTCACCTGCAGTTGGTAATACAAGTATATAACAAAATACTTAGGAAATCACCCGAGAACAGAATCCCACAAAATTAGATAAACACCTGAAGAATAATTAATATACAAATTGAACTTGCAACATAAGAAACTAGTTTTTTGATATTAACCCATTCCAAAATAATATTAATCTCTAACAATGAGACCAACCAGATTTTATCTACTGGACTCAACAAAAGAATTGCAAGAAACAGGAAAAAATTGAAAGAATTCAGCCCAAGAGAAAACCTCCTCAAAACTCAGCCCTAAAATGGTCAACTCCTTAAAAAATATGTGCAACTTCCAAAAGAAAAAAAAAGGGACAAACCATGCTAAACTCACACAAGTGACAGGGTGTTGTTGAAAGTCACTTGTCAGAACAAAATCCACCAAAAATGGAAACATAGGAAGAATGAATAAATGCAAATTCGACTTGCTAGCTATGAGGCTAACTCACTAGATGGTATATTCATCAAAGAATTATTGGAACCAAAGGAACGAAAGAGTCTTTGAGGATCTCAAAGGTTAATGGGTAGCAGTTGTGTAGGAAAAGATTAGAGTTTGGGCTTACTTATGGGCTTCTATAACTTCTGAAGTTAGGGATGCTTGTTTTAATGCCTTCTATTCATTATTCATAATTGAAAAGTAGTGTTGGTGTAAAGTCTAGACTTGGAAGGGTTTATTCTTGGTAAGGATTTATTTAAGCTCTCCCCTTTTGTCCTCTGGGTTGTTTTCCATTTTGTGGATTACTTCTTCACCCATGCATATGGTTTCTGTTTGTTTATAAAATTTTGTTTCCTTTAAAAAAAAAATTAAAGATTATTAACCTGTTCTAATATATAGAATTGTAACAAAGAACATAATATGTAGATAATCATTAATTAGATTAAATAAGTGACTATCCAAATTTTACTTTTTTGTACCGTTTTCCCCCTTTTACTTCATTTTGGTGGCAAATTGTTTGGAAAGATCAGTTGATAGAGAATAGGATTGCCAATTGGTGGAAGGTCTTGAAAATATAGTTGTGACTTTTGTAACATTATAAAGAAATCGAGAAACATTCAAGATTTTTTTGTAAAAGGTGTAAAATATCTTTGTATTTGTTAGAAGACTATAACTAAAGTAGAATAATTTAAGTTGTGATCAAATTAAAAGTAACAAAACAAGTGTACAACAATTGAACGAAAAATAACCACATCAATCAAAGTCAAACACAAAGACAAACATGGCAGAAACTCAAACCTCTCTGTGTTTGATTGTTGTACGCTTATTTTATTGCTTTCAATTTGATCAGAGCTAGAATTATTTTCTACTTTAATTACACAATTTTCTAATGAATCCAAACATGTTTTACGTCTTTTACAAAAAGATCTTGATGCTCCTTTATATTTGACTAACATTATAGAAGTGACAATTATATTTTCATGGTATCAGAGCTTGATATATTCCAAAAATTTTGGGTTTGAACCCCTCGAGATAAAATTTGAATTTGTTATTTTTTAGATGAATTTCTTATGTGTTTGTGTTTGGACTTGAGTTACGTGGCAAGCCCGTTAGTCCTACACATGAGAGAGTGTATTAGAGAGCTTATAAATCATTGTTATGCTCTTTCTTATCAACTTAAACTTGTGCGTTTGATGGGTACTAACAGGTCAAAGTTTAGGAGTATGCATCTACTTTATTCCTTGAATGTTGTATGCAGAGTAGCTCTGCCTAAAGGCTAAGTATAGCACTTGCCTTAACCTCTTGGTGTAGCACTAAGAAAAATTATCCTTGTTCTTTCGTTATTCAATAATAAAACTCCATTGCCTCTTCTTAATTTTTACTGAGTTAGCGAGGTTCCTAACAAAATGTTTCTCTTTTCCAAATTGCAGATGATACATTTTTTTTTTTTAGCTTCAAGAATGAAGAGAAATTCAATTCTTTAGTTGAAATTATTCAAGCTTTTTGCCTAGTGTTAGGGCTTAACTTCAATCTAGCCATAAGTGTATTGGCTTGTTTAATTTTGATGAAGGAAAACTAGTTGAATTGTCCAATTCTAGTGAATTTGGTGCTTCAAGATCTTTGGATTTTTAGGCTCTAGAACATTACAAGGATATTAGAATGGTGGAAAAATGCTTTGTTTCCAAGGGAGGAAGATTAGTTACGTTTTCATTAATTGTATACGCACTTATCTTTGTTTGTTTAGAATTCTTATGGGGTGAACCAAAAAGAATTGAAAAGCTAATAAGAGATTTCTTTATAAAATGTTGCTGATGAAGGGATAAATTTGGTTTAGGAATTGGGAATGTTATTAAGAAAAACCTAGCGACGCTTAGGAAAGAGCTGTGAAGATTTTCTTTGTAGCTCAGTTTACTGTGGCATAAAGTGATTATAAGTATGGTCTCCAAGAAAATGTGTGGCATTCTAAAGTGATTGTCAGAGGTAGGTATTAGCTGCTGCAATGGAAATTTATAACGCAATGTTACAATGATTTCTCTTTTAATTTTCAATTTGTGGTTAGGGTTGGTGTCCACGATTCTTTTTGGAGGATAGTTGGATAATTAATACCATAATATTCTTGAGGTGCCCATAATAATTTTGCAAGGGTCTTATTAATATAGTGATTGGTCATTTAATGTTAGAAGAAACTCGAATGATAGAGAGAATGAGGAGTTTTCTTCTCTGCTTTCATTGTTTAAATGATGTTTCTTTCAATATGGGGGATGAAGATAGAAGATTGTGGTCCAAGGATTCTAGTGGAATAATTTCTTGCAAATCCTTTAAACAATGAGTCTTATCCATTCGTTTGAACCTCCTCATGTAATGTAAACGTCAACGGTTCCTAATAAAATAAAAGTTTAGGTATAGTTAAAAGCTCATGGAGAAAAATAAAACTTATGACATTATTCAAAAGAGATTGCTAACTTTGTTTACTTCCCTCTTGGTGTGTCATGTGCAAGAATTTCATAGAAAATTTGAATCATTTTTTCTTCATTTATGGTGGCTGCTAAGTTATGAGATAAGTTAGCTTCAGTGACAGGTTTGAAGTGAGTTGCTCCCCAGTTCATGGTTTCTTTCTTATAAAAGATTTTAAAGCTTTTAGGATAGGAAAGATGCTAACTAATACTGTTTCGTGGGCTATTTCATTAGAAAAGTATAGCAGAAACTTTTACGAAGCTAAATATAACAACTTTCATGGGATAAGGGTTTTTTAGCTTCTCTACGAGTATCAACTTCTGATGAATTTAAGACAAATTCACTAATTTTCATCATGCTTGATTGGAAGATAGTAGTTAATTGATATAATTTCATGTAAATTTAATTTCTTGTTCAGTTTTATGTACTAATGGTATACTAGTTCAGTTTTGTACACACTTTCTCTTCTATTTGAATAAAGTTTTCTGTTTCCTATAAAATAAAATAAAATAAAAGTTTAGAAACTAATCATCATTCAGTAAAGACCAATCATAAAATGTCTCGACCGACACTAGTAGATAGCGGTTTCTAATTCTCCAAATGATAAAAAAAGGAAGAGAAACATTTGTAATGTCCTCTAGTTTCATTACTATGAGGTCTCCCATGGCCATATAATTGCATGTTACCCACCTACATGTTTTATGCTCTTTTATTTCAATAATATTTCCTCACAAATCTTGTTTCCTTTGCATCAGTAGAGCTATACCACTCAACTGTTTGCCTTTGGATCAGCAAAGTGTTTTTTACACCAAATCACCTAACTCCACAAATGTCTTTCCCCACAAAATATTCATAATCACACATGGGCAAAAGGTGTAACTATCACCCATTCACTTCGCAAGTATGCCTAGATGAGAAACTGAATTTCAATTTGCTACACTCAAATTTGAAAAAAAAAAAAAAAAACAAAAACATCAAAAAGCAATGGTGAAATGAGTTGAAAGAAAAATTAGAGAGAGACTACAACAGGGCAAATTAACTGCAAAAGAAACACCACCTGAAAACCACGTAAGCTTGATCAAACTAAGCAAAGAGAGGAAAGAGAGTAGAGTGAAAGCAAAAGAGGTAATAGATTGTGTATGTATGTACAAGAATATCCAAAAGGGAGATACATAAAAACCAGTGAGTGAGCCACTTTTCTACCACACATAATTAACCTAGGATCAAAGTAAAAGGCAATAATCACAAATAATCAGCCTAGGTATAAGAGTCTACTACTATACTCTATTAGCCTAGATATACAGTATACTTCATTTTACCTAATTAACCCTATTGGAAGCAAGTAAAAATCTACTTTGTTTATAACCATGTATGCTGTGTAAGTACATGTATGCTGATGTATAAAATATCAACATGCACTATATTGCAACACCACACTCATTTCTGCTTTACCCATTGCCAAGACTCAATTCTTATTTTGTTTGATTCATAATAGTCTTGAGACCAGTAAAAGCTTGTGAGTTTGTTTGTTAGCTTCGTGGTAGGCATGCCATAAACCAAGAAAAGATGTTAAAGAAAATGCTTCAGGATCAGACATCAAAAAACATAGAATGAAAAAAGAAATACAAGAGCAAAATAAAAGCAGAACTTTATTTCTTAGGAAGAGTTAGAATGCTTATATACTAATGTTATATTATTTCTTAATAGGTTAAGCTTTTAAGTCTAATGGTTACCAGCAGGAAAAAATTTGTGATGTGACATTTGATCAGACTATTATCTGAATCACTGATGAGCATCATGAGCTTTAAAAAGTCAATTAAATTACTATTCAATTAGGCTTGAAAGAGTCAATTTATGGTGGTTATTTAGCAGCTCGAATGCAAATGTAGATGGTTGGATTCTCGAATGAGTCATTAGTTGTCAATTGGAGGCTAAAGCTTAGGTTTATTTAGTGAGGTCATATGTGAACACTATTTAGTGGGATAATAGTTTCCACTCAACACTATTTTGTCGATTCTAAGTGAGTTGTAATTTCATGAGGAACCTGTTTATGGCATTAAATAGCTATTAAAAGTTTGGAAATGAGAAAATCAGATCTTTGGCATGCATCTAGAAAGTAACAAAGAAGATCATGGTGAACAGTTCCCCAGAACAGTACTTTGTTGGTTGGTTCTATGTGAAATTCGTGAATAGTTGTTTCATTAGTCATGACAAACCTCTGCTATGGTTTAAAGGGAATCAGGTCTTACTTTGGCATACATTTAAAAGTAACTAAGATGAAACAACAAAAATAATTAAGAATAAATACAAAAAAAAAATATAAAGAATAAAGAATAACAGTACTTAAAAGTAAGACAATAACAAAAACAAAAACAAAAAATCACATAATTTAATAAAACACTCAGAAATCAAATTCAAATCTCATCAACAGCAACTACGAATGATTCTAAAAACACAATCATACATATAAAGAACTGACTACTTTCCTAATTTTTATTTTATTTTATTTTTAATTTTGTTTCATGAGATATAACAATTTTATTAATATCAAACCTAAGAACAATGAGTGGAACAGCAGTCCACAGAAAATTACAGACAAGTTATGAAGGCAAACAAAATTCAAAATGTTATCATTGCTAGCAACACCCTTCCAATTTTGTGAAAAGCGAAAAAGGTAAAGTCTCAACTCTCAAGATAATGAACCATATTTCATTAAATTAATTATTATTTTTTATTTTTTAAAAAGAAAACCTATTCCTCTGTATCCAAATCACAAAAAGAAAAGGCCTTGGAATGGGAATAAGTTACAATATTAGGCAAGGGGCTTTAGTTCATCCAATTTCAGACCACTGTCCAGCTCTGTTCGAGTCAAATTATATAAAGCGAAGTCCAGTCCCATTTAGATTTAAAAAAATGTGGATTCAGCATCATCAATCCAAGGGCTGCATTGAGGACTGGTGGAAAGACGCATGGGGCCACGTTTGGGAGATATACAAGTTTATGAGAAAGTGACACCATGTGAAAAAACAATCTGAAAATCTGGAACAAGGATGTCTTTGTCAATGTCAAAGAGAATAAGAATATGGTAGTGTGTAGAATCAAGGAATTAGACAAGAAGGAAGAAGAGGGGCTCCTAGATGACATGTTAAGAAGTAAAAAGGAAGTTGAAACTAAGCTAGCAGAGTTGATTTTCAAGGAAGAGATTCTATAGAGACAAAAGGCAAAGACAAGCACAGGCTAATCAAGCAGAACGACAATACTAGAATGTTCCATAAATTGTTAATGGAATACAACAATCTGTAATTCTTTTAACAAATTGGAGACTAAAGAGGGCACAAGTACGGAAACGAGAAGCATAATTAAAGAGAAGATCATCAATTATTTCATAGAGCTACACTCACAAGTACAAATTTGTCCACAGCGGTTGAAGGTCTTACTTGGGACCCCATTTCACAACACCTCGGCAACAATTCACAGATGAGGGGATAAAAATGCAACTTTTCAGTGCAGCCTTGCGAAGTCACTAGGCCCCGATGGCTTCACTAAGAAAATTTTTCCAAAGGTGTTGAGAATTTATACAAGGAGACATTGAGAAGTGTTTGAAGAGTTTTGTGAACAATAAATTGCAGAAACACCCTTAAAAACTAAAAGCTAACAACTAAATTAACTATCAAGCATAGGTTAGAAAATCAAAATGACGTGCTGCCTCAAGGGGCGCCTCAGTCGCCTCGTGGCCAGAGGTGCCTCAAGGCGGGCGACTCAACCAGCTTGAACAGCAGGGTCGCCTCAGGTGCTTGAGGCAGCCAGCTTGATATATATATATATATGCTGTCTGGTCGCCTCAACTGCTTAAAATGCATGCTGCCACTGATATATATCATAACCTCTAAAAGACTACTACATCTATAAAATACATAATGGCTAACTTTACAAGAACAAGGAGGGAATCTTTAGATCAGGGTTTGACACAAATAGGATAGAAGCCAAAACTCTTGTAGGATTGTCCATTAAGTATTAACACTACTGAACTGTATTTGGTCATTAACAGAACACATGATATCATCACCCCTTCAAAGTGGCATGTTGTGAACTGATAACTGCTAAGCCAAATGCTAAGAAGCAAATTTAGCTTTGACTTGAGTAAGCCAAATCTATTTTGTTTCTAGCTCTAGAAAATAAATTGTCCCATGAAATGCATCAAACATGAAATGCAATATATACATGAAGAAGACCAATACCAAAGCGGCACATAATTCCAAATGGTGGAATGCTAAAGGATACCTGTCTCATAATATTAAAAAAGAAAAATGGGTACGAGAGAACAATACTACTATTAAAAGGTTCAGAATACCTAGTTCTTCAACCTCCCATCCTGCACGACCAGCACCTGCAGCCCGTCCAGCTTCAGCTTGTTGTGTTTTAGCACGGAACTTCTTCTTGAGATTGCCAAACTCATCATACAACTCACCATCATCCTGACAATACATAATACAGACCATTAATCCAGAATATACTATGCAACTTCAAATAGATCTGGCTACTTGTGTTCCTTTATGGCTAGAGTCTACACTTATGGTGGGAGTAAACTAAGATTTTATAATCAATGTTTTAAAATGTGAAAAGCAGTTCGAGGCGGTGAACCCACAGTGACGAGAGGTGATGCGGCAGCCTCAAGGTGGGCAACTCAGTCCAAAAATGAAAAAAAATACAAAAATTAACCATAAAAATATAAAAAATAGGATATCATCCATAACATTGAGCAAAAGTGTCATAACCAACATTAGAAGCATAAAAATCCAACCAAATATAACCTAACCAAATAAAAATATTGAGGAGGAAATTTTTGAGTGAAAGGAGAGAGAATATTGGGTTGAGAGGGTATTCAATGGAGGTTTAAGTTTTACAAAGTCTGCTGCCTTCTTTATCCCACAATATATAGGTTTTCTTTATTTAAAGAACCAGACTTTTAGTCTTATATATGCTGAGTAATATAGAGCCACATAGGTTTCTATGGCTGTCGCATATCAACCACTTCAGCCTATATAGTTATCTTTTCTTAAGAAAATTGCTATGCTGTTAGTAAAGTAAAACAGGTTTATAGCTTTATTCAAAACAAAAAACAGGTCTGTGGCAGCTGCATATGAACCGACTCAACAATAGTTTTTTTTTTTTTAAATTAAATCTTAGTCTTTTAACCTGGCCTCGCGACTCGGGCTGAGGCATCCGCCTCAATCAGCTGAGGCGGACCAGACAACTAAGTGGCCTGAGGCACCCGCCTCAAGGCGCCCTCAGCCCTGGGTTGAGGCCAAGTTCTTAATAGTGTTTAGTTTATAATTATTGGCCACTCGGGATTATTTTCAGGTGATTTGGGAAGAAAGGGGTAGTAGATTTTTGAAGAAGCTAAATTTGAAGGTTGTAGGTTTTCATGGGATAGGATGCATTATTTAGCTTCATTATGGGCTTCTGTTAGTAAAAAAAATTTAAGAGTTTTCATTGTTTTTTATTTCACATATTTGCAAGAGAGTAGTAAAATGATTCCATCTTGATTTTGTAGGTTATAAACATATAGATGGATTTTTAATTCTTGCCACTAGTCTCCCTTTGTACTCTTCCTAGTTTTTAATAGAATATAGTTAGTTAATAGAGAGAATCAATAAAAAGTAAACACCCTTTAAATAATGGCAATGCAACTACATCTTACTTCTTCAGCCTCCCGTCGGCGTCGCCTAGTTTCCTCTATTTCTTCTTCATCAAGTTCTTTGTAACCACCACCACGTCCTCTTCTGTTCAAATATTGAAATGCACATTACAGCGACATTAACTAATCATGATGAACACAAACGTAAATCAATAAACACGTTCACTCAAAAAAAAAAAAAAAAAAGGCGCAATAAACCATGCATGCATACCAAAGCAAATCCTTGTGAAACAATATTTTAAGCATGACTTACATATAAGGAAAGATTAAAAATCACTATGGATGACAGCTATAAATATCTTAAGTGTCTAAAATATATACACCAAAAAGAAAAATTAATTATCATATAATACCTCACACCACCTTCATTATGACCAGGTTTATTGGTATTGCAAATATTGCACTTGTTCGCTTTGCCCAGTTGATATTCCCACACCTAAAAGAAAAACAGAAAATAATAAAACATAAAATAAAAGAAGAAAAATGGCATGGGGAAAGCAACATAAATAATATGGCACTAAACAGATAGTGTACTTAGCCATACCTTTAAAAAAAATCAATTCATCAAATATCAAATATGCAAGATATATCCTAAGTATCTGCTCTAATTAAGAAGTTAACCAGTAGCATAATAAAGAATGTAAAACAATAAACAAAGGGTTCTGATATTATAAATACAATTAAGGAATTATAAGTCTATAACATGATCGGTTAAAATGATTGCTGAATTGTGCAATTACTACATTGTAACCTCAGAATCCCACACACAATATTAAAGGAAAATTATTATATGCATGTGTCCAAAGATCAATATGGTAGGGCATAGACAGGAATATGCAAATTGAGAATAACATATTTTTATATATGCTAGCTAAGCTAGTAATAATTTTATCATCTTAAATTAAAAAAATCATCTTCACAATAACAACTATGTATCTATAAATTCAGACAAACTACCACTATCATGGTAAACCTAAGTTATTCTACATAAGCATCAGCCAGAGCTCAAGTGGAGATATCTTTTTGCTTTTGTGGCCTAGCTCAGAGGCTCAAGCCCCGCCACATATTACACAAAGACCACTTTGAGCAGAAATTTGTTAACCTAAAACAGCATCCACTCTTCGAAACATATTGTGCAGCAACTGGACCACAAACTCTTTGACCAGACTCCAACAAACTTTAGTCAACCAAATTTTAGAGAACCTTTAATCTCCTTCTAGCCAAATGCCTGTACAATGGCGTTAGGTCAACCCCGAAACTCAAGCCTTATGTTTGTCCAAAGCTGAAACTCACTGCTCTATTTGAAAGCAACTTGGGTTGTTGATCAAATTACGACAAGTATAGCAAACTTTTTTCATGTTATAAAGTAACAACATACAAAAGAAATCAAACTAAAACTAATCGAGAACAAGTATCAATTAGCAGATGAGAATACACTCAAAAGCATTCGATTAATCATAAACGAAACAAGTATAATTCACAACAGAGCATAAACAGTCTTACATAGGACAAGGCCAATCATTTGGACCAAAGAGTCCTGTAGAAGCACCAATTTGCCGACCTGGATTCCCAGTCTCATTCCCCGCACCACCACGACCTCTACCCGACGACCACCACCTCCCATGCCACCACCAGATGCACCAGCTGGTCGGGCAGTTCCACAACGATTACAAACCCCACGAAACGCAAAATTCACATTCGAGGCAACTGCTACCAGCATCATAAAACCAATTTACAGGACAATAACAACTACAGCATAAAACAAAAAACAACACATGGCTACAAAAGATAGACGAAGAAGAAGGAGCTGCTCACCAATATATCACATCACAGACCTTGATTCGGACACAAACCAATCTCCCTCCTGTTGCCACGCTTTCCCCCCGAAGCATCCCCACCACCTCGACCTCTACCTCGTCCCGTTATTCACATCCCTCAAATTCTCATCCAATCCAGCCCCCAATCACCACCACCCACATGGTCATCTTTGCTCTTCGTCTCCGCAATGAAGACTCCAATAACATTACCATGAAACTCCTTGTTGTTGAACCATTCCACCTGCAGCAAAGCCGCATGTGGGTCCTCGTAAGTAACCGTAGCATCCCCCTTCGGCTCATTCGTGGCCTTATCTCGGTACAACCATATCTTCGGTCGCCCCGTTCGCTTGTCTTTCTACAAACAAAACTCAAAACAAACATCCAATTAACAAAAATTCAAAAACATCCAATTCAATAAAATCATCAAAACCAAAATCATGTCATGAAAACAATGAATGGACCAACCACCTTAACAACCAATGGTGCCAAAATATTCAGCCAACATATTCTCATCGGTTCCATCGGGCAAATTGCAAACGTAAACAGACCCATTAGATGGGGCTGCTTTCCCTGAATAAACTACTAGCCATTGTCATCCCAATCTCATCAATCAAACCTAAAAACATAAAAAAAAGTTGCAGATCGGATTATACAAAAAGTTATGTCACGAAATAAACCCTAGCGAGTAGAGAGAATTGAAATCGTTAAAGGAGAAATGAAAATAAAAATTACGGTGAGTGAAGAAAGCCGCAAGCCAGTCTCAGAGCCTTTGATTTGGTGTGGCGTGTTGAATTATAATAAGCTGATAATTTTAATCTTCTCCCTGTAGGTAGTTTAATAGTTAAAAAAACCTCTGAGTCAAAAATCATTAAAAATGTTCCTGTAGTTTATAAAAATAACAAAAAAGGCCTCTGAACGTAGGGGGAATTTTCGTTATTTTTATAAATACTAGGGGCTTTTCGTTATTTTTATAAATACTAGGGGATTTTTTTTATTATTTTTATAAATTATAAGGAATTTTAATGATTCTAAAGTTAAGGGAATTTTTTGCTATTATATATCAAACCATGAGGGCAAGTAAAATTATCCCTATGATAATGTTGATAGCTTCTTCTTCTTCTTTTTAATTAATAGATGGGCTGAGGGTCCAATGGATGTATGGGCCAGGCCCATTTGGATGTCTCTAAGTATGCATGCCTCATGCTTCGTATACTCAACTTGTCTTTTTTTTTTTTTATTTTTTTTTTTTATACTTTTTTGTTTTTCTTCAAGTAACAGAAGATGGACAAATTAATTATAGTTCAAACAAGAAAGAGATCTTCGTTTTTAGCATAAAAATAAAAGTTATTTATTTTTGTGTTTGAATAAACTTCGGTTGAGTTGAAAACAGGTTAAAAAACAAAATGATGTTTCATAAATTAATGACTTTTTTTTTTTTTGTCGAAAAAGAATTTTATCTTTTTTGTTTAATTTTTTTTTTTAATAATTTTCACAAATTATAATGATTAATATAATAACATAAACACAAAATAAGAAAGGAGAAATTTAAAGCCAACGAGAAGAGATAATTTATTTCTTGTATATTTTCATCAAGTATATCAAATATAATAGTGAAAGGTCTTTATGTAGTCTCATAAATATAGTATACTATAATACATAATACTAATATATCTATGTATATAAATTACAAACATAATTGTTGATAAGTCATTTACAAGTTATCACTTAAGAGTTTTTTTTTTTATTATTATTAGGAGATGTTAGATAATATCAATCTTTGTTATTTTCTGTTTGTTCGGCTGAGTTATTTACACTAGGCGATTAATTAACTACTACACTATTTATCACTTAGTTTCCATATTACTGTTAGTCTTGTAATAAGGAGAGTTCTCCTAATTCAATATAACAAGTTTTTGTTGGGGTTTCTGCCTTAAGAGCTTATAATTTTGTAAACAGTTTTATAAATTTTAATAAAGTATTCATTTCTTTCAATTTATATATTTTGCAAAAATTGTATATATCATGAGAAACATCTTTGATTACTGATGTAATTTCAAACTAAGTGTATAAATGTTCTACACTGGCGGATCTAGTTTGAGATAAGTAATCTAAAGAGTCCGTAGAAAACAAATGAAGCTTGGGTACTTCGTTTATGATAAATCTACAGCTATGGTTTCTTTCGTATTTGATACGACAGTCTTATCCAAGACTGTTCATCGTGATGACATGGAAATGGAGGCACCTTATATAATAAAGATTATATAGACTGGACCACGATAAATATAAATCTCTAAATAATATTCGTTAAACTTAGAGATTCATATTTATCAACCAGATGATCATATATAAATTGATCTTAATTCTGAGTATATTATGAACTCCTGCTTGTTAAGTTATTTCCTTTGATTACATGAGTGAGATCGGTGTAGATACCTGATCAATAACTTCGTACTTAAGGGATATGATTAGTAAGTAGCTGGGAACATTCTATACAATATGGAATCCACTCTTTCTTATGAAAAGTAGAAAAATAGTTTCCTTAAGGGTTGATTCAAGTCTTGAACAATAAGAGCATTTAACTTTCTGTTCATATGTAAACAAAAAGATAAATACATAAGTTGTTATGAATTTATTATTCATTAGAGAATCAATGATACTTAAGGATCAAGAAATAATTAGAGGGGTAAACAGACATTTGATCTAGCTCTAATTATGAACTATTTGTGGAGGGTCAAATCATATATAGTGATTAAATCAATGGACACTGAAAAATTTCAGATTGTATAAAAAACATCTACAGTTTTGAGACTGCAATCTTAGGTTTTTAGTGGAGTAACTTTAAGATTAATAATAGTGAATTATTTAATTAAAGAGTTTAATTAATAATTCTGATATTATTGAAGCTCAAAATTGTAGGTCCTATCGGATCCCCTTGATAGCTCATTTCACTATAAGAAATGTATATATAGAATATTGTAATTAGACCGTCCAATTACAAGTGTTACATAAGTAACAAAAATTTGTGTTCACTTGGTATTTGAATAATATTGATTATTCAAACTATTTAATTATTAATTATAAATTAATAATTATTTAATTAATTTTATAAGAGGTCTTGAATCCGATTCTTAGTGACTTTGGTATAAATTAATTATGAATTAATTTATTAAAAGTTACAAGTTCTATTTCAAAATATAACATGAACTAATTTTGAATTAATTATGTTATATGGGGCAATTAGGGTCAATATTAATATTGATTAATTAAAACCCTAATTATTTGCCTATAAAAAGAAATAGTTTCTTTTCTACAATGAGAATTTTGGGTTGTTGTTTATGTTTTTGAGAAACAATAAGAGAAAAGAAAAAGAAGTTTATTTTTTCAACATATACAAAGAACAAGAATTTGTGTCTTTGTTCTTTGTATAACCAAAAATCAAACACTCATCTCTTATAAGTATTGATTTAATTTGATTTTTTTTTTAAAAAAAAAAAAAAGAAATCAAAAAGTAAGTGAGCACAATTCTATATAATTGTATCCACTCACTTGTTTCTTGGTTTAGAGATATATCAAGGAAGGCAATGTGGTGAGTAATTCACAGAGATCAATACAGAAGGTAAAAATCTTATTTTTATTTCTTTATATTATTTTATTTCATTGTTTTATGAATCTTGAGTTCTTCAGTTTTCTAAAAAAATTTGAAACTCAATGTTCCGCAAAATTCTTAATTTAAAAAAAAAAACAAATTGTTGATTTTTATTTTGTTTTTTTTTTTCTAGCCAACAGTTTTAACCTTTATGGTTTTTAAAACTTCATGGTGTCAGAGCCTTTCTAACCCTAGTCCACTCACTTAAATGACCAAAATACGGCATGGCTATTGATAAGCCAACATCCTCCTTCATTTTAGCATCTTACTATAGTTTAGAACCTATTGCTTCAAACAACAGTGGACGAACCGATTCAAATCACCTCCCTAATCTATCGATCACTAGCCACAAACTCAATGGAAATAACTATCTCCAATGGTCACAATCGGTTCTCATGTCCGTATCTGGGAAGGGAAAGACGATTACCTTACAGGTGTAGTAGTCGCACCTAGAAAGGAAGAGCCGACCTGTAAGACATGGAAAATTGAGAATAATATGGTCATGTCTTGGTTGATTAACTCTATGAATAATGAGATAGGAGAAAATTTCTTCTTGTATAAGACAGCACAAGAGTTTTGGGAGGCAGCAAAGGAAACTTACTCAAGTACTAAAAATACATCAGAATTATAGGGGTTTGAAAGCTTTCTCCATGATCTACGACAAGGAGAACTAACTGTTACACAATCCTTGAATATCCTCACTTGTCATTAGCTACAATTTGATATGTTTGAAGAATTTGATTAGAACTGTGGAGAAGATGGGGTGTAGTATCGAAAGATATGGAGCAAAAATGGGTATTTAAATTTCTGCTTGGGCTGAACCAGAGCCTTGGTGAAGTGAAAGACAAAATTTTGAGTATAAAGCCACTACCAAGCATCCATGAAGTCTTCTTAGAATTTTGCAAGGAAGAAAGTCGGAAAAAGGTGATGCTAGGGTCACAAACTCCAGATTAGGTGGTTGAAAACTTAGGTTCAACATTGGTAGCCCGTGGATCTTTACAGCAAATTCATGAAAACAGATCAGTCGGACCATCAAGAAAGAGCGAGCCTAGTGTGAACACTGTAAGAGGTTGGGACATGTCAAAGAAACCTATTGGAAACTGTATGGAAAACCAACAGATTGGAAGCAAAAAACTGTCCTTGAAAGTTGAGGACATGTTGCCACTAGTAATGAGGTAGAATAAGCAAGCGCGGTTAGCAAAGATCATATAAAAGCCTTACAGAAATAGGTGGAAACCCCGCAGAAAATGTTTTCTCAAGCAAACTTGGTAATTGGGGCGGGAATAATAGCACAAAAAGATGCATTTCAGAATGCTTTAACTGTCAACAAGAGACTTGCTACCTTGATTGTGGATTCAGGGGCATCTAATCATATGATAAGAGATGCTTCTATGTTATATGATTATAATACATGTAAGGGAGAATTTATAGTAAGGATATCATATGGATCTATTTCAAAGGTGGCTGGTATAGGATATGTAAAAATCATCAAAAAACCTAGTACTTGATTAAGTGCTTTTAGTTCCTAACTTGTATTGCAATCTACGATCTGTTAATAAGCTTACTCAAGAAAAAAATTGTGTTGTTAACTTTTATGTGGAACACTCCATGTTTTTTAGGACTTGGGTTTGAGGAGGACAATTTATAGATGAAATCAGGAATTTATGTTCTTGAAGTTTAAAGGAATCTTGGTAGACAAAAGTTCGAGTGTCCTCGATCTAATGAGAATCTTCGACGATCGACCCAAGAGAAGAAAAGAAGCATGTGGCTGACCGATTTATATTTTATTCCTTTTTAATAAATTGGAATTATTTCTAGTACGGATTTGATATTTTTTTCTTTTTGGAATTGATATTATTTCTTTTTAGGATTTAATATTATTTTCTTTAGGGAATTGATATTATTTCATTTTAGGTTTAGATGTCATTTCCTTTTAAGTTCCCATTAATTATTTGATATCATTTCCATTAGTTAGATTGACACTATTTTCTTTATTGAATAATTGGTTTTTTACGAAAGACTTGCTCATTAAGAATTGTAAGGCTATAAATATTAAATAGTCATAAACCTTTAGAGTTTATATATGTTAATATGTTATGAGTTTGTTTTAAGCATTAATAAAATCTTACAGGTTGTCAGGTAATTTTCTTTGTTTTTCGGTTTACTTTTAGAATTTGCTCTAAGGATCGTTTGGACTAGGGTTAGATAAATTATGTTATCTAATTCTAGAGAGTCAATTTACCTAATTCTGTAGATTCCTATCGCGTGGTGTGAATTAGGTGTTTAGGGCTTATTTTTGGATCTAGATTTAGGTCCTTAACAATTTGTTACTTTCATTGAGAGGTTTGCAATGGTGATTTCGTTGGAAAATTTTTGTTAACAGGAAAATTCTTAATATGTTCTATGGTTGTAGCATGGTCTGATCTTTTACATTAAAAAAAAATTGTTCTTGGTTGCTAAACATAAGTGTGGTGGTGTGGAAGTGCATGTCTAGAAAATGTTCTAGCTAGAAAATATTTGGCATTTAATTGTGTCCATTGTAATCGACCTTTCTTTCCTGAGAACATATCCGGGCATTATTCATAAATTAGGTGCACTATGCCAGTATCGATTGATTATGCAATGGAATAAAGTGAGACATCTAATTTGATGAGGAATAAGCCATTGACCAATCGTTAACGATTTGAGGCATTGGAAAAAGGACATTCAAGGCTTTCCAAATAGATTGAGAACATGTCCACTTTTATGGCATAATTATTAGCTATGGAAGAAATTAGGAAGGCCCCTAATGATAGAGAACCAAGGGTAGAGGATCTTCATGAATGAATTCAAGAAGAGGAACGACGAATTCAAGAAGAGAAACTTCGACTTCAAGAAGAGGGACCATAAAATCATGGTGAGGCGCTGTGGTCACTTGTTTCATGAAATGGAGAAGATTTTGTGACTAGAGAGTTTGAATAGATCAGCTCAGATTTCAACTGAGTTAGGGGTAATCGTCGAGGGGGTTTGTGGTGAATACAATGTTAGAGACGCTAATAGGTGGATGGATTAGAGGGGACCGCCTAGGTTTGTTGGGAAGCATAAAGAATGAGGGATTGATATAATTTAGAGTGAGGATTCGGGTGATGAATTACAAGGAATGGGTAGAAGGCTGTATGACCGAGTAGCTAGGGGGGAAAGACATAGGAATCGTTAGGGTCATGAATCTGAATTTGAGGATATAAGGAGAAGAGATAGACATCATCATCGAGGACCACAAAACCAAAAGTTAACTTTCCTCATTTTGACGGAGGAAATCTGCATGAGTGGTTAGATGAAGTGCAACAATATTTCAAGTTCTATGATGTTGTAATAGAAGATCGAGTTTTGACAACTTGCATGTATCTTGACTATAGGGCTAATAACTAGTGGTGTTGGATTAAAGCTCAACATGATGATAATGGATGACTTATGGGATGAATGACATTTGAGCATAAGTTTTTGAATTAATGGGGACCATCTTTGGTTGTCAATCACAATGGTCAACTGGCTGAATTCAAGCAAGAGGGTAAGGTGCAAAACTATATTAAAGAGTTTTGTCAATTGTAGACTATGGTTCGAGATTAGTTTAAAAAGACATTGCTTGGCACATTTATGGAAGATTTGAAATCATGGTGATCTACGGAGCTTAAGTTGAAACAATCGCAGAGGCTGCCTGAAACTATGTGGATGGTAGAAATTTTGTCAGATAATTATATTTTTGGGAGAGGTCGTCCAAGGAAATTGTTAGGAGTCGATTTCTTAGAAGTTCTCAAAACAAAATTTCTTAAAAATGAAGGGAAGTTGTCGAAGGGGGTTCAAAGGAGAAATCTAAGAAGGTTACAAAATTATCACTCGAGAAAGTGAATGAGCGAATTAAGAAGGGCTTGTGCTTTAAGTGTGAAGGAAAATGGAGCAAAGAGCATTGTTGTAAACCCGATCAAGTATTGGTGTTAGTCGAATCGAGTGACCAAGAGTATGAGGATGTTAGTGACGAGGAGAAGACTAGTGATAATAGTGAGCTCTGAGTTACTAATCAAGAAGAAAGTGACGGACGAGGCCAAGTTGTCACTTAATGTTATATCAGGAGCATTAAGACCTACTGCCATGAGGCTTATGGCATGGATAGAGAAGTTTGAGGTGTCTATTTTGGTGGACTTAGGATCTTCACATAATTTTGTTAATGCCAACACTATTAACAACATTGGGTGAAGAGAAGTTGCGATAGAATCATATGATGTGAGAGTGGTTAATAGTGAAAAGCTTAAATGTGAGGCAGTGGCTTATGATGTGAAGATGAATGTGTAAGGGGTGATTATCATTACCGATCTACATATGTTATCACTGGTTGGATTAGATGTGGTTTTATGAAATGCTTGGTTAAAAAGGATTGGCAAGGTAGTCACGGATTGTGAAAATATGACCATGGAGTTTAATTTGGGGGGACAAAAATGAACCTGGACAGCTTTGTCAACCAAGAAGATTAGGTTGTGTGAAGGTCAGATGATGGAAAAGTTGTGTAAAAAAGGTGCCTAATGTTTTACGATTTTCAGTATGAGGAGTGATCAAACTGGAATCGAAGGCATAGAGAAATTATAAAGGGTTGTAAGAAGATTTACTTAAGCTGCCCAAGTTAGTTCGTAAAGTGGTAAAAATGCACGAGCAAGTTCTTAAGATGCCTACGAGTTTACCACCATCTTGACTTTTTTTATCATCACATTGCCTTAAAAGATAGTCTAAATTAATAAATGTTCCTCCGTCTCGGTATAGTCATTTTCATAAAAGGGAGATTGAGAGACAAATGAAATAGATGTTGAATGTTGAAAAATAGGTTAATTACGCTGAGCATGAGTCCGTTTTCTTCTCCAATTTTGTTGGTAAGGAAGAAATATGGGAGTTCAAGATTCTACATGGGTGATAGGGCTTTGAATGAAGCTATAGTAAAGGATAGATTTCTAATTTTGATAATGGATAAGTTGTATGGGGCTAGTATTTTTACGAAACTGGATTTACGAGTTAGTTATCATCAAATTCATATGAAAGAAGAAGATGTGCACAAGATAGCTTTTCGGACGCCTTCGGAGCACTAGGAATACTTGGTAATGCCTTTTAGTTTGTGTAATGCACCTTCTACTTTTCATGCTGTTATGCATATTATTTTTTAGGCCCTATTTGAGGAAATTTATATTAGTATTTTTTAATGATATTCTGGTTAATTCAAAATCTTTGGAAGAACATTTAGAACATCTGGATTTGGAATTGAAGATATTGGTGTAGCATAATTTCTTTATTAAGATGTCTAAATTTGATTTTGTACGGGAAAAGTTGGAGTATTTGGGGTACATAATATCAAGAGTAGGCGTGAAGGTAGATTCGCATTAGGTTAAAACTATGGTGGATTGGCATTTGTCAAAAGATGTGTCGAGTTTGAGAGGGTTTTTAGGTTTGACAGGACACTATATTAGGTTGGTCAAGAATTATGGGTTGATTGCTAGACCTTTTATTGCCATGTTGAAAGAGTGAAATTTTGAATGGACCGATGATGCTAAGAAAACCTTTGATGATTTAAAAAGTGCGATGACATAAACTTTGGTGTTAGCATTGCCAAATTTTGAAAAGCAATTTGAGATTTACACAGATGCGAGTGAAGACTGTATTGGTGTGATATTGGTGCATGATAGTAGGTCGATAGCATTCATATCCAAGGATTTGGCGGTAATGAAGAAGGCTTGGAATACTCATGCAAGAGAAATGCTAACGGTGGTGCATGTTGTAAAAATATAGAGAACTTATCTGTTAGGGCAGAAGTTTGTTATTTTTACTAATTAGCAAAGCTTTGAGGCATTTGTTACAGTAGAAGATCGTAACCTCTGAACAACAGAAGTTTATGGTTAAGCTTCTTGGGTTTGAGTATAATATCATCTATCGACTTGGGAAATAAAACAAAGTAGTTGATGCCTTATTAAGAAAAAGAAAGTAGTACAATATTGTGGATAGTATATAGAGAGAATGATTGTGGCGTAGTGACACTTAGTGGTGCTAAGTGGCGAATTTGGGACAAAATCAAGGAAGCTGTAAAACTTGATGCTAAGGCTCAAGAGCTTTGTCAGAGGCTCGAGAATTAGAGAGATGGTGTTGAAAGGTACAAGTTGAAGGATGTGTTACTTTATTATAAGTTTTATGTGTATATAGTTGGAGTACTTGGATTGAGGAAAGAGATTCTTGCTCACTTGTACAATAGTAAGGAAAGAGGTCATTCGAGCTGGTTGCGTATATATGTGAAGATTAAGCACTTCTTTTATTAGGAAGGGCTTAAGAATGATGTGAAGACCCTAATGGTTGAGTGTAATGTATGTTAGAAAGTGAAGTATGATCAAAGGCGATAAATATGGTTGTTGTAACCATTGCCTGTACTAGAAAGGATATGGGATGATCTTTCTATAGATTTTGTGGAAAGATTGCCTAGCTGTGGTGGATTCGAATCAATCTTGGTTGTGGTGGATCAATTAAGTAAGGGTGCTCACTTCATTCCCGTAAGGGTGCTCATTTCATTCCCTTAAAGCATCCGTTTATGGCAAGTAGTGTGGCTAAAGTTTTCCTAAACAATGTGATGAAGCAACAAAGGATTCCGAGGAGTATTGTGACGGATAGGGGGTAATTATATATGAGTTCTTTTAGGCGGGAATTGTTTGCTTTACAGGAAAGCAAGTTGAAGGCGAGCTCTTCATTTCACCCATAAACGAATGGACAAATAGAGGTACTGAATAAAACTCTGGAATAGTAATTGTGATGCTATTGTCATGATGAGTAGAAGCGATGGAGAGAGTTCATTCATTAGGCTGAGTATTGTTATAATACTACACATCACGCTGCTATCAACATGAGTCCATTTGAGGTGATTTATGGGAGACCACCACTGGCATTATGCACTTATGAGTGAGGCACGACATAGAAAGAAAAGGTTGAAAAAGCATTGCTGGCTCAAGATGAGGTGTTAGCAAAGGTCAAAAGCGAGCTTAAGAAAGCTCAAATGAGAATGAAAAAGTATTGTTACCAAGGAAAACGTGATGTGAATTTCAAGCCTGGGGAGTATGTGTACCTTAAACTTCAACCTTATAGACAGAAGTCATTAAAGGAGAAATTCAACGTGAAGTTATCTCAAGGGCACTATAATCCATTCAAGGTGTTGGAGCAAATTGGAGAGGTTGCATATAGATTGGATCATCCAGCTACTTCTCAATTGTATCCGATATTTCATGTTTCTGTGCTTAAGTACAAAGTTGGTGACCAAGTTTGGTTGTGAATGAGCTGCCATCGTTTGATGAAGAGGGTCGAATGTTGTTGCAGCCAAAGGAAGCCCTTCAGTATTGAGATAGGAGAAAAGGACGAGGAAAGGTGAGGAATTCGCACGTGTTGATTCAATGGAAAAGGGTAACTTTAGAGGAAGCTTTATGTGAAGATTATGATGAAATCGCAAAGAGGCTGCTAGATCTAACCCTTGAGGACAAGGGAATTCTTGAAGAAAGGAGGAATGATGAGAATCTTCAACGATTGTCTCAAGGAGAAGAAAAAAAGTGTACGACTGACTGATTTCTATTTTATTCCTTTTTAATAAATTAGAATTATTTCCAACAAGGATTTGATTATTTCTAATAAGGATTTGATATTCTTTCATTTTTGGAATTGATATCATTTCCTTTTAAGATTTAATATTATTTCCTTTTAAGTTCCCATTAATTATTTGATATTATTTCCATTAATTAAATTGATATTATTTCCTTCATTGAATTATTGGTTTTTTTTTTTTTTTTTTTTTTTAGGAAAGACTTGCTCATTAAGAATTGTAAGGCTATAAATAGCCAACTATAAGTATCGTTGCTTAACTGCCTCAACACTGTTGTCCTCTGCCGGATAGAAGATCACATAAGCCATTTGTTTGAAGATGCAAGTTTCTCATTTTTGTTTACTAGTTTTGATGCTATAAACTAGAAATATATCTCATTTTATTGAATTTTGGTCAAGTTGGTGTGTATCAGTCCATCTGCAGGGCTTGTAAAGTTTTTGCTTTTCAACTTATATTTGGCAATTAGTTATTACTTCTGCAAATTGTTTTTTGCAAATTGTTTTAGGCTGCTCAAGTAATATATACATTATACATTGGATTCTTTTCTTATTGACTAATCATAAATATATCTTTGACAAGATAATTGATTGACTCATTATATTTTCATTATTATACTTGTATAGATATATCTATTTGCCTGATGACTTATAGACAAACATATCAATAATGTTCTAGAATTGCTGCTGTTGAAAGAGAAAAATCAAAATTTAAGTTTAAATCTAAATCCAAAACTATGAATATGAAATTGATAAACTTAATTAGGAAATGACTGACATAACAAATATGAAAATAAAATAAAATAAAATAAAATAACACTATTGACTGCAGCAAGAGTTTCAGTACTTAATATAACTATCATATAGCAAAATTGATTTAATATATATTTAATTTATTTTAAAAATCCAGTACTGATTAAACAAATTTGATAAGTATCTTATTTAAATGTATATATAGAAATAAGATTTCATCAAAACATGACTTTGGATCATAGAATTTCATAGCAACGAATGTTGTAACACTTCAGAGTTCAGAGGCAGCAACATCAATCGAATAAAAGCTAAAGCTATACAGTGAAAGCATAAAAAGAAGAAACTACCGGATCTGACTTTAATATGAAAAACATCAAAATACAACCTCAACGTCTCACTAACTATACAAAAAGTGTCTTCACTCTTATTCCTTGGTAGAATAATCATTCCAATATTTCTGTAACAAATCAGAACATATAAAGGTGAACATAAGAATTGTATTAAATGATATATAGAGAAGTCTTGGAAATCGCTTAGCTTTGTGAATTGATACATACCTCTGATTTCATAGGTTGCATAATCACTCCCCTGTTTTGCTGTAACAAATTAGAACATATAAAGGTGAAAATTGGAATTGTATTAAAAATTTATAAAAGATATAAAGAGAAGTCCTAGAGATTGCTTAGCTTAGTGAATTGATACGTGCCTCTTGTTCATGGAGTTGTTGTATGGCTGTACCAACATCAACGTCTGGACTCAGTTCAATTGATCGCCAGCTACTTTTGACTCCACGTAACTTTGGTGTGGTTAACTCTCCTAGACAGAAGATCTTCATATTTGGACAATTGTACACATCTAATTCTTTTAAAGATGGGAATTCTAAGATGAAATTCGAAGAGCAGAAACTTGTTAGACTTGGTAAATAATGGAGTATCAAGCGCTTCAAGTTGCTGAAGAGAATTGTATCCCTCGATACATCTCCATGATTTCTTAGTACTTCAACAATCTTTTCGCACCTGCGTATTCTCAAGCTAACAAGCTTCACCAGATTTTTGGCCATGGAGAATGTTTCAATATGCTCCAAACTATTGCAACCAAGAACTTCTAGACTTGTTAGATTTTGGAAAGAAGCAAAACGTGGCATTAGGCTGATGAAACTGTCACACCTAACCACTTTTATTTTTTCAAAATTTGGAAGAGTTAAGTCCAATTTGAAGTTTTGTTTCCACATATACTTCACATTTCCCATGTATTGAAGAATTGGTTTGTCTGCGTGTAAAAAATGATCTTTCGTTGGTCCATCATGGACTTCAAGAATTTTGAAATTTCGAAAAAGAGATTTTGAATCTTGGCCCTGCCACATCATCATGAGTTCTTTTCCAGCTAATGTCAATTCCTTCAAGCACGGGAAGGCCTAGCAACCAATCATAAAATAAGCATGTAGGTGTTATGTTCCATCAAATGATATCACGAACTATACGTAAAACAATTACATATTAATTTAAATAGAGGGGAAAAAAATTACCCAATTTACTTGGCAAGAAAATTGCCAATTAAGATCTAGTTTGAAATGAAAGAAAATCTGTCATGTTCGAAGAGAATTGATATGCCTCTTGTCATATGAATCCAGTTTCAAAAATAAGTAAAACAACAAGTCTAGTTACCTTTTTGGACAAGAAGAGGGAATTTTGCATTTGGTCTTCATCATCAGTGTCAAACATGCCACAATCACCCAGCCACAACTTTCTTAAGACAGGCCAGTCCATTGTATATCTAGCAGGGTAGAAGGTTCTAAGTTCTGGTAGATTATGCAATTCCAAGGAGATCAATTTTGGAAAGACAAACCTGGCAGTAGCATGCGTTTCTTCTGCTGCTTCTCTGTTCTTTGCAACATTCGATACCGAAAAGAGAAATTTCAGACTTCCACATTTTGAAACTTTCAAATCTTTTAGGTTTGCAAAGGAGAGAACTGTTGGGTACAATTCCTTGGATTGAGTTGATGTTGTGGAATGTCTCTCTTCAGAATTTATTTCATGGAGATCAAATATTTTTTCTAGAGAGCCACAATCACTGACATTTAGAATTTTCAAGCTTGAGAAGATTTCACACCTATCCAATGGTAACAAAGTCAGTAGCTTCTTAAGTTCTGGTAGATTATCCAATTCCAAGGAGATCAATTTTGGAAAGACAAACCTGGCAGTAGCATACGTTTCTTCCGCTGCTCCTCTGTTCTTTGCAACATTCGATACCGAAAAGAGAAATTTCAGACTTCCACATTTTGAAACTTTCAAATCTTTTAGGTTTGCAAAGGAGAGAACTGTTGGGTACAATTCCTTGGATTGAGTTGATGTTGTGGAATGTCTCTCTTCGGAATTTATTTCATGGAGATCAAATATTTTTTCTAGAGAGCCACAATCACTGACATTTAGAATTTTCAAGCTTGAGAAGCTTTCACACCTATCCAATGGTAACAAAGTAAGTAGCTTCTTAAGTTCTGGTAGATTATCCAATTCCAAGGAGATCAATTTTGGAAAGACAAACCTGGCAGTAGCATACGTTTCTTCCGCTGCTCCTCTGTTCTTTGCAACATTTGATACCGAAAAGAGAAATTTCAGACTTCCACATTTTGAAACTTTCAAATCTTTTAGGTTTGCAAAGGAGAGAACTGTTGGGTACAATTCCTTGGATTGAGTTGATGTTGTGGAATGTCTCTCTTCGGAATTTATTTCATGGAGATCAAATATTTTTTCTAGAGAGCCACAATCACTGACATTTAGAATTTTCAAGCTTGAGAAGCTTTCACACCTATCCAATGGTAACAAAGTAAGTAGCTTCTTAAGTTCTGGTAGATTATCCAATTCCAAGGAGATCAATTTTGGAAAGACAAACCTGGCAGTAGCATACGTTTCTTCCGCTGCTCCTCTGTTCTTTGCAACATTCGATACCGAAAAGAGAAATTTCAGACTTCCACATTTTGAAACTTTCAAATCTTTTAGGTTTGCAAAGGAGAGAACTGTTGGGTACAATTCCTTGGATTGAGTTGATGTTGTGGAATGTCTCTCTTCGGAATTTATTTCATGGAGATCAAATATTTTTTCTAGAGAGCCACAATCACTGACATTTAGAATTTCCAAGCTTGAGAAGCTTTCACGCATATAAAATGGTAACAAAGTTAGTAGCTTCTGGCATCCATAAGCTTGCAATGATTCTAATTTAGGAATGGAATTCCCAGCGAGTTGTTTATCCCATATCTTCGTTAACTTGTCCATGGATGAAATTTTCACTTTCTTTAAGTTAGAAACTTTAACCTGTAGTGTATGGCTATTGAGTTACTAAGGAATCTTCATAATTATAAATAAAAATAATTAAAAATATTTATTGAAAAAAAGAAGAAATAGTAAATTGGGTCTAATCAAATCGAGAGCGAGTAAATTACATTATATAAGATTAAAAGAATTGTGATCTATGTACCTTATCATCGAAGATGAATGCCGTCAATTCAGGACAATCACTTATCTTAAATTCTTTCAACATTGGAAATTCAATGTGACATCTAGAGCACAATCCTTTCAAGTTTGCAAGTTGTTTCATCTTTAGATAATTTAATTTAGGGAACACCATTGTATTCTCTGTTTTCTTTTCTCTTAACTCTTCTGTGACTACCATGGAGTATGGAAACAACTCTTCCAAATCATCACAGCCATATAGAGTCAACGTAGTTAGATTTTGAACCCAAGAAGACATAATCGAAAGCAAGCTGGGCCAAATTTTTTGGACTCGAAATTCAAAACCAACCTGCAGATAGAGTTGTTTCAATCTCTCTCTTTTTTTTTTTTTTTTTTTCTTTAAGCAACAATTATTTCACGCATACATGACATGCCATGAAGAAAATATTTAATATCTCTAGTTATTAACACAAACAGGATGGCGAAAATGTATCTATAAATTGATGAATACTAAAGGATGCCTATAAATAATAAAATAAATAAACTTGTTTTGCATATTCCATAACTATTATACTAAAGTGAAATAGTAGGAATGCTATCAAAGCCAGAAATTTAATTAATTCAATGGGAGTTTTTGATAAAATCAATGAAGTATTTAAGGATTTGATCCGTGATGAACATAATTTAAATAATTGTCTATGTACTTTCAAATATTTAATATCTTATCTTTTTTCATTCAATAGTCTAATTTAGTTATACTAGCTAGCCTCACTAGTAAATCTTTCTTGTTGTTATACGCATAAGAATATACTAGTTCATATCTCAAACTAAGTAATTTGGAGCTTCTATTCTCGACAGCACTCAATGAATCTTATTGATGCACACTCAGCTCAGGACTGTGTGATGATAACATCACTCTGCAGTGAACACGTATATATTAATCTAGGTTGAAGAATCAAGTCAGTAGCCAGATGTTAGTTATGGTGAATCAGCATTATCGTCTAGTACTTATCAAGTTCTCCTTATTTCAAAGACTCATTTACAACTCATAGTGATCACTTGATAGAAAATGGAAAAACCCATCTTCATCCTCCATTGTAAAGCTTTCACGCTCTCAAATTTTCACTCTTCTTTGAGTTATTTTATCAACCACTTTTGTATTTTCTCAACCTTTGCTAAATATTTTTAAAATATATTAAGAATATAACTTATGTTCATGTATGATCCCCAACAAGGAATAGAAATAACTACACTAAACACCATTAGAAAACCCACACATGAAATTAGAAAAGATGAGAATAAATCCCATCTGACATCTACAACTGAGTAGCATGTCACCGTCACTTGATAGTAATTAGAGAAACCAATCTTCAACATCTGTGGGAGAGCTTCAAGCTCTCTAGTTTTCATTCTTCTAGTAGTCATTTTATCAAACACTTTGGTGCTTTCTCAAGTTGTACTAAATATTTTAAAAGAATAATAAGAATAGCTTATGTTCATCAGCTCATGTATGATCTCTAACAAAAAGTAGAAATTATTATACTTAATACGGTAAGAAAACCCTCACATGAAGTTAGAAAATATGAGAATGAATTTCATCTCACATTTAACACATTAAAATCACTAAAGGGTATATATACCAATAAATCAAACCACCTCTTTTGATTGTAAATATATATGAGATTATGAATGATAAACTTTTAAATAAATGAAAATAAAGTTTATAATATTCATTCTCAAGCTTGCCATGATCATGATCCCAAGTAAATTTTACTCATGGTAGATGGAAACTTATAATTTTAAAAGAGAAAAATTCAAAACTATCCAAATTCAAAAGAAAAATTCGTTTTCAATCTATTCCAAGGAAAATTTTGTTTTTACTTTCTCAAACAAACTAATTGCACCCAACACCCCCTATTGATGAAATAACTTTAAGTTACAAAACCTTAAATCAGAGGTACTGTAACAGGAGGCTCTCCTCTCATAGTGGATCGTGACAAGAGGCTCTTCCATCATGATGATCATGACATGAGACTCTTCTGTTACAAATGCTCTCAGTGTGATGGGGGTTCTTCCGTCACATACGTCCATGTCAAGAGACTCTCCTGTCATGTTGATCCATGACAGAAGAGTCTCCCGTCATGGACGCCAATGACGGGAGACTCTCCCATCACGTTGGTTCGTGACGGAAAGTCTCTCATCACGTCAAGAGCGTTCGTGACGAAAGAGCCTCCTGTCAAGGTAATTGTGACCGAAGAGCTTCCCGTCATGTCAACTGTGATGGTAGAACCATCTATCACGGTACTTTTAAAATTTTCACATTTTAAAATGTGATTTCGAAATATTATTTTTAAGAAAACAACAACAACAACAACAACAATAATAATAATAATAATAATAATAATAAGATATTTAAGAAGAATTTATAGCAATAATGAAAACAGGTTTTACATCTCACGAAAAAAAAATATATATAATAATAATAAATAACATCACTTGGAGCTTAGTTCATATGATTTTGTACAATCCGATAAACTACAATACATATCATTAACGCAGGGAATTTTAAGTGCATAAGTATAAAACAAGTCACTTGGTTAAGTAAAAAAGCAAGTAGGTTTATGTTTCTTTGAACTGTCACAGACTACACATAAAATAATTACATGTATTTTAATAGAGTGGAAAAATTTGATGAATTAAATTGGTCAGAAATTGTTGACTGAAATTTGTTTAAATAGAAAGAAAACACGTGTCACCCGCATATGAACTTTTATCAATTCACAAACAAGAAGAATAAAAGTCTCATACCGTGTTGGGCATGAATGGCAGACTTGTCGTTCCGTTCAGGAATCCTTCAATATTGATATTTTGATACATCTTCAACACTTTCAGAACAGGCCATTCTGTTGTATATCTACCAAGATAGAAGGTTCTAAGTTCTGGTAGTTCATATAGTACCAAAGAGGTCAATTTCGGAAAGACAAACCTAGCAATTCTAGGCGCTTCTTTTGCTTCTACTTCTTCCTTTGCAACAATTGTTTTCAGACTTTGACATTTTGAAACTATCAAATTTTGTAGGTTTGCAAAAGGCAGAACCAAGAAACTGTTAGTACATAATTCTCCAGATTCAGTTGATGTTGTGGGATGGCTTTCTTCAGAATTTATTTCCTGGAGATCAAGTACTATTTCTTTTAGAGAGTAACAGTTACTAACATATAGAGTTTCCAAGCTCAAGAACCTTCCACACATGTTTGATCCGAACAAAGTCGACAGCTTTTGGCATTTCTCAACTTGTAACGATTTTAATTTGGGAAAGGAATCCTCAACAAGTTGATTGTCCCAGATCATCTTCAAATTGTCCATATTGAAAATGTTTATTTTTTCTAAGCTAGGAACTCCAACCTACAGTGTATAAGTTATTGAGTTAGAGAGGATTTTTTTTTTTTTTTTTTTCTATTTGCTTTTAAATATATATAACCAAAAAATAATTAGAAAATATTTATAAAACAATTGTTACTCAGGTGTCACCAATAAGACAAAGTATATTTTAGAGGATGCTAAGCTTGTATAAAAGGAAAACTAACAAAAACAAATACAAAAACAAGATGTGTCGTATTTTGCATACCTTATCATCAAAAAGGATTTCTTTAAATTTTGGACAATTTTCGATTCTTAGTTCTCTCAATAATGGAAAATTAATATAATCTCCAGAGCCCAATCTTCTTAGGTTTGCAAGATTCAATATGATCAAGCAAGTTAAATTTGGAATGTTGGCCATTGTTGGAAGTTGGTTGTCCCAAATCGAATTAACGTTAATATTATCGATCTCCAAGGTTTCTAAGTTGGTGACCACAACCTGCAGATAGAATTGTTGTTATAATATTCTTTGTATGATAAAAATTAACGATTATGTAGCATGAAAATATGACATGGCATAAGGCAAAATTAAGAGTATTTCTTACTCTGAAAGACATAAATATTTAATTTCTTTGTATGTTAAAATATAATTTAAATAGATGATTACAAAGCAATGACTTAAAAAATATAATAATAAAATAAATATAAAGTAACACAGTAGATGCATCCATCGCATCATTGCGTCTAATTTTAACATGCAACAAACAATATTAAAGAGATACCTGTCAATTATAATATTAAAATAAAGTAGTATGCATATAATATTAGAGCCACAAATTTAATTAATTAAATAGGAATCTTGTGCAAATTAATGGAGTATAAAAAAATTTAATGTATATCTTAAAAATTTATCAAAAAAATATAACATTAAAATAGTTGGGTTACTATTTATCCAAAAAATATATGGAGTTATGCATGATGGAAATTTTCATATTTTTAAATCTAAAGACTCGAACATGTAGCAGCAAAGCTATATACATGAGTAGAGGGGACATGGCCCCCTCTGGGCTCAATTGTTACTTTAAAAAAATATTTAAATTTCATCCTCAATTATATTTTATTCATATCTTTCTTCTTAAATTTAAAAATATTTTCTAACTAAAGCCTAATGAAATGGATCTAACTTCGCCATTGCAGCAACCTCTAGTATGTTATTGTGCTATTAAGAATTCTTTTAAATTATAAATGAAAAAAATTAGAAAATATTTACCTAAAAAAAAAGTAAGTTAGATTTAAATGAAAAGACGATAAGGTAAATTAAAATTGTGTACAAATAGATAAAAACATAATTTACAAAATAATTTTATCAACAATTCAATACTCTAAATCCACAAAAAAAAAAAATAATAATAAACAAATTACAATCTTATTCGATATAAACTACTTCATCATTTGAAATCTAATATATGTTTTATATTTAAATTAAAATTAAATGGGAAACAAGGATAATATGGCATCTCCCATCCCCATCCTCATTTATAAATGGAAATAGATTTTAACCCGATCATAAAAATCTTCAAAATCTCCCTTAAATGGTGAGGAGATTTGGTTACTCAAGGCCCATTGATATCCTTATATATGAATTTCAATTTTGGAAAAACTCATTCAACAATAGAAATTTAATATAATTTTTAAAACACAATTTTTTCAGCTTTGAAAGATTGCTTATGACGCCAATTTTGGGTCATCCTGACCCAAAGTAGGAAAAAATATCATAAACTTTTTTTCAACCATTTTTAACAATGATACACATATCTTTTCATAAAAAAAATTAATTTTTTTTTTTTAAAAAAAACAATTCATACAAGAAATATATTCAATTCATTTTTTTGTCAATACCAATTTACCTCTTTCACTATTTCATATATTTTTCTCCAACAATTTGTTGCACCCAAATTAGCAAAGATAATGAGGAAACATTTGATGAAATGAGATTAGTGTTTAAGTATTGTTGTTAAAATTGTTAATTAGTTTATTGTCTTGGTTGGTGAGTTATTATAGAACTTACTATTGTAGCATATATGCTGATTACATATTTATTAAGAGGATTTGGGAACTTTCAAACATTTTTGCAATTTATTTCAAGGAAGAGTAATTTTGCAAATGGTTATGTTGAATATGACATTATTACTAAAACCCTAATTAATCAAAATTATATAGTCCAAACTTATACCGACAATAATTTATTACATAATGAAAATTATTATCAATTATTAAATTACAGAGTTCTTTTTATAAAGTTAAATTGAAGAGGTTATGATATATAAATGAGAGCAATTTATAGAAGCTTTGAGATGCCTAACCGACAGTAATGGTATAAGAAGAATTGAGATACATCTCCCTAAGAGCATCTCCAATGCAAATGTGGATTGTTTTCCACAATCCATTGTCATGTCATCCATGTTCAAGGAATTGCTTCCTACATAGCATTGAATAACAATTGATAGACAGTGAAATTATAAAATGTTCTCCAATGCTTCTATTCAAAATTCATATTTTGATGAGGTGTCATTTTTTTTTAATTACAAAACTTACCAAAAAAAAGACAAAAACAAAATTCAACCAGCTTTTAATAGAAAAACATAAACCAATTAATTTTATTTGATGAGTTGGCTGTCTAACAAACCCTCTGAAAATAGAGGGTCATGTTGACAATGTTGATTTCTTTTTTTGCCACATCAGATTCATAGTGAGTGCAAACAATTGCATTGGAGAATCATATTTTGAGTCAATGTCTATTTATCCTATATGGACTTCAATTTTTTCACAATCCATTGACTCATTGGAGATGCTCTAACGTTATGTTTTTTAATATAAACCAAACATTGATGTAGTAAATTATTAAAAACAAAAAAAAAGTTTGATATATTAAAACAAACAAATTAAGCAAAATCATACACCAAAATGAGATCAAACTACTATCTATTAATCATGCCCAAAGTAAGTCAATGACAATTAATATTTAAATACCCACTTTAATTTCAATATTCAAGATCCAAACAACATTCATAAAAGCAATTAAAGTAATTTATCAACAATTGCAATCACTGAAATATCATTCAACATATTTAAGAAAAGAAATATATATATATATATATATATATATATCAAATAAGTAACAACACCAATTAAGATAATCTGGAGGTAAAAAAAATATCTTATGAGTACACAAACCGTGTATCTGATTTACCTGTCCACCTATCAGATTTGTTATTCTATTTGACTTTTTTTAATTAACTTTCTTTTTTTTAAATTTTGAATTTCATTTTTAATATATATATATGTATGTATATGTTACATCTATAATGTCAATGTATTTTTTTCATTTTTACTATTTTATATTAATAACAAAATTATTGAGAACAAATCAATGTTGTAGAATGAGAGAGAACAAGGGCAGCTTGTACTTACTTTCTCATTAAAAAGTGGTTTGGGAACATCCTGCTCCTCCTCTAGAATGACTTCTCTGGGTTTTGTATCACTTGTCAATTGCAATATTGGTGTAGTTGACTTCACATTGCAACATATACCTTGAAGTTGTGGTAGAGATGTCAATGTCAGTTTGCGTAATTTGCTAAGCTTAATTTCATGAACCTGGTCACTAATAGCAAAAATCTCTTCCATGTTCTCACAGTCGAACACTTTTATTTCCTCAAGTTCTTGAAAGACTCTATCACTGGCAAGTGAGAAGATATTAGTTAACTCATCGCATTCCCTCACTTTGATAGTTCTTAATTGGTGAAAAAGCTCCATTGCAAGTGGACCATTACATATCGTCTTCAAGTTAATCAAATTCCAAAGAATCAATGACTTTAAGATGGGAAATATACTATCACAAGATGCCGTATCTACGATATGCAAAATGTGAGAATTATTTTGGACTTGGAGATCTTCCAACTCAGGAAAGCCCATTCTATCTAAACCACAAAAATTATTTGCAATGCCTGGTACTTCATCCAACACTAGTTGTCTGATTGCCTTCAACCCTGAGATTATCCCATCCTCAATGGTATTGAACTTGAGTTGCAAGAATCTAAAAGTCTTGCATTGAATATCCCAATCACCGCCAGCTTCCCACAACTCGTGTGTAATTTCTCCAATTGTTATATTGTATCTTTCCAGCTTTGGGGATAACAAGCCTCTTAACATTACGGCCTCTGGAACACATATTTCTAAACAGGTGAGGTTAGACAAATGCTCCAATACATCACGGCCAGTGTTCCTACTTCCATCGTTGGATTTCTCAGCCTCCCATTCGATAGTGGTATGCCTCATGTACAAAGCTTCTAATTTTTTGAAGCTTAATATGAATTTTGAGGGAATACTACTAAGCCCACTACTGTCCAACTCTAATAATCTTAGCTTAGTCAATTGATGCAATTTTTCAGGCAACTTGAAATCCGTACACCAACGAACGCTAAGAATTTCTAAGTTCTTCAAGTCTCCAATATCAGCTTTGTCTTTCAACTTACAACCTTCCAGACACAATGTTTGAAGATTTGTAAGGTCACTAAATGGTGTAGAAAGTGGCTGTAAATCCATACAAATCAAATGCAAAACTTGAAGTTTTGGCATCCATGCAAAAAATTGAACAGAGATTTTTGGATAAAATCTCTTAGGTTTCACATAAAGAAACTTAAGGTCTGGACATACGAACTGTAGATCATTCAATAGCTCATTGACATTATCTAACGTGATAGAAGTGCAATTTCTTAACATATTCTCTCTTTCCCAAGACCGTGGAATGACATCATCAATCACATTAAACACATTCTCATCTTTGTGGGCAATCGATCTAGCAACATCACGAACAATGTCATGCATCGCAAACCTTTCTAGGCAAGGAAAGACAACTTCTCCACTCTTAGGAGCATCAACTAACAAAGAAGAGGCCTTGAGTGTGCTCACCAATGAGCATACATTATCCCGTTCTTCTTCCATTGTATTGAATCTATTAAACAATCCCAAACCTATTCCGTATCTTAGCAAGTCTTCGATGGAAGCATCATAAGTGCTTCCCATGCTACTACAAAGCAAAAACGTTGCCTTGAGCTCCTCCGTTTCAAGATAGTTGTAACTTAACTCTATGCTCCGATATACTTTAGCTGCAATTCCATAAAAGTTATCTGGGGAAGGATTTCTCAATTCTCGCGAGACATTTCTCCATGTATGTATGTCCCAGATGCTTGATCTCGAAGCTATGGTGACAATGGCAATGGGCACACCTCCACATGCCTTAGCTACATCAACTGCAATGGGACGCAAATCATGACTGTCAACGCACTTACCTGCTTTACTCTTGAAAAGGCTCCAAGCATCTTTCCATTCTAAAGCCTCAATGCTGAAATTGTGCTGCGAGTACTCTGTCCCATCTATTAGAATGTCGGTTTTCCTTGCCGTAATCAATAATTTTAATCCCTTACTATCATGTTTGTAAGGAATTCCAATGGTCTCAAAATCGAGACTTTCCCAAATATTATCTAAAATCAGAAGAGTCTTCTCTTCGGTTTTCAGTTGTTGATACAGTTGTCTTGCTCTCTCAGACAACTCATCCTCTTCGCGAAACTTCAAGCCCAACTTACTTCCGATTTCTCCTTGAATCTTTTTCATATTTAGTGTCTGAGACACTTCGACGAAAACTATCTTATTAAAGACCTTATCTTGGATGGTTTGTCTTGCAACTTGTTTTGCTAGCGTGGTCTTACCTATGCCGCCCATGCCATAAATCCCAACAAGGTTGACATCAGGTTTACTCAATGCCTCCACGATCTGCTTCAAAATAGAAGTTCTTGAATCGAAAACTTCGTAACCTTCGCTAGATTTAAGCCATGTCTCCTCAGGAATGGGCCGGAACGAAAATTCTCTAAACTCGCTAAATTCTTGCAAGCGTTGAGTAACATCTCTCAACATGCGAGCAACAATATTTTGTTGCTCATGATTATGTTGACTTGTAAGCCCCGACACCTCATTGATGATGCTGTTGACTTTATCCTGCCAGAGATTGACATCTGGCAAAGGCTCTTCCCCAGGTTTAATTAAAAGCAACACCCTATCTCGTCTAGCCTTCAGCTTCTCCTGTTCCTCCTTCAGATTGGCAAGGTTACTCTTGTACTCCCACAAACTCATGGATTTCAAAGCTTCTTGCAAGAGTTGAGTAACATCCTTCAACTTGCGAGCAACATCGTTCCTATGTTGATAGGATTCCTTCAAATTAGAATAAGTACAACCCTCGCAACATCCCCTCTCAGGGTTATTTTTACTAATAAGCTCCGAGACTTGGCCGAGGATTTTGGTGGCATCATCCAGCCAATTCTTCATATCAGGCTCTTCCCCAACATTAGTAAAACCTTGCACCCTGTCTCTTTGAGCCGTCAAGTTGTCTAGTTTCGTATTCAGGTTCTGAAGGTTGTTCTTGTATTCCCATAGATTTTCGAATAGACATAGACGTGCTATGGGACGTACTATGTAACGTCCTATGGGAACAATTGCTCCAGAAGCAACCTTTGCAGCAATTGCACCAATAACAACAGCAAGTTCCCCCATTTGCTCTTGATTTTTGTTTTGTTTTGTTTTGTTTTTGGTTTTTTTTTTTTTTTTTTTTTTTAAGAAAAAATATGAGAATCAAACCAAAACAAAGAGAGCAGAAAAAAGCTAAGTGACAGAAAGGTAACAAAAAGGCAGAGTAAAAGGGAGAACACAAAAAAGCAAAGAGAGCAGATGTTAGATCTCAAAACAACAAACTTTGAGATCAAATCCACCAAACGAATCAATTGAACGTCTAGAAGCAATGGATTGAAAACTGAAAGAAAAAAAATTCACAACTAAATTTGAAAATTTAGAAGGAACCCAATGAACTGATCACTCTAAAACAGAGAACACAATGAAGCAAAGAGAGAGTAGAAGATAGATCTAAAGGCAACAAATTTTGAGATCCAAATGACCACACTGAGAAATGGGTTTCTCCACTTGGTAGAGAAGAGAGATCAAAGAAAAGAAAACTGAATTTGTATGTGTAGGAGCCATCAAGTGAGCTGGTTACCACAAAACAGAGAACACAAGATAGCAGAGCAAAACAGAGAGCACAAGTATGCAAATAGGGAGCAGAAGTTTATTATTATTATTATTATGAAAAAAGAGGGAGCTGAAATTGATTTGGAAGCAAAAGTGCTTTCAGACCAAAAGGACCAAAATGAGATTAGAATTTTTTGAAAAGCTAAGTAAGGAAGGACAGACAAAAAAAGAATAGTACATCGATGAGACATCAAAACAAGCCACTAATTACATTATTAAAGATTAAAACAAAATTGAGTTGTGATCAAGTGTATCACATCACTTGTCATGAAGCAATGCTTGTTTTATCTCTTTATGCAAGCAATCAGGTTATTACATTAGAATATTGTATTTAGGCTTCTCAAATAACATATTATGCCATCAATTAAATGCTTGCACATTATTTTACGGCAAGCGTTAATACTTTGTAAATCTTGTTAACAATAATGTTGTCTTCGTACCTTTACATTATAAGAAATTTTTAAATAAAACAGAAAAGGTAGGTTTATATCTAATATCTTATAAATAATACTGTTTATAATTTTTTTTTTTTCAAATATCACAAATTATACAGTTATTTATCTATTTATGCATTTATAGCTTGGCCTTACAGGCAAGTTGGTTCATTTCTAGATCCAATATATACTAAAACATGTTGTGCATAAATCATTTTCTCAACAACCACAATTTATGTGGTTTTAGTTGAGGTAGTTAAAAATGATTTTAGTATAAATTCGAATTTGTTATGCTTTTGCTTGGGAGGTTCAAAATGATATGGTAGATCCTTTTATTTTAATAGAAGTGAACTGACTTTGCTTTATCAAGTACATCATACGATAATAATATATATTACAGACAATTAATATAAGATGAAGCTAAACTATGCATTGTTTTTATGTACGTGTGTATAAATATTAATTGAAAAAGAAGTATTCTTTTTAAAAAAATAATAATAACATAAAAAGAAAAAGAAAATATTATCTATAAACAGTTAATTTTGATATTTAAATTTTAAATTATATAAATAATTATTAATCTCAATAGTTTTTCGTATATTACTGTCCTATTTACAATCAGCTTCCCAGAAACAGAAAAATGTTGGCTTTAATATGGGTTCATCGAACGGTTAAGGCGGTCCACCAACATCAGGATCATATACTCCTCTCATACGTGCCTAAATTCCCACTAAAATATATTAAAAGTCCTCCGTCAACGTTGATTTTGGAGACCATGTGCTACACAAAACAAACAAACAATAAATAGACAGGTACCTACCTATCTTTCTTTTTAATGTGATAAATAGACAGGTGCCTACTAGTCTTTCTTTTTAATGTGATAAATAGACAGGTACCTACTAGTATTTTTTTTTTTAATGTAATAAATAGACAGGTATCTACTAGTATTCTTTTTTGATATAATAAATAGACAGGTATCAACTAGTATTTCTTTTTAATGTAATAAATAGATAGGTACCTACTGGTCTTTCTTTTCAATATATATTTTTTATTTGTTTCAAAATGTCCTCCTCTTAGAATCTTATTTCTCTTATTACATGAATTAGGAAGAGCCCTGGGAGAGCTGCAAGCCTCTCTCATCAACAGAATTCGCTCATTCGAGGATGCGAAGCGCCAAGAGCAACGCACACGTGGGCCATTGCTGCTCCTACGTTCAATTTTGTGTTGCCGTTGGAATTATTTTCATGAACAAATGGGTTACTCTCTGAAATTATTGTAGAGCGAATATAAGAAAAAGCAGTAGGAGAAAAGTTGTGGTATAATGGATTACCACCATATTATATTAGATTATTAATTAACTTGAAGTCGGTTTGCAACATGTATGTCTTCCGTTTTGTGTGCCCAAATTCGGTTAATGGCCGAACTATTTATAATTAATATATATATATATATATAAGTCTTTGCTCAACTTGAATGAATGAAAAAGTTAATTCATTTCATTCGTTTACTGTAGAATTAGTGGATTTCCATGTCTTTCTCTTCCTTTAGGTGTTAATCACATGTCCTTACAATGACAGCTTGGATATATATATACATATATATATTTTTTGGGACAATTTCAGGTTTAGTCCATCACAAAACAAAAATATTGTTTTTGCCAACCATTTTACAAAAATTCGTTTTTAACCTCTCAAACAAACTAATTTCTTCCTATACCCAAGTTACCCAAATTGCCCCTTAGTCAAATATTCTTTCCAAACTCAGATGAAATGTCCAAAATACCCTCAAGCCTCCATAACCACTACTCTTCTTCTTTTCCTACGATTTTAGGCTTCTTCTTTTCCATCCCATTTTTGATTCTCTCATCATTATTGTTTGTGCACCCATTCAACATTTTTGAATCCAAAAAACACACATTCAATCAAGCTTCATTCTCTCTAACAACAACCCTCACATTCAACATTTTTCTCCAAGTTTAAAGGTATGTGATTGTTGTTGGTTGTTTTTGAAATTTTTTGTTGATAATGCTTAGTTGAAAGCCTTAAAAGTGATTTATGGTTGTGATTTTATCATATATAAGTGTGATCTGCAAGAAACTAAAGGAAATCAAAGAGCCCGAAAGTTCTGGTATCGGAACTAGGTTTTATGGGGGTATAAAACCCGGTTCCGGGTTTTATGGGGGCATAAAACCCGAAACCGGGTTTTATGCCTCAATAGCACCCGACCGGGTTTTATTGGGGCATAAAACCCAGAACTGGGTTTTATGCCCCCATAAAACCCGGTTCAGGTTTTATGGAGGCATAAAACCCGGTTTCGGGTTTTATGCCTCCATAAAACTCGAGTTTCGGGTTTTATAATTTTTATTTCAATTTTTTTTTTGTTTGGGACGTTTGGTATTGATAGTTAGAGTTATATACGATAAGATTTAATTAGATTTTAATGGATTTGATTGGTTTTGGCTTGAAAACTCGGTTGCGGGTTTTATTGTATATTAAAACTCGATTTTGTTTATGATTTTATTTATTTAATTTAGCAAATAATATTTAGAAAATATTGAATTAACCTTAAGTAATACAATGTTTTGATAATAATTTAATTACATTTGAAACGTTTAATAAATATAGTTTTTTTTTTTTTTTTTGGTTTTTCGTACAAAACAATTGGTTATTGAATATTATGTGAGTATGGATGAGACTAATTTATTTCAATTTTACAGAAATGAGTGAAGTGACAATAATAATCAGATGCAACGGAGAGTGGAATGGTAATAATTATGTTGGGGGTGAGACGTTCATGATGGGGGCCCCGACGAATGTCAATTTATCTCGTTTGGTGGACTTTGTTTACATAGTGACTGGTATTGATAGAAGAATATGGGACATCCGTTTGCATTATTTACTCTGAGTCAGGGGAATGCTCGCAGTTAAGATACCTATCACGATCGATCTTAGTGTCCGGGGTGTAATTTCGGACAACAAAGTTGATTATAGAGAGATTTATGTTGATAAGAATATAAGAGATTCTGCAATTATCAGTCCTACTGTCCCTCCATATACCACCACCTCAATACAAGACGTGGGGCGTGTAGAGAGAGATGACGATAGATTTGTAAGTCCGGCTACGGCTGAATATCAAAATTGTTTTGCTTCCTATAGCGGTAGTAATCAAGTTTCAGCTTCTGTCGCTGTATTTACATCCACAGAAAGTCCAATGTGCCACATTGATTATGATAGAAATGATGGTGATGATGAAAATCGGGACACAGATAGTGATCGTGATGAGACATCAGAAAATGGAGATAATGACGATGAAACTACAGATGATGATGATGATGGAGAGAATGTGGAGTATCCAGAAGTTAGATTTTTTCATTCACAATTTGAAACCAACCCTTCACAACCATACTGGATTGTTCCCGGTATAGAGGACTGCGAAATTGAGACTACTTCAACTGCTATGTCGACTTTCATCCAACATGATACATTATATAAAGGTGCATTTTTTGATAGTAAACATGAATTGAATGTGGCTGTTGGAAAAAATGTTCTTAATTCAAGATTTGAACATAAGGTTAGACGTTCATGCACGGTTCGATATGAGGCCGGGTGCAAGGATTTAACTTGCAGCTTTGAGGTCCGTGCAAGATGCTGAAATGGTGGTTCGATGTGGTATGTATACAAGTATGTATCGGAACACACATGTTGTCAGGACGCTTTCGAGGCACATAGGCGAAGTGTGAAGACTGTTGTCATAGCAACATTGTATCAAAAAAAGGTGGGACTTGATAGTATTACCCCTCAGGTTTTGATTGCAGAAATGTTGGAGTAATATGGTGTGCAGATTATATACACTAAAGCTTGGAGGTCTTTACAATATGCAAAGAAACTATCATATGGGAAAGCGGATGAGTCATTTCAACAGCTTCCTCGGTACTTTCATATGTTAAAAGAAACAAACCCTAGTACAGTGACGGCAATTAGGACAGATGAAAATAACCGGTTTTTGTATTCATTCATTGCACTTGGATCCTCAATTGAGGGTTTTCGATCTTGCATCAGACCAGTTATTGCTGTTGATGCTACCCATTTGAAAGGTGAATAAAAATGGATGATTTTTGTAGCTGCAGCCAAAGATGGGGAGGAGATGATTTATCCTATTGCTTTTGGATTTGGCGATGGAGAGTCGAACAGTTCATAGACTTGGTTCTTAAGTAAATTACGAAAGGTTATTGGTGGAACGCATCATTTGCCATCAGATTTGATTATCGTCTCCGATCGTCATAAAAGTATTGCGAATGCGATGAGCATCGTTTTTCCTGAAGTCCCACATGTGTTCTATTTCTTCCATTTAAAGCAAAACCTAAAGCAACAATGTAGAAAACAAGTAGATGTTTTGAATATGTTTTACGTTGCAGCATATGGTTATGATAGGGAAGAATGCGAAAGATATTTAGAACAAATTCGACGGGTATGTCCAAAATTGCATGAAAAATTGGTTGATATTAGGGTGGCAAAGTGGTCACATCCATATTCTCCAAAAAGAAGATATGGCATGATGACTACTAACATTGCAGAATCACTCGACAAATACATGATGAAAGCACGTCGATTGCCAATAACAAGTGCACATGAATTTCTGAGACATATGTTACAGAGATGGTACAATGATAGACGTGTTCATGTTGAGAAACTCAGATCGTCATTGACCAAAACTGTGGAGGATCATGTGAACTCGATGGCTTATCTGTCAACGAGTGGCACAGTATTTGCCATTCAAGAACCAACCAATTTCGGAGTTGCACATGAATCAGGCTATGGGTTTGTTTAGCCTTTTCAGCGGTCATGCAGTTGCAATCGTTGGGACCTAGATCAGTTGCCATGTCATCATGCAATTGCTATTGCCAGGTATCGTTATTGTACTTTGTTATTTTTCATTATTTAATAAAATATAGTAACACTCTGCCTTTGTCATACATATCAGGTTCATTGGTGTTCACTATTATACACTTTGTCATGATTATTATAGCAAAGAATGGCTTAAAGCTGCATATGCACGTCCGATCAATCCTATCCCTGGCCCAAAAGATTGGCATGTTCCTACGGAAGTAAAAAGTATGATTGTATTACCACCCGAAGGAAAACGACAAGCAGGTAGACCAAAAGAGGCGCGAATTCCTTCAGCTGGAGAAAGTCGTAGGAAGAAAAAGTGTGGAAAATATGGTGAAATGGGACACAACCGGCTTCGTTGCCCTAACCCCCCCAATATCAGGCATCGGAGGGACGAGTGGAGAAGGTGCTGGGAGCAGCGCTGAAGCTACTGGAGGTGCTACGTCGTCTGCCGCTGTTATGGGACCTGTTAGGACCTCTCGAAAATATCGTCTTTGTGGTGCGACTAGACACACGCGACGTCGATGTGATCAACGGTTTCCTATTCCACCCTCAGCGGATGATGAAAATGGTGGTAATGATTTACAATGAATATATTGTTTCAGATGTTCATTTATTATTTTCTTCGCTTATTTTCTTCTTATATGTATTGTATTGGAGAACTTTGAACATGATGGTTGGTATGTAATGCAAATGTTATGAAACCCGGATAATCAAAAGAGGTATTTTTGTAAACAAAAGTTTTAGTTAAAAATTACTATAAGCACTCGCTGAGCTTTCATAGCTTATAGTTTTCTTATTTCGTTTTAAAAACCTCCTCAGGTGTTGGCGTGGGTGATGGAGAAGGGATAGCTCCTCCAGAAGTATAGGTGGGCGTGACACAACAATGCTGCCATATAATTCATATTTTGCATATTTTGTAACTTAAAGAAAAAGGATCGTAAATCGATTCTTTTGAGTTGTGACTGAGTGGTTCATGAAGTTAAAGTTTAGTTTTTAAACCATTGTGGAAGGTTGTGAATGAATTGCTTTTTAAATTCATATTTTTGTTTTTGATGAAATAGATAAAAGATTGGAAATGTGATTAACTATGCCTGTTTGTGGTAAAGAAGTTGAATGGTGATTGAGAAATATTTTAGAAGTGTGAATTTCCCTTTTACAGGTTTTGGAAATGTCAAAAATGCAGCTGTTATGCTGCTGGATTTTAGTTTGAAAAAAAAGTGAGATTTGGATTTTAAAATGGAATTGAAATTTTAGTTTTAAAACGAAACCATAATGCCTATTATAACCCATTTGATATATATCTCCATATTTTTGGTGTTCTTGTTTTTTTTTTATGTGTCCAAAGGCTCCAAATTTTGTCCAAATGTCTTTGATTTCATCAATTTAAGTTAATTGGACATATAACTTATAAAATTTGGCGAAATCGTCACATTCTAGTATAATGTGGTTTAATGTTACTATATAAGGGATTGTACAATATTCCTTTGATTTCATTGAATACATTGTATTGTAGGAAATGTTAGTCTAAAGTTGAATATTACTTTAAAGTATTTTTGGGAAGTTTTGGACATTAGAAAGGAAAAATTCAATTAAAAGGGTGGGATAAAATTCATTTAACAAAACCGGGTTATAAGGGGCATTTTAAACCGAAACCGGGTTAAAATACCCCTTATAACCCGAACTGGGTTATAATGGGCATTATAACCCCATTTCGGGTTATAATGCCTTTCATAACCCATTTGGTATATATCTCCATATTTTTGGTGTTTTTGTTTTTTTTTTTTGTGTGTTCAAAGGCTCCAAATTTTGTCCAAATGTCTTTGATTTCATCAATTTAACTTAATTGGACATATAACTAATAAAATTTGGCAAAATCGTCATATTCCAGTATAATGTGGTTTAATGTTACTATATAAGGGATTGTACAATATTCCTTTGATTTCATTGAATACATTGTATTGTAGGAAATGTTAGTCTAAAGTTGAATATTACTTTAAAGTATTTTTGGGAAGTTTTGGACATTAGAAAGGAAAAATTCAATTCAAAGGGTGGGATAAAATTCATTTAACAAAACCGGGTTATAAGGGGCTTTCTAAACCGAAACCGGGTTAAAATACCCCTTATAACCCGAACCCGGTTAAATGGAGCATTATAACCCGGTTTCGGGTTATAATGCCCATTATAACCCGGTTGGGGTTATAATGGGCATTATAACCCGATTTCGGGTTATAATGCCTATTATAACCCATTTGCTATATATCTCCATATTTTTGGTGTTCTTGTTTTTTTTTTGTGTGTTCAAAGGCTCCAAATTTTGTCCAAATGTCTTTGATTTCATCAATTTAACTTAATTGGACATATAACTAATAAAATTTGGCAAAATCGTCATATTCCAGTATAATGTGGTTTAATGTTACTATATAAGGGATTGTACAATATTCCTTTGATTTCATTGAATACATTGTATTGTAGGAAATGTTAGTCTAAAGTTGAATATTACTGTAAAGTATTTTTGGGAAGTTTTGGACATTAGAAAGGAAAAATTCAATTAAAAGGGTGGGATAAAATTCATTTAACAAAACCGGGTTATAAGGGGCATTTTAAACTGAAACCGGGTTGAAATACCCCTTATAGCCCGAACCGGGTTATAATGGGCATTATAACCCGATTTCGGGTTATAATGCCTTTCATAACCCATTTGGTATATATCTCCATATTTTTGGTGTTTTTGTTTTTTTTTGTGTGTTCAAAGGCTCCAAATTTTGTCCAAATGTCTTTGATTTCATTAATTTAACTTAATTGGACATATAACTAATAAAATTTGGCAAAATCATCACATTCCAGTATAATGTGGTTTAATGTTACTATATAAGGGATTGTACAATATCCCTTTGATTTCATTGAATACATTGTATTGTAGGAAATGTTAGTCTAAAGTTGAATATTACTTTAAAGTATTTTTGGGAAGTTTTGGACATTAGAAAGGAAAAATTCAATCAAAAGGGTGGGATAAAATTCATTTAACAAAACCGGGTTATAAGGGGCATTTTAAACCGAAACCGGGTTAAAATACCCCTTATAATCCGAACCTGGTTAAATGGAGCATTATAACCCGGTTTCGGGTTATAATGCCCATTATAACCAGGTTCGGGTTATAATGGGCATTATAACCCGATTTCAAGTTATAATGCCTATTATAACCCATTTGCTATATATCTCCATATTTTTGGTGTTCTTGTTTTGTTTTGTGTGTTCAAAGGCTCCAAATTTTGTCCAAATGTCTTTGATTTCATCAATTTAACTTAATTGGACATATAACTAATAAAATTTGGCAAAATCGTCACATTCCAGTATAATGTGGTTTAATGTTACTATATAAGGGATTGTACAATATTCCTTTGATTTCATTGAATACATTGTATTGTAGGAAATGTTAGTCTAAAGTTGAATATTACTTTAAAGTATTTTTGGGAAGTTTTGGACATTGGAAAGGAAAAATTCAATTAAAAGGATGAGATAAAATTCATTTAACAAAACCGGGTTATAAGGGGCATTTTAAACCGAAACCGGGTTAAAATACCCCTTATAACCCGAACCCGGTTAAATGGAGCATTATAACCCGGTTTCGGGTTATAATGCCCATTATAACCCGGTTGGGGTTATAATGGGCATTATAACCCGATTTCGGGTTATAATGCCTATTATAACCCATTTGCTATATATCTCCATATTTTTGGTGTTCTTGTTTTTTTTTTTGTGTGTTCAAAGGCTCCAAATTTTGTCCAAATGTCTTTGATTTCATCAATTTAACTTAATTGGACATATAACTAATAAAATTTGGCAAAATCGTCACATTCCAGTATAATGTGGTTTAATGTTACTATATAAGGGATTGTACAATATTCCTTTGATTTCATTGAATACATTGTATTGTAGGAAATGTTAGTCTAAAGTTGAATATTACTTTAAAGTATTTTTAGGAAGTTTTGGACATTAGAAAGGAAAAATTCAATTTAAAGGGTGGGATAAAATTCATTTAACAAAACCGGGTTATAAGGGGCATTTTAAACCGAAACCGGGTTGAAATACCCCTTATAACCCGAATCGGGTTATAATGGGCATTGTAACCCGAAACTTGCTTTTTTCCTAAGGCAACTCAAATACGCATCAATATGAATCCCCGTCAACCACTCATTGATATCCTCGATAGTACGAAGCATATCCGGGGTGCATAGCACCGGATATCCATCAATAATGCGCCTGAATAAAAAAAAAAAAAGAATTAGACTATGTTTTATTACATTAGTAATCAAATTAAGATAATGTAATATTATTTTTTATTCATACCGGAGATTCAAAGAAGCAACTTTGTACTCCGTGTAGACATTGGGTACAGTCTTCGCCACCTGCTCTGCCATATCCTCCATCACTTGCTCCACCACTTTCTTTGATTCTTTCTTTTTCTTTTTCGGGTGTATGGGATCCGTGTATGGCGTCCTACAAGATGCTGATGACTTAATTTTTCGCTTGCATCGCTCATGGATAATCCCTCCCTGTAATTTAAAGCAACTCACAATTGTAAATTAGATTTTTAAACTTAATACGTAAGACTATAATATAAAATAAATACAAAATTTATCTGAACATCACCGATGTCTATATCTCTCACCGAGTCATGGATGTGATGATCCCTCTCAGGTCCTGAGTCATGCATATGGATAGTCGGGTCCTGATCGGCAATGTCATGATCCCTCCCTAATCCAGAGTCATGGATAGGGTCAGCAATGTGAGGATCCCTCATTAATCCTGAATCATGGACGTGCAGGTCGTGATCCTGGTCCCGAATAGAGCTCTCAGCAGCATCATCATCCATACGCCCACTAATCTGTAGCCGGTCTTCAACTCTTTGCAATCTCTTATCCAATTTTTTCAACATCCTGTTCTGTGATTGCTGCAACCCGACTATATGCTCCAATAGCTTCAATATCTTGCCCACATTTGTCTGCTGAGGCACCTACATAAATAAAAAATATATAATTATATATAATTTAAACAAAATGTAAAATATAAATAAAATATAAATTATATGTTTATATATAAATGATATAAATTATAATATACACCTAATGTAAAATATAAATAAAATATGAATTATTTTTATATTTAATAAAAATTTATATCATTTATATATAAATATAAAAACTATATATTTATATATAAATGATATAAATTATTATATACACCTAATGTAAAATATAAATTATTTTTATATTTATATCATTTATATATAAATATAAAAACTATATATTTATATATAAATGATATAAATTATTATATACACATAATGTAAAATATAAATCAAATATAAATTATTTTTATCAAATTCATACTCGAGGGTGAGATGGTCTAAAGGGCGAACTGCTCCCCGGTCATACATCATGCACACTTTTCGTTCTCACATCATGCACACTTTTCGTTCTCGGCTCCCTCTCTTCATCCTTATCCTCTCCCTCCTCCTCCTCCTTCTCTTCCTCCTCCTCCTCCCTATTTAACATATTCTCACTCACTGTCTACTCATCATCATCATCACCCTCATCATCTTCACCCCCTCCACCGCCACTTTTCCACACTTTCTCTTCAACCAAATGCTTGGCGTTGAAGGATCTCCAATAATCCATCTCTCTCTCATCATCAGTGGGCACAAGAATTTTCCTCGATGCAATACACTACAATACATGTATATAAATATAGTTAGTATATTACACGCAAAGGTAGCAAACAAATAAAAAAAAATTAGATTAATGTAGACACTTACAAAGTGAAGCTCATTCCTCCAATTATTTGCATCCTTTCTAATCCTCTTATTACAATGCCAATTCCTAAATCTTGGCAAATCCACATCGCCTGCTATTCTGTTCCCTACTTTATTGTCTAAGTATGGGAACATTTCAACAAGCCACCACTGTAATGCATATTAAACAAAAACAAATATATATCATTACAACATATAAATAAATATATATTTAAACAATTTTTTGTTAATTAAATTTGTGAAAGTTTAAAAAGCCAACAAAAAAAAAAGTGTTGCTTTGACATGGTGGGTAAGTTAAATTGAATGCCTATTTTTTTTTCCCAACTTTTTAGTTAATTAATTTGTTTAACATGAATAATATTATTGATTTTTCTTGTTTAATATTTTAATTATAAAATACATTAAAGTTTGACATTGGTGTAATATTTTAACAATGTTTAAGAGTGATCTTTAATTAGCACTTCCTCTCACATAACAAAAGTGTTTGCGCATTTTCATTCTCTTAATGGTGACTTTTTAAATTCTACTAAATACATTTTTTAAAACTTTATATGAGTAATTCATTTCAAAGTAAATAACAGAACTAATGTTTTAGTTATGCAAACAAATTAAGAACCATGAATAAATATATATTTAAACAATTTTCATTCATAATAATAATGAGCATATAGTAAGCGTTGTACCTGAAATGCCCAAACAAACCCGTATAGATTAACCGTCCGTCCGTGGATAAGACGTTTCTAAGTAATCACCTGTCTGAGGTGATGGAGAAGTATACTATATGCCAATGTACCCCACGGGAACGCATTCCACACTTCTACATCCTCTATCATGACCCACAACACCTTATCCACCCCTTGACGCTCATCTAAACCATAAAATAACTGGAAAGCTATGACTAAATTAGCCAACTTCAAAGTGTCATCAACATCTAAATTTGCCCGTGACTTGATCATCAGTACAATAGCTTTCACTGATGGTGGAATTCCTTTGAACAATCGCCACAAAAGACTTTTCTTATCATTTTGTCGTGCCTTTATGGTATTTACATCGATTCACCCGAATTGCAGCCCTGTTACCAATAAAAATTCGTGCTTTCCAAATCTATATGGTCGCCCTCCAATTTCAAACCACATCTCATCAGGGCTAGCACGAGGGATTTCTAACTCCCTAGCAAGAATAGTTGCAATCAAAGGGCAAACCAACAACTGATTATGAGATATTTGCATAAAATGTCTAAATGGAGTCATGCCCAAAAATTGCTTGAGGAGTTCTCTTTTTTCAAGAGCTGCTTTTAGACCAGCAATCTCTTTGAAGCTGCAATGTGTACTCAATGACATATCATCTGGAATAACCTGTGAACTCCATTTATAAAGGACCTGCATCTATACAAAACAAAAAAAATAATTGTAATAACATTAATTTAATTGACTATTTACTTTAAAATAACACTTAATTATTATTTTGTCCTATTTTCATTAATTTATAAATCTAATTTTAATTAAAAAATTAAATTAACATATTACAATTACATTAAATCAAATTTAAAATTTAATTAATTAATTCTTCTTATTTTTTATATTTCATTTACTTATTTTTATTTTTGTTAATTTTAATTTTTATTAATCACATTTATTTCATATTTTTATTTTAATTATTGGAATAATAGATTACATTTCATTTATTTCTAACTTTATTAAATTTTATAATTTATTTAACTTATTTCAAAAACCAATAATAATTATATATTTATTAAATAAAAAAAAAACCGGGTTTAATTGTGTATTAAACCCGGTTTTGCACAAAACTGGGTTTAATGGATGCATTAAACCCGGTTTTGTGCAAAACCGGGTTTAATACACAATTAAACCCGGTTTTAACCCAAAACCGGGTTTAATGCATCAATTAAACCCGGTTTTGGGTTAAAGCCGGGTTTAATTGATGCATTAAACCCGGTTTTGTGCAAAACCCAACCTTATTGTCTTCTTCACAAACCCAAACCTCCATTTTCATGTGTTATCCACCAAAATCCAACCAAAACTAATCTAATCTAATCATACTAAACTAATCCAACATCCATAACACAAACAAACTAAATCAACACTCAAAAATTTCACATATAGAACTCAAACTATCAAATGAAGTTTGTCACTTACCGTCGGTAATGGAGGCAGTGATCACGCTCGCCGACGGTTGGAGGAGGTCGGCGAAGGTCCGAAATGGTGAGACAAGGCTGGCGATGGGCGGTCGGGCGTGATGGTCGGGCGATCGGCAAGACGCTCGCGGTTCGGCGTGGGCGGTCGAGCGATCGGCAAGGTTGGAGGAGATTAGAAATGTTTGGATGGGTGAAGACTCTCGCCGGCGGTTGGAGGACGTCGACCAAGGTGCGAAACGGAGACACAAGGCGGCTAGCGGTCGGGCGTGGGCGGTCGGGCGATCGGCAAGGTTGAAGGTCGGGCGTGGGCGTGGGTGGTCGGCAGCGGTTGGCGGAAACCAGGTTGCGATGTTGATTTGAAATCGATTGATTTTGCTTTGGATGATTTTGCTTTTGATTTGTTTGGTTGATCAGTTGTTGTGCTTTGGATTTGTTTGGTTGACAGGTTGTTGTGCCATTCAATAGATGGGGGCAGTTTTATAATTTCGTGTTGATTTTTTGTTTTGAATTTTAGAAAAACAAGAGTGGTGCATGGTTAGGGGTAAAATGGGTAACTTGGGTATAGGAAGATATTAGTTTGTTTGAGAGGGTAAAATTGAATTTTTATAATTTGGTGGTCATATATGAATTTTCAGTTTTCTGATTTGTTATTTTTGGTATTTTTCACTATTTTTTTTTAAGGCAAGGACATATTTGAGGATCAATCTAAATCGAACGAGGTTAAACTCGATGGAACTTGGATATACTTGTACTATAAAGCTTGTTATATAAGCACCTTATATTATCAAAGATGAATGCTTTAAATTTAGGACAATATCTGCTATTGTGAATTATTTCAATTATGAAAATATTATAGACAGTGAAGCAACACTCTCCCCTAATGTCCACATTCAATCCTCCACTACGAAGCTCGCTCTAGTACCAAACTTGTTACGCTCACATAACACTTTATAACAAGCAGTCCCTTAGCTGGTTACTGTATGAAGTTAATGTAAAGTAAATGCAAGGAAAAGCAATAACAGAAAAAGTGAGTCTAATGCCTAGGATATTTCTTTTACTTTATTAAAGCCAATTTTTCAACATTATCGGTGGACATGATGAGGACTTTTTTGGTTTTTTCTTTAAACAAAAAGCAGACTTAATTGGAAAAAATGGGTCGAAGGAGAAGACTTGCATGTCCTTTGAAAGATACAGTCAAGTCAATATCCAACTTTCGACAATTGCTAGTCTCTTCTTCTTATTTCTAATTACGTATTTGGATATGTAAATACGTTCTCTATTCTAAATTTTAAATTTTTCTGATTTTAAATTATATATTAAACTTGATAAGAGGTGTTTCCATACTATCATAATTTTAGTTTTATATAATATCCTATGTCTATAAGTCTGTATTTGTAGTAATAGAATTTGTCACAATAATATTATTTTGTTTATGTTTAATTGATTGTTAATACAAGCATTAAGGGACCAATTAATGAAGGACTCCAAGACCTGACTTCTAAGTTTGAAGCAGAGCTTTGTATAATACAATCTCAAGAAGAATCCATGAACACAATCAGAAATTTCCTATATATATATATATATATATATATATATCGCATTGAATCAATAACTCTTTTAACTACTCAGCAAAAAAGTGTCAAAATGAAAAAGCTCATGGATTAGTTAGTTAAAAATGTAAAACGCAAGAATTTGTTTTATTCAATTGATCTCTTTGGTAAAACACCTAATAAAAGTATTAATTTTTATATTTTTACAATAATATAGACAAATTCATATAAGAATCTCCGATTTTTTTTTTTTTTTTTTCAAAAAAATCATTAAAACCCGTATATATAAATTTTTCATCTATTTTTCAAACTAAACAGATATAATTATAAATTATAATTGTTTAAATTCGTAAATGAGATTTGTACCCAATTCATTCATTATCCAACCTATAACTGCAACACAAAAGCAGGTCTAAAGGATATTCTAACCACAATAAAAATTCTATTTCTAGATGAAAAACAATGAACCCATATAGAAGTCACGTAAGGGAGAGTTTCACTTTACTTTCTAACTTTTTAGCGAAATATTATTTTTTACTTACTAATTCATTTTTAGTTCCCATCACCCCAATCATTTTAGAAATTCATCAAATTAGTCATTTCGTCAATTGACCGTTAATCAAACTTAACAATTGAAAGAGTATTTTGGTTTTCTTATTCCACTAACTATTTGATGTGAAAAGTAAGTTTGTTAGTCATCAAACCAAGCTTTCAGAATCGATGATGATCGAATCAACCAAAATCGAATTGACCGTATTCAGTTTAAGTCGGTTTCAATCCTTAGACTTTTTATGTTCAATTCTCCGTATTAAAAAAAAAACAAAAAAACAAAAAATCTATTCGACTTCTGTTGGCACTGAACCGAATATGGAGTGGCCAGTCCTAGTCTTACAGGTGGGAACTCACCAGCGTTGATTGCGGCAATGTTAAGTTGCCTTAACAATAATAAATACTTGTAGGCTTCAAAATATATTAAATAATTAAACTTTCTAAATTTATAAATAGATATTTCTGGGACAGAGTTAGGATCTTGGCCGCGCATGAAAGTCAGAGTAAAAAGAATTGATGATTATATTAAAATTTTGAGCAAGTCTAAAAAACGCGTAGCATATAGATGGACAAAATGACTTTAAATTTACAATAACTGACTAATTTAGGGGCTTTGTATAGAGTATTTTTATAATAAATACGGTCTAATTTTAAAAAATTAGGATGGATCAATAAAATTTATTAATTTTTTAAAATAATTTTTTTTATTTAATTAAAATAAAATAAATAAATTTTATTGATTTATTTTAATTTTTTAAAATTAAAATTTATTGATTATAAAAATATTATATATATATATATATAATCTGGTTTTATTAAAGCCATTTTTTCAACGTTCATGGTAGAGCTCATTAATTCCACCACTTTTGGCTTTTTCTTTTCCACTTTTTCAAGATTAATAATGAAGCTGACTAATTCCACCAGGCTTTGGATTTTTCTTTTGCCAGTTTTTCAACAATATTAATGGAGCTCACTAATTCCACCAGGCTTTGTCCTTTTCTTTAGCCAGTTTTTCAACATTAATAATGGAGCTCATTAATTCCACAAGGCTTTGGCTTTTAATTTTCCTTTTTTTTGTATTCGCCCCAAATGTTGTCTACCTTAATAGTTGTCCACCACACCTCGAATACTCTCCTCTTTGAGTCCACTTTTTTTCTTGGGTATCAGATTAGATAGATTGATGATTGTTAGTAGCTAGTTCAAACATAAATTTATATCATAAAAGTGGATAACAAATTGTTCAGTAAAAATTTAAATTTGATGAATTGAAGTTTTGTATGAAGAATCAATGAAATGTTTACTAGTAAAATTAGATAACGGTGATGAGAAATGTGTATGATTATAGATGTTTACTTATTTTAAATTATTCTATAATGAAAGTGCGAAATGTGGATTCCACGTAAATTTGAAGTTGTAAAATGAAATTTATATTCCCCAACCTATTTTAGGATTCTCATTCTCATTCTTTTTTTAAATTTTAAAAAGTCTATTTAACCTCATTTAAAAATAAAAGAAAAATATATAAAATTGGAAAAAAAAAAACATATTTTATATTTATGAATTGTTTAGTAGGTAACAATGAATAATTATTAAAAAATTATTATTATTAAAAAAAGTTTAATAAACTTAATATTATTATAATAAAAATACATATTCCTTGATGACAAAAACAAATGATTTTCATTAAAACAAAATTATGAAATCCATGACTTTTTTTTAGGAAAGATATGGAATACATGATTTTAATTAAATATATTATTGTAACTTGTAAACAATTCATTCCGATTTCGAATTAAAGTACACTTTAATATGAATACTATTGATTTTGATTGAGATTCCTGTAATTTAAGTAAATAGTTTATTTTGATTTCAAAACATCACTCTAATTCTAGATCATTTCGATTCTAGGCATTCCGATTAATTTGTATTATTATAATGGTGAGTGATTCGCTTTGATCCAAATTTGATTAGAATTATACCAAATCAAGAATTTCAATCTTATCAAAACATAATCAGTTTAGGCTGATCTTATTTTCATTCTAGACCAAATCAAATTGGATTGGTCCACTTAATGATTTTGGATTTAAATTGAACACTTGTTTAAATTTTACATAAAAAACCACTAAAAATTTTGAGAATTTGTTTTGTGAACATTGTATAAACAAATGGCATGAACCACAACGTTTATTTTGCCAAACTTTAAGGAGAAATGACTCTTTATTTTCGTTAAAAACAAGCAACAATGGCGTGGTCAGCACAAGTGAAGGAGGGACTTGTTGAGGCTAACACATTTAGGTGTCTCTCTTTCATTTCAACTAGCTTTCGGAAAGCATAATAAAAAGCTCCTCGTCAGTGATTGCTCTCATCTCCATTGCCCTTTCCAGTGCACTTAGTCCCCCACCATCCTTTATTGATGGACGTGCGCCTCTGGACAGGATGCAAGTCAAGAAATCATATAAATATAATGTCCAAGGGATATTAGAAGGAATGCAGTTATGAAAATCATGCAATTAGCAAATAATCTTACGCCAATAAGTGCTAAAAAGTAGCCATATCAATGTTATGCTTGATGCAATCATCAATTACAGGAATCAAGAATGACAAGCAAGTTATTACCTTCTAAGTAGGTGCTTTGCAAATACATTGTTCCTTGTGGAGATGCAGTGGTGCAAAGGAGTCATTCCATGGAAATCCCGCATATTTATGTCAGCACCAAATTGGATCAAAAGTTCAACCATGACAACATTGCCACATTGACATGCCAAATGCAGTAATGAACAAACTTGGAGACAATTCCCTAGATCATTGGCATCCTTGATTCTTTGACAGAATGTTGGATCATTACTTTTCCTTTTTTCTTTGAGGCAATCTTGTTCCGAGTCTTGTGCATGATCAACATGGTGACATAATTCAACACCAACCACCTCATCGAAAGTGGTATTGATTATATTTGTGTTTGAGATCACAATAAGGCGATATACTTCTTTCAAGTTTTGAGTCTTAACTGCTTGCCAGATGCGTGTAGAGTAAGATGGAGTGCCAGATGCGTTTGTATCTTCAAGGACTACCACCTTCTCTACATACTGGTTAAGGGAAATTGAGATAAGCTTTGTATTTGACATCATAGTCTTTTTGCAAAGACAGTAAAAGATAGTAAAGATTACTTCTACACAGCACTAAAATTTGATAAGACTATGGCAAAGAAAATTAGGTAAAGTACACATGCTATGATGATGTCAATGATGATGAAACTGCCTGTGTTTGCATATAAAAACATAGTTAAAATATTTTTGATTGAAGGATTTCCCTTTTTTTTTTTTTTTTTTTTGCTTTATTTTTGGTTAACGAAATTTATTTTTCAAAGTTAATGGAAATTTTGTTTTCACTACTATAGATGTCCAAACAGTATCCACTTAACAAGACATGTTAATAGATGTCCAAAGTTGAGCAGTTTAAGGATGCATTAACTGGGCTTCTTAGCGCATAGCATATATGGATTTTGAATACTAAAGCAATTTTCGGGATAACAAGCACTGATAGTGTGCATTGATTTTGTCCCCCTTAGACGGATAAAGTATTATTGGCTCAAAAAAATCATTATTAAAATCTTTGGTAATGTCTTTATATGAATAGTGTTAACGTGCTTACATATTATTGTCCTGCCCTTTTATAATAGTTCAAACCTTTTAGGTCTAGCGGTCACTATGATGGTATTACACTAGTTTTACTAGGAGTGTCTTGGTTCTAGTCCCCACATGTGATTGAATTTGTATTTGTCATTAGTGTTTGTGTATGTATTGGGGATTTAGGCCGTGAGGCAAGCCCTAAACCCATTTGTCTTGCATATGTGGGGAAGTGAGAGAGTAATTAAATATTGTTGTTGGCCCCATTCTAGATAGCTTAAGCTTTTGGGTATTGCAGTTACTAAAATAGTGAAATATCCCTTCTCGTAAGTCTTTTGTTCTTCTACAAGATCAGTTTGTGCTTTAATTTGAACAAAAAATCAAAAGCTTGTACTTAATTATGACATCTTTATAAAACCAAACATCCAAGGATAATATTTAAAAACCAACATCATAAGATTACAGATTTGTTAATTTTACAAACTCCAAATGTCTCTTGCATCGGTATATAAAAAGACATTAAACTCAAGAAGATTTAATTATATCTTTAAGAGCTTAACATTATTGTTTGGGTCATAACCTACCAACTTAATCTTTAGTGTGGAATGGTTCTTTAATATGGTATCAAAACTAATTTTCCTAGGAGTAGGCAAGTTGTAGTCTTCCAAACATGACTGCATTCGTGTTGATCTTGGTCTAAAATTTATATTCGTACTTGTGTTTGGATTTGGTCCACCTCATTGGTCTTACATAGGAGGATGTGCTTAATACCATTCTTTGGGCCCTTATTTACTAGCTTAAGTTTTTGGGCAGGTTAATAATATGGACAGTTGCATAATATGGCAAAAAGGTAAACTTAAGATGTATCCAACTAAAAAGCATACATGGGCGGTAAAGAGGCAAGATAGTGAGAGTCGGACTGTTGGAGTAGATCCTATGTCAAATAGTTTTCAAGCATCAAGCAAAATATAAAACACCCAAATTCCAAGATACATAATTTTTCAGTAAATCATATATATGCCATCATTTCAAGATATTTTGTAGAAATATCTCCTACACCAAGTGTAATTTGCATTTCCAAAGATAAAGAAAGCATGAAAAGAATCAATCAAGTACCTTTGCATGAATGTATAGCTCCTTATGAGAAATAGCATCTTTGGGGCATGGTTTCCTAATTGATGTCACAGCATTTGATTTGATCACTCTGCATAGGATTACATTCAATTAAAACTGTTAAGGAACATAAATGTAAGAAGAGCAGCTTAACCACAATTATAACTATATTATGTACCAGCTTGAGAAAAATTGAAGGGTAGCTGAATTGGCAAATAAATTATTCTGAGTGCTCTATCCAACAAAGTTTCACTCTCAATGACTTCATACATCAAACAAATTATTTGGTATGATGAAAAGAAGGAAAATTAATGTCACGAAATACATTCAGAATTTATGAGTTTTCATTAACTGTTTAGGCTTATACTTCAGGAAACATCACGCATAAGAACATAAAACTGTCAATAAGTACAATAAGAATATAAGTATAGTGCATCAATGTAGTCAATGACTTTCATAGTAGTTACCATCATTAAATTCTTATGAACACTATTACTGAATAACCTTTAAGAGTCCAATTAAAAAACTTTCTAAGAACTTGTAACAAAACCATAATTGGTATTAAAAAATTATGCCATCATTACCCAACCAAAAGTAAAGAAATTTATAATTACATTATTAATATTATAACATTTTTAAGTTTAGCAAGAGAAAGAAATGCCTTCTTTGTTCTTTAATTCAAAGTTTTTATTTCTGATAAAATATTTAGACATCAAGAAACTAGTTAGCAGAAACACAATGATAGTAATTGAACAACAATCATAAGATTGGCTGACAGTGTAATTATATTACATAACATCTCATGATTTTCCTTGACAAAGGTTAGCATTTGTTGATTAACAAAAGAAACCTCTATTGAAAGCTTAATTTTATTCAAAATGAAAAGATTACATTTAAATACAATTAGAGTTGGCATACACTCCTAAACTTCCTCCTAGAATCATGACTAATTGACAATTTCCTAGAATTATGGCTAATTGATACAAACATGTCTAATTCCTAGAATAAGCTATTTAACTTTATTAGAATTTACAACAATTAAATGTTAACAACTCATCTAATTTATGCTCTCCTTGATAACTTGTACATGTTAACAAAGATAACAAAAATATGAAAAAAATTTATTCCACTAATTTGGGAATGAGAATGTGAAACATGCAATTTCAGATTATTGTTTTTTCAAGATCCTTAGTTGGTCTGAGGTTATGATTTCTACAGGATTTATGTTCAAGATTTATAGTTTCTAGTCTTCATACCTTCCTGTTATGATTTACTTATTTCCTATTATGACTCGTGGTGAGCGAAGATTGTCGGCCTGTTCAACAAATTTAACTACTTACCTTCTTTGTAGGATTCTTGTTTTCTTTCTTTTTTTTTTTTTTTTCCCTCTGATTTTGGAGAGCATTTCTTTTCACTTCATTCATAATAATTGGAATATGAATTCTTGTTTCCTTTCTTTTTTTTTCACTGAATTTGGGAGGTGTTTCATTTTGCTTCACTAATAACAATTGGAAAAGAATCTGTAGCGTGATAAGCTGGAGTCTTGTTTTCTGGTTTCTAGTCTTCATAAATGCTTTATTTTCTATTGGATCACCCATTGTTACAGTTTCAACTACATGGTAACAAAGGTTCTCTTTCAATAAAAAAAATCCCTTCTTATTTTTCAATGTCCAGCCCAAAAAAGAAAAGGAAACTAAAATGGAAAACAGGAAAGGTAGCTACAGTTTAAGCAATGGTCACAACCCTATTTTCCCAAACAATAGAAAAGACTACCGTATCCATACTTCATTTAATAATATTCTTACCGTCCATCCTCAAGGAGTGATCCCTCCCATATGGAGTTACAGTAAGCATTACCCAATGCACCAAATAAGTCCAAAATTGTAGGTTCCCAGACCTTGACATCCAATGTTAGAGATCTCACCTGCAGTTGGTAATACAAAGTATATAACAAAATACTAAGGAAATCACCTGAGAACAGAATCCCACAAAATTAGATAAACACCTGAAGAATAATTATTATACAAATTGGACTTGCAACATAAGAAACTAGCCTTTTGATATTAACCCATTCCAAAATAATAGTAATCTCTAACAACGAGACTGACCGGATTTGATCTGCTGGGCTTAACAAAAGAATTGCAAGAAACAGAAAAAAATTGAAAGAACTCAGCCCAAGAGAAAACTCCTCAAAACTCAACCCTAAAAATGGTCCACTCTTTAAAAAATATGTGCAACTTCCAAAAGAAAAAAAAAGGGACAAACCATGTTAAACTCACACAGGTGACAGGGTATTGATGAAAGTCACTTGTGAGGACAAAATCCACCAAAAATGGAAACATAGGAAGAATGAATAAAATGCAAATTGGACTTGCTAGCCATGAGGCTAACTTACTAGATGGTATATTCATCAAAGAATTATTGGAACCAGAGGAACAAAAGAATCTTTGAGGATCTCAAAGGTTGCGGTTGTGTGGGAAAAGAATAGAGTTTGGGCTTCCTTGTGGGCTTCTATAACTTCCGAAGTTAGGGCTGCTTGTCTTCTATTCATTATTCATAATTGAAAAGCAGTGTTGGTGTAAGGTCTAGACTTGGAAGGGTTTTGCAATTTTTGTTCTTGGTAGGGATTTATTTAAACCCTCCTTTTTTGTCCTTTGGGTTGTTTTCTATTTTGTGGATTACTTCTTCACCCGTGCATATGGTTTCTATTTGTTTATATATATATATATATATTTTTTTTGACGAATGTTTGTTTATAAAATTTTGTTTCCTTTAAAAAAAATCAAAGAATTATTAACGTATTCTAATATGTAGAGTTGTAACAAAGAACAAAATATATAGATAATCATTAATAGGATTAAATAAGTGACTAACCAAATTTCACTTTTTTGTATAGTTTTTCCCCTTTTTTCTTCACTTTGGTGGTAAATTGTTTGGAAGGATCAATTGATAGAGGATAGGATTGTCAATTGGTGGAAGGTCTTGAAAATATAGTTGTGACTTCTATAACATTAGTAAGAAATCGAGAAATATCAAGATCTTTTTGTAAAAGATGTAAAATATCTTTGTATTTATAAGATTATGTATGTATGTATGTATATATGTACAAGAATATCCAAAAGGGAGGTATATAAAAACCAGTAAGCCACTTTTCTACCACACATAATTAACCTAGGATCAAAGTAAAAGGCAATAATCACAAATAATCAGCCTAGGTATAAGAGTCTACTACTATACTCTATTAGTAACAACAAATATACCCCGATCATGAAGCAGGAAAGAAAAATATCATTCAATAAAAAAGTTGACATTCCACTGAACTTCTCTATTTTGTTTTGGTTTTAGAGATATAATCATCATTTTAAAAGTGCACATGCTTTATTTCAAAAAAAAAAAAAAAAAAGAAAGTACACATGCTTAAAATAAAATATCTCAAAAGTAGAATAAACATTGCAAAATATTTATTGAGACTTCTCTAATGAATGAAGTCCAACTACTTAGTTAAGCATGACTTTAGGAAACAAATTCTTTCAAAGTTTACATCAAAATCCACCGTGCACATTTTGAAGTTTCTCACATTTTCTTTCAGTACACAACATATTCCAATCTATGATACAAATTGTTCTAGAGTCTGAAATGCTATTAGCAATACTGGAACAGAGTTTGAGCCCTTGAAAAATTCAATTAAAAAGTAAAAGAGAGAAAAATCTTGTCACTTAGTACTTTTTGATCCAGTAACACAGCAGCAGATATGTTAGTTGAAATTTGTGCAGTCTAGATGTAATATTATATTTCAAGATTTGAAATTCACACACCTTTGAAATATGAACACCAAGATTCCGGTGAACACCAGAGCATTCAATGCACAGTAATATCCCAAGATTAAGAGACGCCCAATGAGGTTCTGGAGCATTGCACTCTGCGCAAATATCATTTCCAGGAATTTGTCTGAGGATTGCATCAACGCTCTCAGGTTTATCGGTAATATCATTCTCTAAACTCTTAGGTCCTAGAGCCATCGATCCATCTGAACAGCATCCGTAGTGAAACTATACAAGTCCTTTTTCTTTCTTTGTTTTTCTTTTTGTTTACTTAGAGAATTTAGATAAACAACATTTACTTCTAGGTTGTAAAATGTGACACCCGTAAAATGAGACACAAAGTATGTGGCATTTTAAGAAACGGGGAATTTGCTCACCTGGTCAAAGTATGGTAGTCCAAAGCTGCAGCAAAATTTGTTCTTTTATTGTCTGCTGTATTAAGCATTAAAGCGTAAAGGGTTTTTAAGGTAATGACTGCTAATAGATAGTAAACATTTGGTTTATATCAGCTTTCTTAATTGAGACGCATTGGGAACACAAAATTCATCTATATGAACATATTTCAGTTTGAAATGTTTGAACAATGACATTTCCTTTGTTTCTTATCGAAAGAAATAAAGAGCACAATGAAAACATTCGCAATAGGCTATTGTCATGCTTTGCAACGCTGATATATCTTCATTTTCAGGCCCTAGGAACTGTCACATGAAACAAAATTCAACTCCTTGGATGGAATATCACATGCATGCTTTGGTGCTTAGCGTTCTCAGTTAATATGCTGAATCAGAACTTTGGCCAAAGTCAACTAGTTAGGACTAAGGTTCTGCTGAGCTGAGTTTGGCCATGCATACATAGCAAACTACCGACAATTCTGCAGAATAATTGAATTCCCACACCCAGTCAAATAAATCACCTGCAATGTGTAAGTTTTCATTGCAGAAATTATTCTGAAGCAAAGTCGTAGATTAGTATCCTCTGCATCTGTTTTTATTGCTGAAGTGCACAATCAACAGTGCGGCAGCCTAGAGTTTCTTCATTAAGTGATGATGATCTATTGTGCCTTGTACGAAATCTACTAAATACACCAGCATTCTGTTCAGTTGAACCAGAATAATGATGGAGAGAACCCTGGACAGAAAGAAAAAATAAAATCAGACTTTATCGTGAAGATAGAATCTAATGTTCCATCCATCTCCAATAGTAGACAGCAAATATATATATATATATATATATATATGGCTTTTAAAATCAAGTATACCTGATTTTGAAAAGTAAGGACCAACCAATTAAATTCATCTATTGCATTTGAATTAAATAGGGTAGAGAATTTTTTTTTTTTTTAGAGAGAATACAATGAATGAATTTAATTGGTCGGTCTTTACTTTTTAAAATCAGGTGTACTTGATTATAAAAGCATTATATATATATATATATATTATGTGTGAAAAAATTTCAATAAAGCCAAACAAAAAGCGAAGTGAGCAAGCTGTCCACAAACCGGATACTCTTGGACTACATCCGAACCTACACAAGATTAGTTGAACCTTTTACCTTAGGGTATCAATTCAAATGGACAAGGTGAGATTTTCTTGAAGATCTATGGTTTTTTTTTTTGGTCCTTTTGTATTTTTGATGTATGAAGTTGGATGTTTTTAAAAACGAGTTTTGATGGTTCAGTTTGGATTTAGAGTTTTGTGAAAATTTGGGGTTTTTGTGATTGAAGTACGATAACAACAAAATCAGTTTGTCATAAAATATTTGAGCAATTAAGTTAGTGTGAAAAAATGATGCATGCAATTGGTAAAGAAGTAGGGACATAATCTTGCATGCATTGCCATGTTCAGCCAATGCTTTATTGTTTGTTTTGTTGTTGTTTAAATGTGTTATGTGATGTTAATATACATTAGTCATGATAATGTACTAGTTTTGTGTTGTACATGTGATTTCCATACGTTGTATTCTTGTTTATGTTCTGCCAGCACTTTAATGTTTGTCTTGTTATCGTTTAAATATGCTTGCTAATGTTACAATATTTTAATCATCATGTACGGGTTTTGTGTTATACATGTGATTTCATTATGTTTTATATCTGTATTTATTCTGCCAATACTTATATTGTCATCTCATGACAATGAAATAGTCTGTGTCGGTGATGAAAACAAATGATTGACAGTGTAATGACCTGCCAATACTTTTATTATATTTTATACTTGTTTATATTTGAATGTATGTAATTTTTATTGTTATTGTTTAACTATGTTTGCTGATGTTAAAATATTTTAGAGAAAATGCTTGGGATAACCCCTTGGAGAGGATCAAGCTGACAAATAACCTTTTTTCTAAAATATTGCAAAATTGACTCTTTGTGGACGAAAATGTCCCCTTTCGATATCACGTTCACTCTCCCTCTCTCTCTCACATTTCATTCTCTCTCAACAACAGAACCTTTTCATGCTTCTCTCTCCATCGCCTGGTCTACTCGACTCTCAAATCTGACGAAGCAGTGCCCAACCTCTCTCCATCACAAACCCTACCCACCCACCATCTGCTCAACTCTCAACTCCAGCGATGCCGTGTATCACCATCTGTCATTGGAAGGTAGCTGTTCTTTTCTATGTGTTTTGGTTTGGTTTGTGTTTTTGGAGCTTGTAGGGTGATGAAAAGTTTGTTTGTTTGTTTGTTTATTTGTTTGTTTTGTGTTGGAAGTTTAGGCCCCTATTGCTGACTGTTGTGATGGTATTTCTAGTTCTTTCCAGACGATTTTATATCTTATATTATGCAATCTAATTTTGTTGTGCACATTTGCTTGGGTATGAGAACTCTGAATTTTATATGTGTTATGTGGTGATTGAATGGGTTAGTATTCCCTGATAATAATAAACATTCAATTGCATGTTTTTTTTTTTCAATTGTTTTAAAAGGACAATCTAGACAGTAGAGCTTATCTTTGAACCAAAATCTTCATTGACATTTGATTGAAAAATAGCAGAGATCACATGGACAAATTATTAAATGAATAACAAGTATATAAAAGATCTTTGGGTTCAGTTGTTTAGTGTCTCTTCACCTTATTTTGCGGTCCATTTTGTATTTGATATGATGATCTTATTGGGGATCTTTCATGTGGCGACATGATAATGGAAGCACTTTATATAATAGAGATTATATAGGACTAGACCACCAAAAAAATGAAATTTTTATTAATATCTGTTAAACAAAGAAATTCATATTTATTGACTAGATAATCATATATGGATTGATCTTTATCCTAAGTGTTTTATGGACTTCTATTTGTTGAGTCATATCTTTTGATTTACATGGGTAGAATTGTTATACATTTACGATCAATAAGCTTCGTGCTTTAGAGATGTGATTTAATAAGTGGTTGGAAATATTCTACACAATAGTGAAATCCATCTCTTCTTACGAAAAGTAGATAAATAGTTCCCTTAAGAGTTTATTCGGGTCTTAAACAATAAGAGCGCTTGACGGGACCCGCCCCGATTTTTTCCATTTTCGGGGCCCAAGTGCCTGCTCAGCACCTCATAGAACTCCTCTGGACTCTAACTAACAAGACCCAAAAGAGATTCCGTGAAGCAAGCCTGAAACTTAAATCATTTCATAAACTTATTAATCATAATCATAAAATTATCTCTTTTTCTTAATATAGGTTTTCTAAAAATTTTGACAGCATCTCGATTGTTTTTCAACATTTCCAAAATCTTGCAAATCACTTGCAAACAATACAATGCACTTAAAAAATTCCAATCATCTATTTCCACTACCATTTTGGACCTCTGGTCAATTTCAAAACCAATCTCTAGCCACAATGAGACTAATTCAATAAAATCATTTTAGCATTAGAAATAAACATTTATGCACAAAATAAAAAACCTTTATGCCACATCCAAATATTTACATAATACATATACATACAAAAGATAGTAAAATCATTTCATTTACGTTTATACAACACATTACCACAACTGTGTTAAATTTATAAACTTTATATACACCAGGTTTCATCTTCATGCAATATGCAACATAGGTCATGACTTCACAGAAATATTAATCTTGTTCAGCCCATCTAATTCGAATGAGGGGAGCGAGTACCTTGATCGCTGATTCCGACACATGAGGAGGGTTTTTTTTTTTTTTTTAAATAGAAAGTCACAGAATGGTGAGCTAAAAGAGCTCAGTGAATGTCAAGGTTTTTCTATCAAAAAGGTTTCTTTCTAAATGCACCTCCCAAAAACATTTTAAAGAAGTTTTTTTTTTTTTTCATTTTTTAAACATTTTCGTAGGCGAAAATGTAAACTTTTGCAATTTCATGAGCTATCTTCAAAACTTAAATTCATGCATAAAAATCATAATGATATTCAATTCTTTGCATAAAATTATAAAATGGTGAAGTATTAAATAAACTTTCATGAATCATATAACATTGGAAAAGGGATTTCCATTTCTTGCTAAAACCCTACCAATGGAACCTAAAGAAGCATCATAACATGGTCACGTGTTCTGGGCGGGACGAACCACCATCCTCAGCGGGCAACAGCGTGTATCTCAGGTGCATATTTTACACGCAATCCCTCGACTAGTGCTACCCTAATTTTAGATCATTTCAATTCTAGACATTCCAATTAATTTATATCATTATAATGGTGAGTGATTCGTTTTGATCCAAGTTTGATCAAAGAAAAGAAAACTGAATTTGTATGTGTAGGAGCAATCAAGTGAGCTGGTTACCACAAAACAGAGAACACAAGATAGCAGAGCAAAACAGAGAGCACAAGAATGCAAATAGGGAGTAGAAGTTTATTATTATTATTATTATGAAAAAAGAGGGAGCTGAAAATGATTTGGAAGCAAAAGTGCTTTCAGACCAAAAGGACCAAAATGAAATTAGAATTTTTTGAAAAGCTAAGTAAGGAAGGATAGACAAAAAAGAATAGTACATCGATGAGACATCAAAACAAGCCACTAATTACATTATTAAAGATTAAAACAAAATTGAGTTGTGATCAAGTGTATCACATCACTTGTCATGAAGTATTACTTGTTTTATCTCTTTATGCAAGCAATCAGGTTATTACATTAGAATACTGTGTTTAGGCTTCTCAAATAACATATTATACCATATCAATTAAATGCTTGCACATTATTTTGTGGCAAGCGTCAATACTTTATAAATCTTGTTAACGATAATGTTGTGTTCATACCTTTACATTTTAAGAAATCTTTTAAATAAAACAGAAAAAATAGTACTGTTTATAATTTTTTTTTTTTCAAATATCATAAATTATACAATTACCTGTCTATTTATGTATTTATAGCTTAATCTTATAGGAGATTTAGTTCATTTCTAGATCCAATATATACTAAAACATGTTGTGTATAAATCAATTTCTCAACAACCACAATTTATATAGTTTTAGTTGAGGTAGTTAAAAATGATTTTATTATAAATTCAAATTTGTTATGCTTTTGCTTGGGAGGTCCAAAATGATATGGTATATTCTTTCATTTTAATAGAAGTGAACTGATTTTGTTTTATCATGTATATGATATTATAATAATAATATATATTACAGACAATTAATAAAATAAAAATAAAAAGAAAATATTATCTATAAACAGTTAATTTTGATATTTAAATTTTAAATTATATAAATAATTATTAATCCCAATAGTTTTTCGTATATTACTGTCCTATTTACAATCAGCTTCCCAGAAACAGAAAAATGTTGGCTTTAATATGGGTTCATCCAACGGTCAAGGCAGTCCACCAACATCAGGATCATATACTCCTCCCATACTTGCCTAAATTCCCACTAAAATATAATAAAAGTCCTCCGTCAACGTTGATTTTGGAGGCCATGTGCTACACAAATAAAACAAACAATAAATAGACAGGATGCAAAGCGTCAAGAGCAATGCACACGTGGGCCATTGCTGCTCCTACGTTCAATTTTGTGTTGCCGTTGGAATTATTTTCATGACCAAATGGGTTACTCTCTGAAATTATTGTAGAGCGAATATAAGAAAAAGCAGTGGGAGAAAAAGTGACTCTAATGCCTAGGACATTTGTTTATTGTAGAATTAGTGGATTTCCACATTCATTTCATTTGTTTATTGTAGAATTAGTGGATTTCCACATTTCTATCTTTTAGGTGTCAATCACATAAATTCATTTCATTTGTTTATTGTAGAATTATTGGATTTCCACATATCTATCTCTTTGGACATTTGTTTATAGTAGAATTAGTGGATTTCCACGTTCATTTCATTTGTTTATTGTAGAACCATTGGATTTCTACATTTCTATCCCTTTGGGTATATATATAGTAATTCTATCATTAATGTCTCTTAACTTTAAAAAGTTATGATGAACTAGTGAAATTTATTCATTACATTTAAACTGAATAGGGGAGAAAATTTATTTTAGGAGAGAGAATGCAATGAATGAATTTGATTAATTCATCTTAATTTTTTGAAGTTAAGAGGTACTGATTATAAAAACACTATATATATATATATTTGGACATACTTGTACAATATATACAAGCGCAAGTCTTTGCTCAACTTGACTAATGAAATTTAATTAATTTGTTTATCGTAGAATTAGTGGATTTTCACATGTCCTCACATGTCCATCTCTTTCTTCTAGGGTTAATGTTCGGATTTGAAAATATTTATTCATGACTTATAATGAATTGAATTTGGGAAAGAATTCCCTAGTCAGTTGGTTATGTCATACTATCTTCAAGTTATCTTACAAGAAATTTAGTATTTTCTCTAAGTTAGGAACTTCAACTTGAAGTGTATATTATGTTACTAATATTCTTCCAAATTTTGATTGAAGATAATTAAAAATTATCTATTTAAAAAATAAAGCAATAATAAAAAAAAAAACTCTAACTAAAATTACATTTAAAAAATTATAAAGCTTGTGATATATGCACCTTATATCATCAAAGATGAATGCCTTAAATTAAGGACAATTTGCTATTGTAAATTATTTCACATATGAAAATATTATAGAAAGTGAAGCAACACTCTCCCCTAATGTCCACATTCTATCCTCCACTACCAAGCTCTAGTACCAAACTTGTTACACTCACATAATACTGTATGACAAGAAAAAGTGAAGTGAATGTTAAAAAAAAAAAAAAAAAAAACCCTTGCTGATTCTTCAGGGGATCAACTCCTCCCAACTTCAACTTCAGAGTTTGTTCATTCAGTAGAGAATAGTAAAGAGAAGATAAAAAATGTCCAGCAATGAGTAGTACCTTTGTTGGTTACTGTATGAAGTTAATGTAAAGCAAATACATGGAAAAGTAGTAGCAGAAAAAGTGACTCTAATGTCTCGGATATTTCTTTTACTTTATTAAACCAAATTTTCAGCATTATTGGTGGACATGGTGAGGATTTTTTTATTTTTTTAATCATTATATTTTTTTTACATAAAGCAGACTAAATTTGAAAAAATGGTTGAAGGAGAAGACTTGCATGTCCTTTGAAAGATACACTCTAGTCAATTTCCAACTTTCAATTGCAAGTCTCTTCTTCTTATTTCTAATTATATATTTGGATATGTTAATATGAGCTATGTTCTGAATTTTTAATTTTTCTGATTTTAAATTATGTATTGAACTTGATAAGGGGTGTTTCCATACTTCTATTATTTTAGTTTTATATAATATCCCATGCCTATTAGTATGCATTTGTAGTAATAGAATTTGTCACAATAATGTTATTTTGTTTATGCTTTATTGATTGTCAATACAAACATTAAGGGACTAATTAATGAAGGGCAACTAGACCTGACTCTTGAGTTTGAAACAGAGCTTTATATAATATAATCTCAAGCAGAATCCATAAACACAATTAGAAATTTCCTAGAAGGGCAGAACTTGGAAAAGTGAGCTAAAAGTTAAGCTCAATGTGTAAAAAGTGAAAACATAAAAGGGTGTGGAATTTTCAACCTCTTAATAAGTAAATTACAAATAGACGTGGTCAATTGAGCAACAAAAGAAACTGCCTTATATATTACCCTTGTTAGTTAAAGTCACTTTTTCAACATTATTGATGGACACAGATCATGATTCATGATTCATAATGATACATTTGGGAGGAAAATAGACTCAATTTAATAATCTTTAATTGTTTTGATCAACAAATATAATATCAGTTACAATTGCAGAGCTCTTTCTCTCTCTTACTCTTTATTATTTATTCCTATCCTTGCATTATAATATAACATCATATAATTATTACTATTCTGAAATTATTTTAAATTAATATTACTATCAAATTATATAAAATATGTTGAAATTTACTTAGATTAAACACTACAAACATTCTATAAAATATACCGAAATTTACTTAGATTAAATACTATAAACACAGTTTAATTAATATTATTATTTGTTCTTCATTTAAAAGAGTAGTAAGAAAAAGACTAATAAGTGTAACATGCTGTAAGTCATGTGATTGTTGTATAAATTTTAATTGAAAGTAAATATATAAAAAGATGTTGGAAAGGAAATTAACCTCATAAGATCAAAATGGGCCCAAACCATAAAACCCATTAAATTATAAGGTCAATCCAAGGAAGCTCGGGGGATAAGCCCAAGGTCAGTACAAAAGACAAGCCTAAAGTCTGTCCGTAAGAGAACTCTGAAGGGGGGAGCTCGGGGAGAAGCTTAGAGTCAACTTGTATGAGAAGTCAAGAGATGAGCCTAGGGTTGGTCCATAAGGGAAGCCTAAACGGGGAGCCCAAGAGAAGGATTCGAAGGGGCATAGTTGCCTCCAACCCAATCACCTTGAGAAGGGACAGTGAAAGAGATAACCAATCATGTGGTCCTTAGCTAGGTTGGTGAATGAGAGAATGTCACATGTCCCTACGTCAGAAGAGACAACAAAGGGGACCCACTAATCGCTTGGCCCCTCGATCAGAGAGGCTAATGAGAGAACGCTACGTGTCCTTACGTTAGAGGAGACAGCAAAGGGGCTGACCAGTTGCGTTACCTCTTGATCAAAGTGGCGAATTAAAAAGCACCATGTGTCCTTGTGTTAGAGGGGACAACAAAGGGAGCCAACCAACCTTATGTCTCTTTGTCATAATAGCGAATTAGAAAGAGTCACGTCTCCTTATGTTAGAAGGGACAACAAAAGGAGTTGACCATCCACTAAGAAGATGTGGAAGCACCATGACCAAGCAAGAAGGCCATATATAAAAGCTTTGATTCGTTACCAAGGGAGGAAATCGGGTCTAAGGGCTTTAGAAAACCCAAAATACGTTCTAAAGAGCTTTTCTAGAAAGTTCAAAGAATGTCAAATCCCTCTTATCCATAAGAGAGATATCTTCATGACCCCTATCCTTATGAAGGGTCAAGGGTTGAAGAAATAGCTAAACTTTTGCTTTCCAATAAAGCCTTATCATACCTCCAAAAAATTTAGGTGCACCAAACCTACCTTTCGAGTTGCTAAAGGGTTCATATCACCTAAGTGAAGCCCTAGTGTGGTCTCTAGTCGAAGGGATCAATGAAGATTTAATTCAATCTCTCTCTAGGATTTTCATCAAACGATAAAATGAAGTATCCTCAATCTCCTCTATTCTCATATACTTATGTCATAATTACTCTTTCAAAGGGTTTGCCTTCTTCTATCCCTTCTAACTTGAGCGTTAAAGGTCTTCGCTGGTAAACCCATCGATGAGCCTCTGACCATTTTCTTCATCTCGCAGGTACTTACGGTTCTAAGACTTATCGTGCTCAAATGATATTCCCTTAGAATTTGCCTCATCCTCTACTAGAGGCTAGAGCAAAGAAGGATCTAACCAGCTCCTCCTAAGGAAATTCTTGCTTGTTATTATCTAGCGAAGGGGAATTGAAGGATCGAGGGGACCACCTAATGACCCCTAGTTCCAACATCCTTTATACTATTAAGGATGTCTTCTATGATCAACTAAGGGACTTGAGATCTCGTCTCACTCATTGATGCTAAGAATTCCCCTTGTAGAAGCCTTCACAAGCATTAGGTGTCGTTCTTGGGACTTGATAGCTAGGATAGCCAAGGTTGTTTCCTCCTTTTTTTACCCCTTAGCCTTGTTACGAGGGGGTTGTCGGTAGAACAACGATGACCTTTGACCTCTCTTTCTTTGTTTTGTAGGTAGTTAAGGGGAGGCCAAACAAATCACCCCGGAGTAAGGATCTCCTTATCCAAAAGGATCCATATGTCAAAAAAGATCAAAATCGAATTTCTCAATTCCCAAATTATCTTCCCTTTGTAATTCAATGTATTTATTGTTGATGTGACCAATTTGTATCAACAAAAAATAATAATGAGAGAGAAGAATGACTTATGAGTTATGACTTTATGTCTTGTTAGCCATGTCGAATGCAAAACAAGTATATCAAATGACAATAATATCGAAAGCAATTAAAATAAGATGAAGCTTAATTATGTATTGTGATAAAAATGGAAGAGTAAGAGCTATGATTGAAGCTGAAAAGATTCTGTATTAATGTATATTGTTTTGCAAATCATGCTTACTCTTATACAAAGAAGTATTACAATAAATTAGCTACCAAAAAGGTAAAAACATATCACCTGTAATTCATACAATTTAAAACCATAATCTTAGCCAATAATTTAGGAACCAATCTCTGTTTATGATTCTCCATGACAATCCATTTTAATGTGCTTGGTCCTTTCATGAAAGACAAGATTAGTAATTATGTGTAGAACATCTCTGTTATCGCAATAGAGCTTAGCAAACTTAACGTTTCTATGACACTATGGTCGTCTTAGTCAACTAAGAGGACAAAACATCAAAAGAAACAATTCACTTTATTTGAATGTGTAAAGTAAAATTTAGGATTAAAATTATGTAAGTGCCAACAAAAGCAGCTAACTAGCATTATCTTACTTATAAAGCAACTACCTAGCATTATCTTACTTTAATAAAGCTATCTTTGAAATTAATGTAATCAAATTTAAATATGAAGAATTAATTAAAGTAGAGAACTACTTTACAGTAACTTAAATGCAAGTGCCAATTGCAAGAAACTAGGCAAGCTTCCTCTCAAATTGAAGACTTACTTTTCCATTACCTTAATGCTTCGATTAGCAATCCACCGATTACAATCTCTACGAAATCTCACTTTTTTAAAAAGGAATTAAACAAGAATATTAATTTAAGTTCTTAGTGGCAAACAAAAGGAGTTGCTTTATTAATATATATTTATATATAATCTAGCTTTATTAAAGCCGCTTGTTCAACATTAATAATGTAGCTCACTAATTCCACCATGCTTTGGGATTTTTTTTTTTTTTTTTTGGCGCCCCAAATGTTATCTACCTTAACAATTGTCCACCACACCTCCAATACTCTCCTCTTTTGAGTTTACTTTTTTCTTGGTATCAGATTAGATAGAGTGATGATGGTTAGTAGCTAGTTCAAACATAAATGTATATCATAAAAGTGGATAACAAATTGTTCCATAAAAATTTAGCTTTGATGAATTGAAGTTTTATATGAAGAATTAATGAAATGTTTACTAGTAAAATTAGATAATGATGATGAGGAACGTGTACGATTGTAGATGTTTACTTACTTTAAATTATTTTGTAATGGAAGTGTGAAATATAGGTTCAACATAAATTTGAAGTTGTGGAATGGAACTGACATTCTCCAACCCATTTTAGGATTCTCATTCTCTTTCTTTTTTAAATTTTAAAAAGTCTATTTTAACCTCATTTAAAAACAAAAGAAAAAAATAGATAAAATTGGGGGAAAAAAAACCTATTTTATATTTATGAATTGTGTAATAGGTAACATTGAATAATTATTATTAAAAATTTAATAAATGTAATATTATTATAATAAAAATACATATATCTTGATGACAAAAAAAAAATGATTTTCTTTAAAAAAAAAAATTATGGAATGCATGATTTTTTTTTTTGAAAGATATGGAATACATGATTTTAATCAAAAGTATTATCATGACTTATAAATAATTCGTTTTGATTCTAAAATAAAGTACACTTCAATAGGAATATTATTGATTTCGATTACAATCCCTACACTTTTAATAAATAATTTATTTTGATTTAGAAACATCACTCTGATTCCAAATCAATTCGATTCTAGACATTCCAATTATTTTATATCATTATAATGGTGAGTGATTCGTTCGTTTTGATATGAATTTGATTAGAATTATACCAAATCAAAAATTTCAATCTTATTAACACATAATCAGTTTAGGCTGATCTTATTTTCATTCTAGACCAAACCAAATTGGATTGGTCCACTTAACGATTTTGGATTTAAATTGAATACTTATTTAAATTTTACATAAGAAACCACTAAAAAATTCGGGTATGATATTATTCATTTTGTAAAACATTGTATAAACAAATGGCATGAACTGGGATATTTATTTTGCCAAACTTTAAAGAGAAATGACCATTTATTTTGGTTAAAAACAAGCAACAATGGCATGGTCAGCAGAATTGAAGAAGGGACTTATTGAAGTTAAAACATTTAGGTGCCTCTCTTTCATTTTCACTAGCTTTCGGAAAGCATAATACAAAGCTCCTCGTCAGTGATTGCTTCCATCTCCATTGCCCTTTCCAGTGCACTTTGTCCACCACCATCCTTTATTGATGGACGTGCACCTCTAGACAGGATACAAGTCAAGAAATCATACAAATATAAGGGAAAACTTCATTTTAATCCTTAAGATTTAAAAAAATATCAAGTTTTTAAAGCTGTTTTAGAAACAGCTCTTTTCATCCCTAACATTTTCAAAACTTTTCAAATCAAAACTCTTCAAAAGAATTCAAACCATTAGTCAACTAATGGTCAATGGTGACTTTAGGCCACTTTTAACAACTTAAATTCAAATACATTTTAGATAATCTAACTTGTAAATTCATTATTTTATTAGGACAATACGGTAATTTAAGTGAAACTAACTACCATCAAAAGTAAAAACATTTTTTTACACATTCTATTAATGTTGACCGTCAGTTGACTAACTGTTTTAGAACTTTTTGAAGAGTTTTTGAAAAGTTAGAGATAAAAAGAACTGTTTTCTAAAGGACTTTAAAATTTTGATATTTTTCGAAATCCCAAGGACTAATAAAGTTTTTCCTAAATACAATGTCCAAGGGATATTAGAAGAAATGCAGTTATGAAAATCATGCAATTAGCAAATAATCTTATGCGAATAAGTGCTACAAAGTAGCCATATCAATGTTATGCTTGATGCAATTATCAATTACAGGAATCAAGAAAGACAAGCAAGTTATTACCTTCTAAGTAGGTGCTTTGCAAATACATTGTTCTGTGTGAAGATGCAGTGGTGAAAGGAGTCCTTCCATGGAAATCCCGCATATTTATGTCTGCACCAAATTGGATCAGAAGTTCAACCACGACAGCATTGCCACACTAACATGCCAAATGTAGTAATGAACAACCTTAGAGACAATTCCCTGGATCATTGGCATCCTTGATTCCCTAACAGAATGTTGGGTCATTACTTTCCTTTTTTCTTTGAGGCAATCCTGTTCTGAGTCTTGTGCATCATCAACATGGTGATATAATTCAACACCAACCACCTCATCGAAAGTGGTATTGATTATATTTGTGCTTGGGATCACAATAAGGAGATATACTTCTTTCAAGTTTTGAGTCTTAACTGCTTGCCAGCTGAATGTAGAGTAAGATGGAGTGCTAGATGCGTTTGTATCTTCAAGGATTACCACCTTCTCTATATACTGGTCAAGGGAAATTAAGATAAGCTTGGTATTTAACATCATAGTCTCTTTGCAAAGACAGTAAAAGATAGTAAAGATTACTTCTAAACAGCACTAAAATTTGATAAGACTTATGGCAAAGAAAATTAGGTAAAGTAACACATGCTGTGATGATGAAAATGATGATGAAACTGCCTGTGTTTGCATATAAAAACATAGTGAAAATATTCCTGATTGAAGGATTTCCTTTTATTTTTTTTGGCTTTATTTTTGGTTAATGAAATTTATCCTTCAAAGTTAATGAAAATTTTGTTTTCACTACCATAGATGTCCAAACAGCATCCACTTAAAAATGCATGTTAATACATGTCCAAAGTTGAGCAGTTTTGGGATGTGTTAACTGGGCTTCTTAGTGCATAGCATATATGGCTTCTGAATACTAAAGCAATTTTCGGGATAACTAGTACAGATAGCATGCATTGATTTTGTCCTCGTTAGACAGATAAAGTATTATTGGCTCAAAAAAATCATAATTAAAATCTCTATTCATCTCCTTATATGAATAGTGTTAACGTGCTTTAATATTATTGTCCTGCCCTTTTATAATAGTTCAAACCTTTTCGGTCTAGCGGTCACTATGATGGTATTACACCAGTTTTACTAGGAGTGTCTTGGTTCTAGTCCCCACACGTGATTGAATTTGTATTTGTTATTATTGTTTGAGTATGCATTGGGGATTTAGACCATGAGGCAAGCCCTAAATCCATTTGTCTTGCATATGCTAGCCAGTGAGAGAGTACTTATTTTTCCAATAGTGTACAGGAACATTATGGTATTTTTATTGGTTTAAAAGTGCTTTGCAATTGGTTTGTTTCATCAACCTATCAACTGAGGGCATTTTGGACTTTTAACAATTTTGGACAAAAAACTTTGACTTTTCGTTTGGATTTTTAACAATGAGGGATGTTCACTTAATAAAAAAAAAACTGGGGTCTGATCTCGATTATTTTACTTTCTAAAGGGGTTTTTCATAATATCCTTTTATCAAATGAAGGAATTACACATCAGAGTTCATATGTCAATACCTTTTAACAAAATGGAGTTGCAAAACAAAAAAACAAACATTTAGTTAAGGTTGCCAGATCTCTAATATTTTCTACTAATGTTCCAAAATATTTTGTGAAGAAGTTGTACTTACTGCATCTTACTTAATCAATCGAATGCCCTCTATTGTCTTAAAATTTACTACTCCATGTCTAGTTTTATTTAAAACTTATCCAAGTACTAGAATTTTGTCTAATATACCCACAAAGGTATTGGTTGTTTGGTGTTTGTACATCAACAGAGTCAAAGTAAATCAGACCCAGGATCCATTAAATCTATCTTTGTTGGATATTCTCCAACACAAAAAGGGTATAAATGCCATTAACCAGTTACCGAAAAATTTTATGTGTCCTTAGATGTTACATTTTTTTAGAATAAGTCTTTCTATACCGAAATTGATATTCAGGGGGAGAACCCTAATTAAGAGAGCGGATAGAATATCAGATCTGGGATAGTTTTTTGGACATTGAAAATCTGGTATCTAATTTTAATCATTCTAAGGGGCCAAAATATTTTGGAATAGACGGTCAACACACTAATGAAACCAACCACGTCGCAAATCCCACAAAAACCAACCAGTTTCCTAGTCCTTCTCAATCGGTTGGTGATGTTTCTAAGTCAGCAGATGCATATTCTCAACCAGTTGCTGAACATTCTTTGAGTCATGATCAAACAACCCAACTTGATGAGTCTATTATCTCATAAGAATGTTCAAGATTCTAAAAATGTTACATCCATAGACGTATAGAACTGCCTAGTACTAGGACAATAACATTTATATCCCTTTTGATTGGCTGAATATCTAACAAAAATGGTTTTAGCATACTTTGGGTCAAGTTTACTCCTAAATTAGGAATAAATGTGAACAAATATTGTACATCCAAACATCTTAGATGGAAGATGTGATATTATCAGATAGTGAGGAAATTTTTTTTTGAAAAACCTAACATAGGGTTTGAAAATTAAGAACTTTAGAGGGTAGTCTATTGATGAGATAGGCTACAGGAAACAGCTTCTTCCCAGGAAAATTTTCATACATTTGTAGCAAACATCAAGGACTTAGCTACCTCTAAAAGATGTGGGTTTTTTCTTTCTGAAATCCCATTTTATTTAGGAGTGTTCACACAGGAGCTCTAATGAATAATCCATTCATTTTATAAGAACTCATTTAATACTAAGTTAAAATATTCTCTTGCATTGTCAGTTCTTAAAATTAACCTTAATTCTTGTTTGAAATTGAATTTTAATCATATTGTAAAAATTTTAACAACCTTGGATTTTTTTCTGCATAAGGAATATCCAAGTTAATCTTGTATAATCATCTACAAATGACACCAATCACTTGGAACTTGTGATGTTGTTAACTTTAGATGGCCCCCACACATCACTGTGTCTCATTAAGAAAGGTTGTGAAAGTTTGTAAACTTGAATCAGATGAAAATTTCTAAAATGTTTGGATAACTGGCATACTTCACATTGAAAAATTCTTGGATCTTTATTACTAAATACTGATGGAAACAGTTTATGAAGGTACATAAAATTGGGATGTCCTAACCTATAATGCCATAACATGATAGCATTCTCCTTATTTGTCCTAATATGATTACTAGACTTTTTCCTAAGCTCTAGACTGCTGACCCTTTGAGTTTGTCTAACAGGAATATTTCCAACTCTGAGTAAGTGTTGTCCTATCCTCATCTCAGCACTATCAATCATCCTCCCAGAGTCCAAGTCTTGAAATTTACACATATTAGGATAAAACTTAGTCGCACTTTAAATCTCTTGTAAGTTTACTAATTTATAGTAAATTACAATCTAAGTTTGGAACCAAAAAAACACTACGAAGTGTTATTGTTTTTGAAATAACTACAGAACATGTTCCTGTCACCTTTTAAAGAGAGCCATCTACAATCCTCATGGTAAAATTCTCATGACAAGGATTATATATACGAAACACACTAGGATCTCCCATCATATGATCGGAAGCTCCCGAATCCTATGTATTTTCATTTATACTTTCAGCATTTAATGCACAAAGAAAACTACCTTTTTGGGCCACAGAACCTGTCTTAACCACTGTAGAATTTGCACTGTTCTGACTTATAAACTTCTGCAATAGCTCCAATAACTCCTTATTCGAAGGTCCAGATTTTGTTGAGTTAGCAACATCACTTACTGTAGCCTGATTTCCCTTGCTTCCTTAATTGTCCTGTGATTGGTTAGGCTTCCAATCTACTGGCTTGTAATGCAATTTCTAGCAAGTCTCTTTTGTGTGTCCTGTCCATTTATAGTGTTCACATCATGGGTGTACGTCCTCTCCTTTGCCGATTCTCATTGGACTGGTACTGGTTTCCACACACTGCCAAGGCTGAACCGTCTGCTCTTCTGATGCTGTTAGGCTTGGATTAAGTTCCCATCATCACTCTTTTCCTACTCTCCTCTCTTTTGACTTCTGAGAACACTTCTCTTATTTTGGGAAGTGCTTTCATGGCGAGCACCCTACCATAAAGCTCATCCAAATTGTGGTTAAGCCTGAATAAGAACTTGAACACTCTCTTTTGCTCTATAATTTCCTTGTGCTTCATACCATCTTCAACACGCTTCCAATTGTGTCTCTCAAACATAACTAGCTGCTGCCAATGGCGTGTGAGTGTGTCATAATGTTGAGTCACCGATCCATCACCTTGTTGTAGATTGTTGAGGGCCTAACTCTAGATCTAAAAACAAGGAATTTGAATGAGTCAATTATCCCACTGAATTAGGCTTACTAAATCTTTAGAATCAAACCACTAAACTCATTTGAGTTCTAGCCCAAGCGACCCTAAACTCACCTGCCTAGAATAGCTGAAAATAGACACAGCCTATTTGTCCCACAACTTGAGAGTTTTTATTAATAATTCTCAACTACAACTGACACTGAACAACTATAACTACCAGTTTAGGCTCATCCTTTAAGGCAAGGCGATGATTAAAAATCTGAGATGGTGGTAGACTCGTAGGCACCAAAAGTACATGCTCGTGCATTTCCACCATCTTATGAACTGACTCAGGACAGTTTCAGTAAATCTTTCTACAACCCTTCACAATTCTCTATTCTTTTGGCTCCAATTTGATCACTCCCCACACTTACAATTGCAAAACATTGGGCACCTCCTTTACACATCTTTTCCATCATCTTAACTTCACACGACTTAATTTCTTTATTTGACAAAGCTGTCCAAGACCGTTTCTTGCCTCTCAATTTAAACTCCATGGCCATACTTTCAAAATCAATGACCACTTTGTGAATCCTTTTCAACCAAGCATTCCCCAAAACCACAACTAATCCAATTAGTGGTAAGACATGTAGATCAGCAATGATCCTTACCCCCTGCACGTTCATCTTCACATCAAGAACCTGTTAGGCATTGTGCCCTAAAAGCTTGTAATTTGTAAACGTTTAAATAAATTATAAATAAATAAAGTTTATTTTATTCAAATTAATGTGCATGTATGAAATGTTTGCTTCATACGAATATCATGTAACATCCATGATTACTTATGTAGTCTCAAATTAAGTATGTAAGTGTTATATACAAGAGGATTTAGTTTGAGATTAGTAATCAAAAGAGTCCGTAGAAAGCAAACAAAGCTGAGTACTTTGTTTGTACTAAATCTACAGCTGCGGTCCATTTCGTATTTGATACGATGATCTTATCCGGGATTGTTCATATGACGATATGAAAATGGAGGCACTTATATAATAGAGATTATATAGGACTGGACCTCGATAAAATGAGTTTCTTATTAATATCCGTTAAGCAAAGAAATTCTTATTTATCGATTAGATGATCATATATGGATTGATCTTAATCCTGAGTGTTTAATGGAATCCTATTTGTTGGGTCATGTCTTTTGATTTACATGGATGAGACTGTTATAGATTTACGGTCAATATGCTTCGTACTTTGGAGATGTGATTTAATAAGTGGTTGGGAACATTCTACACAATAATGGAATCCACTCCTTCTTGTGAGAAGTAGATGAGTAGTTCCCTTAAGTGTTGATTCGGGTCTTGAACAATAAGAGCGCTCAACTTTCTGTTTATGAGTCAACGGAAAGATAAATTCATAAGTTGTTATGGATATATTGTTCATTAGAGAATCAATGGTACTTAATGGAACAAGATATAATTAGAGAGGTATAACGGATTTTAATAACCTAGCTCTGATTATGAACTACTCGTGGAGGATCGAATCATATGAAATGATTAAATCGATGGACACTGAAAATTCAGATTGTGTAAAACATCTACAATTTTGAGAGTGCAACCTTAAGTTTTTAGTGGAGTAACTCTAAGGTTAATAATAGTGAATTATTAATTGAAGAGTTTAATTAATAATTCTGATATTATTGGAGCTCAAATTGTAGGTCCATTTGGTCCCCTTGCTAGCTCACAACCATATAAAGAAACAAGTTGAAGAATATAATTGGATTGTCCGATTATTGGTGTACATATAAATTTATGTACATGTTCAAAAATTATTTAAATAATTTGATTATTTAAATATATATAATTATTTAATTAATGGTTAATTATTTAATTATTTGTAGTGGTCATGGGTTCAATTCTAAATGATGTCATTAAATTAATTATGACTTAGAATCATTTATTTAATGAAAAATCATTTAATTAATTAATGGAAATAATAGTTTGAATTGGAATAAGATTCCATTTAAATTATATTAAAAAAAGTTTTAATTTAATAGGAATTAGATTCCATATTAAATTAAAAGAATAGAATTCTAATCCAATAAAGAATTTGATTCCACATTGGATATAAATTAAGTCTTTCAATTTAAATAGGAATTTGGATTCCTTGTTAAATAGGAAGTGCCCTAGTTTACCAATATATAAAAAGATGTTTTTATGATTGGTAATAGTAGTGGTGGTAGAGAGAATTTTTGGTTACTTGAATAAAAAATTTCCATTGATTAAAAATCACCAAATAACCATCTACTTCAAAAGGATCTTCAAAAAGATTATGCCCACACACAGTTTCTTTTGAGAAGAGTCATAGCAAGGAAGATCAGGTGGTGAAGAATCTGCGAATCAAAAGGGATCAATTCAATCTTCCTGCAAGGTAAGATTCGATCTTATTAATTTAACTATTGAATCGTTATTACTAGCATCGATCTAGCTTGTTTTGTTTGAAAATTTTTAAAATTCACGTTTCCGCATTCGAATTAAAATCGAATTTTCCCTTCAATTGGTATCAGAGCTCGGTTTCGCTAGTTTAATAATTGATTCAATAAAGATTGAATTTTCTTTTGATTATGATTCTTTGTATGTCATAGAGTAGGCACAAATTATTATTTGATATATATTCATGATTGATGAATTGGGTTTGCATGGTTTGATCGTTAATTGTATGGTTCTTTGGCTAATTTAATTTGATTAAATTTGTAAGCCGTTTGTGGCGATTTAATTTCCTTGTAATCATAGATTTAGGATTTTATTTTTGTCGAAGAATTCAAGTCGAAGAATGATGTGCAACGGCTCTGAAATTTTGTTTATGCTTTTATGGGCGAAAATTGGAGTTGAAATCGGCTAAAATTCTGGGTTATCGAAACGGGGCTGTGGCTGTCCGCAAAATTGTTTTGAACAACCCATAAGAGCAGATTTGTGCGGCTGTATAAACTGGTTTTGAACCAGTTTCGACCGTGCAACCAAGTGTGTGCAGGTCTGATGGCGTGACTGGTTTTGAACCAGTTTCGACCGTGCAACCAAGTGTGTGCAGGTCTGATGGCGTGACTGGTTTTGAACTAGTTCGAGTGCGCAAAAGGCAGCAGCAAACGACGCATGGAGAACTGGTTTTGAACTGGTTTTCTGGGCAGCAAGCGAACTGTTTTTGAAACAGTTGAACACTATGGTTTGGCGTTGACTGGCTGGTGTATCTGGTGTGGTCTACTGCGTCGAATGGCTGCGTTGAAGGAATGATGCCGCTGTGCGTGTGACTGGTTATGAACCAGTTTTGGCTGCGCATGGGAGTCTGGTACAAGGGCCATTGGTACGTTGGACTGCTGCGCGTAGAAGACTGGTTTTGAGCCAGTTTTTACATGGCTGTTCGAACTCTTTAGGAGCACCCAGATTTGCACCCAGTGGTGTGCGACACATGTGCACTGGGTGCACATGTTGCACACGGCAGTGTGATGCAAACCTGTGCACAAAAGTTGTGCACAGGTGGCACCACACTTGGTGCACACAAAAGCACTCAATTTTGGTGTGTTTTTTGTTAAATCTTGGAATGCATCCAAGTGGCGCCTGACTTGCATGATTACAACAGTATGTTGCAAATTGTTTATTGCACCAATGTGGTGTAATTGTTTGCAACACAAACGCGGTGCTTGATGAGCACCAGGTGTGTTCACTTGTCAGTTTGGATAATTATTGATGGCTTTAAAATCAAGAAATGGGCTTGTAACCCAATCCATTTGATGGAAGTTCTTGATAATTAAATTAGATTTAATTATAAGCCTTAATGAGCACAAGAGAGCCCAACAAGACCTTGAAGACCATGAAGTTCTTGAAGATTACAAGTAAAGGCCAAGGAATGTCTTGGTTAATTTTTGTAATAATTAAAATTAGATTTAGGTCGTTAAAGCCAAAGAACCCGGTAATCACATGTTATTTATTTTAATTGTTTATCATGTGATGATTGAATAATTTATTGATAACATGATCATGCATAAAATATGTCATATAGAATAGAAAGTGCCTACTCGTTACATTATAACATGATATACATACATGTATTATTATTTATTTTTTCTATTAAATAGTTTATTAGTTAAAATAGAGATAATAATACATTAAATACCAATTTCATAATTTGTTAGGATTTTAGTTAAAAATCCTAGGTTCACAAATTAGAAATATATAATTAGTTTTAATGTGATTAAAATAAATATATTTCAAATAATTGGTAGTTATAATGTGGATTAGATTTTAAGAGTTAAAATTGGGTAATCTCACATTAAATCTAATCTTCATAATTAAAGAGTTTAGATTATATAGATTAGATCTTTCATAATAAATTAGATTTTTAAGAGTTAAAAATCTGGTAATTTATTAGGTGTTAATAGGATGATGATTCTAGTAACATACTGATTCCTAGTAACTTAGATTATACTTTTTAGCCGTTAATAATCTAAGATGATGACTAGGAATATTAAAATAGAAAACCTTAATCCTAAAATAGTGAGTGGGAGAGGGATATATGACAATATATCCCACGGTCTCCATCATTAGTTCAACACCGTAAAACTTAAATGGCGCCTCGAGACGGCTTTGTTATCGTCCCCCTACGGATGGTGTCCATTTAGGTTGATCAAGGTTGACTTCCTAACGGATAGGAATTCTAGATGTATCTTGTGATTGACCTACCCTACGGCGGCAATTCTCGAGTTAAGTCTATGGACTCCAAAATGATGGGTTACACTCATAAAGGAAATAATTAATTGTTAATTATTTTTCCTGACCGAAAAACGGTAGTCAAATAATATATGAAAAAGAGTTTTCTGTTATATTATTTGATTGAGAATGTCTCAGTCTAACATACAAATATTTGATCTACCCTACGTCGGCACCTATTTGTGGCATGTTAGATTATCGTGGCATAGTAATTCTTTTTAGGGTATTTTTGATTCATTATTCATGTATCATGCATCATGTTTAATTTTATGCTAAAATTTATGATATTCATATGAAGCAATTTTTGAATAAAATATTTTGTTTATTTATTTCAGCAATGTCGTCACCTTTAATTAGCATACTTGCCAATGATAAACTGAATGGGGATAACTATGTTAAATGGAAAAACAATATGAACGCCATTTTAGTCTGTGAGGATCTAAAATTTGTCCTGATGGAGGAGTGTCCTCCTGTGCCACCAAAAAATGCCACGCATAATGTACGCGAAACTTACCAAAATTGGGTTAAGGCTGATGAAAAGGCCCGTTGCTACTTGTTAGCAGCAATGTCCGACGTGCTTGCTAAGAAGCATGAGGCAATGACTACAACATCTCAAATGATGGAGTCATTACAAGGGATGATTGGGCAACCTTCTGAGCAGCAACGACACGAAGCTGTTTGTGCTGCTATGACTGCTAAGATGAAGGAAGGGACATCAGTTCGAGAGCATGTCTTGAACATGATGACCTATTTTAATACAGCTGAAACTCATGGTGGGGTGATTAATGAGCTAAAAGAGAAGAAGATGAAAGATAAATATGATTTACTAGTCATTGAATCTTGTTTAGTGGAGGATGATTCATCCACTTGGATAATTGATTCAGGAGCCACTAATCATGTTTGTTCTTCTTTGCAATTGATTGACTCTTATAGGCTGCTTGGTGAGGGAAAGTTTACCATGCGAGTTGGCACTGGGGATGTTGTTTCAGCTAGAGCAGTGGGAGAAGTTAGACTTCAATTTTTAAATAATTGTTTTATTGTTTTGAACAATGTTTATTATATTCTGAATTTTAGAAGAAATTTGATTTCGGTTTCTAGATTAATGGAACATAATTATTCAATTTCTTTTAGTAATAAAGATGTTATTATTTCTAGAAATGGTTTGAATATTTGTTCCGGAATATTAGAAAACAACATTTACATGTTAAGATCGTTAACACGTAATTCACTGCTCAATGCTGAATTGTTTAAAGTTGAAAAACCTAAAGCAAAGCGACAAAAGATTTCTCCTGATGATGATACCTATCTTTGGCATCTAAGACTTGGACATATTAATCTTGACAGAATAGACAGACTAGTAAAGAGCGGAAATTTAAATGAGTTAAAGATCGACACTTTACCTGTTTGTGAATCCTGTTTAGAAGGTAAAATGACTAAGAGACCTTTTAAGACAAAAGGTTATAGAGCCAAAGAACCGCTAGAGCTTATACATTCGGATGTTTGTGGTCCAATAAATGTTAAAGCTAGAGGTGGTTATGAATATTTCGTCACATTCATTGATGATTATTCTAGATATGGGTATGTTTACCTAATGCAACGAAAGTCTGAAACTTTTGAAAAGTTCAAAGAGTTTAAAATTGAAGTTGAAAATCAATTAGGTAAAACATTGAAAGCTCTACGATCAGATCGTGGAGGAGAATACCTTGATACAGAGTTCAAGGTTTACTTGATTGAGCATGGGATTCTATCCCAACTGACTGCTCTTGGAACACCCTAACAAAACAGTGTTGCAGAAAGGAGAAATCGGACCCTTTTGGACATGATAAGATCTATGTTTAGTTTCTCATCATTACCTAGTTCATTCTGGGGATATGCATTGCAAACTGCAATGTATATTTTGAATGTTGTACCATCTAAGTCAGTTCTAAAGACACCCTTGGAGTTGTGGAATGGTCGTAAAGCTAGTTTACGACATTTTCGTATTTGGGGTTGTCCAGCACATGTGCTAAGAACAAGACTGGGAAGCTGGAACCACATTCAAAAGTTTGCCTATTTGTAGGTTATCCTGGAGAGACTAGGGGCGAACTCTTTTATAGTCCTGAAGAAAACAAAGTGTTTGTATCGACAAACGCTACGTTTCTTGAAGAGAACTATTTGAGAGAGTACAAACCTCGAAGTAAGATTGTACTCGAGGAGTTATTGCCTGGTTCGACCAGTATCCAATCAACAATAGTTGTTGATAATAACATAGTTAAAACCACGTCTGAGCGTCAGATAGACTTTCATCAGAATCATCTACCACCTCGTCGTAGTGAAATGGTTATTAGACCACCTATTCGTTATAGAAATATCGGAGAGGCACAGATTGCTATCTCTGATGAGAGTGTAGATGATCCATTGACATATAATGATGCAATGGAAGATTCTGACAAGGAAGAATGGCTTAAAGCTATGAATCTCGAGATAGAGTCAATGTACTCAAACTCAGTCTGGGAACTTGTGGATCAACCAAATGGGGTAAAACCTATAGGTTGCAAATGGATCTACAAGAGGAAGAGATGAGTGGATGGGAAGGTAGAGACCTTCAAAGCTAGGCTAGTGGCAAAAGGTTATACTAAAAAAAAGGGAGTTGACTATGAAGAAACTTTCTCACCAGTAGCCATGCTTAAGTCCATTCGTATTCTTCTATCCATAGCTGCATGTCTCGATTACGAGATATGGCAAATGGATGTCAAGACTGCATTCTTGAATGACAATCTTGATGAAAGCATCTATATGGTGTAACCAGAGGGATTCGTGATCCAAGGTCAAAAGCAAAAGGTTTGCAAGTTGCAAAGGTCTATTTATGGACTTAAGCAAGCTTCTCGATCTTAGAACATTAGATTTGATACTTCGATCAAGTCTTATGGTTTTGAGCAAAATGTTGACGAACCTTGTGTATACAAGCGTATCATCGATAAGAAAGTGGTTTTCCTCGTACTTTATGTCGATGATATTCTACTCATTGGGAATGATGTAGGAGCATTATCTGATGTAAAGAACTGGCTTGCTAACCAATTCCAAATGAAAGATTTGGGAGAGGCTAGTTATGTTCTTGGGATCTAAATCATACGAGATCGTAAGAACAAACTGTTAGCATTGTCTCAAGCATCATACATTGATAAGATCCTTGTACGTTATTCGATGCAAAATTCCAAGAAAGGTTATTTACCTTCTCGGCATGGAGTTCACTTGTTTAAGGAACAATGTCCTAAGACACCTCAAGAAGTTGAGGATATGAGACGAATTCCCTATGCCTCTGCAGTATGCAGTCTCATGTATGCTATGCTATGCACGAGACCTGACATATGTTATTCAGTGGGAGTAGTCAATCGTTATCAATCTAACCCAAGATTGGATCATTGGGTGGCAGTAAAATGTATTCTCAAATATCTTCGGAGAACGAGAAACTATATGCTAGTATATTCTGGTGAGAATTTGATTCCAACAGGATATACAGATTCTGATTTTCAGTCAGATAAGGATTCTCGAAAATCCACGTCTGGGTCAGTATTCACCTTAGGTGGTGGGGCTATAGTATGGAGGAGTGTTAAGCAATCTTGTATCGCTGACTCCACCATGGAAGCAGAATATGTAGCAGCTAAAGAAGCAGTTTGGCTTCGTAAGTTCTTAACAGATTTAGAAGTTGTTCCAAATATGGACAAGCCAATCACACTTTATTGTGATAATAGTGGTGCAGTGGCTAATTCGAAAGAACCAAGAAGCCATAAGCGTGGAAAGCATATAAAAAGAAAATATCATCTTATTAGAGAGATAGTACATAGAGGAGATGTGTCGGTGATGAAAATAGCTTCACAGGACAACCATGCTGATCCGTTTACAAAGACCTTAACGGCTAAAGTGTTTGACGGTCATCTAGAGGGTCTAGGATTACGAGATATGTCTCATTTGCTCTAGGGCAAGTGGGAGATTGTTAGGCATTGTGCCCTAAGAGCTTGTAATTTGTAAACGTTTAAATAAATTATAAATAAATAAAGTTTATTTTATTCAAATTAATGTGCATTTATGCAATGTTTGCTTCATACGAATATCATGTAACATCCATGATTACTTATGTAGTCTCAAATTAAGTATGTAAGTGTTATATACAAGAGGATTTAGTTTGAGATTAGTAATCAAAAGAGTCCGTAGAAAGCAAACAAAGCTGGGTACTTTGTTTGTGCTAAATCTACAGCTGCGGTCCATTTCGTATTTGATACGATGATTTTATCCGGGATTGTTCATATGGCGATATGAAAATGGAGGCACTTATATAATAGAGATTATATAGGACTGGACCTCGATAAAATGAGTTTCTTATTAATATCCGTTAAGCAAAGAAATTCTTATTTATCGATTAGATGATTATATATGGATTGATCTTAATCCTGAGTATTTAATGGACTCCTATTTGTTGGGTCATGTCTTTTGATTTACATGGATGAGATTGTTATAGATTTACGATCAATATGCTTCGTACTTTGGAGATGTGATTTAATAAGTGGCTGGGAACATTCTACACAATAGTGGAATCCACTCCTTCTTGCGAGAAGTAGATGAGTAGTTCCCTTAAGTGTTGATTCGGGTCTTGAACAATAAGAGCGCTTAACTTTCTGTTTATGAGTCAACGGAAAGATAAATTCATAAGTTGTTATGAATATATTGTTCATTAGAGAATCAATGATACTTAATGGAACAAGATATAATTAGAGAGGTATAACGGATTTTAATAACCTAGCTCTAATTATGAACTACTCGTGGAGGATCGAATCATATGAAATGATTAAATCGATGGACACTGAAAATTCAGATTGTGTAAAACATCTACAATTTTGAGAGTGCAACCTTAAGTTTTTAGTGGAGTAACTCTAAGGTTAATAATAGTGAATTATTAATTAAAGAGTTTAATTAATAATTCCGATATTATTGGAGCTCAAATTGTAGGTCCATTTGGTCCCCTTGCTAGCTCACAACCATATAAAGAAACAAGTTGAAGAATATAATTGGATTGTCCGATTATTGGTGTACATATAAATTTATGTACATGTTCAAAAATTATTTAAATAATTTGATTATTTAAATATATATAATTATTTAATTAATGGTTAATTATTTAATTATTTGTAGTGGTCATGGGTTCAATTCTAAAATGATGTCATTAAATTAATTATGATTTAGAATCATTTATTTAATGAAAAATCATTTAATTAATTAATGGAAATAATAATTTGAATTGGAATAAGATTCCATTTAAATTATATTAAAAAAAGTTTTAATTTAATAGGAATTAGATTTCATATTAAATTAAAAGAATAGAATTCTAATTCAATAAGGAATTTGATTCCACATTGGATATAAATTAAGTCTTTCAATTTAAATAGGAATTTGGATTCCTTGTTAAATAGGAAGTGCCCTAGTTTACCAATATATAAAAAGATGTTTTTATGATTGGTAATAGTAGTGGTGGTAGAGAGAATTTTTGGTTACTTGAATCAAAAATTTCCATTGATTAAAAATCACCAAATAACCATCTACTTCAAAAGGATATTCAAAAAGATTGTGCCCACACACAGTTTCTTTTGTGAAGAGTCATAGCAAGGAAGATCAGGTGGTGAAGAATCTGCGAATCAAAAGGGATCAATTCAATCTTCATGCAAGGTAAGATTCGATCTTATTAATTTAACTATTGAATCATTATTACTAGCATCGATCTGGCTTGTTTTGTTTGAAAATTTTTAAAATTCACGTTTCCGCATTCGAATTAAAATCGAATTTTCCCTTCAGAACCACTACCTCACACTTAAGCTTTTCACCATTTGCCACTCTCACATCAAATGGTTATATCACAACTCGTTTTAACACAACCTTGTTAACAATGTTAGAGTCAATAAAATTATGTGAAGATCTTGAATCTATCAACATGGACACCTCAAACTTCCCTATTTATGCCATAAGTCTCATGATAGCAAGTCTCGGTGCTCTTGATACAGCATTAAGTGACAACTCGGCCTCGCCATCACTTTCTCCTTGATTAGTAACTCGAAACTCACCATCATCACTAGTCTCCTCTTCATCACTAACATGCTCATCCTCGTGGTCACTCAGTTCCGCTAATGATGGCCAATTTCTAGGTGCATGCCGAATTCACGACACACACAAGAAATCTGTAGAAGTATACATGGTCCACAAGTAACACCATGATGAGTAAGTTATCGTTCCCATGAGGATTGGGCCAACTTGTCAAGTACTAAACTTGTTTCAAAACTAGCCTTTTCAAACTACCGAAAATGAGTAATGAAATTTTGAATGCTAAACTAAAATTAACAATTAAAAATAAAGAAATAAGCGAATGGGGTAAGAGCTCTAGGATTGCAACTTCACTTCACTAATTTATCCAACCTAATTGTCCATCATTTTCACTCTATCTCCATCTAATCCCAATTGAGTAATATCTAATTTATCCACATGCCTTTTCCGATAGTTTAATGGACATGCTCAAGCTCACCTAACCCACTATATTCCTATATGGATTAACTAAGTCGAGTTCATTAAGTGTAGGTTACTCAATGATGATTACACAAGCAACACAAGTATATTCCTATCCCATGTTACTCATGTCATTTTAATTAGGGTTTAAACACATACATTCATTTTCCAAGTTCAATATGGTTATTAAATCTCCTAATTAGTGATTAATTAATTTCGAAGCATTAAGCACAATTAAAGTAAAAAATTAAAATGCAGAAAATAAGCTTTAATGACAAATAATAAATCAAGCTATATAGTTTGACTACATTACAATCCTGGATAATAAATTAGTTCATGAATATAAGGGAAAAATCAACCATACAATGCACTATCAACATATTTCAACAATAAACATAAATAAAAGAAAGTAAAACTTATGGGGTTGGTGTGAAGCTTGCTCCTTCCCAAGAGTGCCTCTTCTTCCCTCTCAAGATAAACTTCCTTTTTAGCTTATTTTTCTTGTTGAATGATGCAAAAATTGAGTAGATTTTGCTCCTCAAGCTTGAGAATGGTAAACCAATATTTTTGGAGCCCTAAGGGCTACTCCGCCCTCCAAAAGCCTCTTCTTTTACCATTTAAGAGTATATTTATAGCTCCTAAGAAGTTAGGGCATGAAAGGATATGTTAAAGGTCGAAAATACCCCTTTCTACACTCTCTTGCACGCTGGTTTGAGTGAGCACGTTGCTAGGCACGAGTGAGGTAGTGAGTGGCGCTTTTTGGCACGTTGGTAAGCATGGAAGCGCACAAGTCAATGTGTTGTGGGGTTGTGGTGTGCGTTGTATGGTGCGCTTCTATGTAGGTGAACACGCATGGAAGCGAGCTGGTGTAGAGGAGACTGGTGCATGCACGCTAGGTGGCAGGCTGCATGGTGAGTATGCATGCAGCTATGCACGCCGGGTGCAGAAGGTGAGGTTGTGTTGTGTGCTTAGGCAGTGGCAATGTGTGGGAGGCAGGTAAGCAAGCTGTGGTGCTAAAAATGATATGCATGCTGTTTAAGCTATCTTGGTGTGCTACGAGCTGCCAAGTTGTGCGGAGGGGCTGATTTGGTACAATTTTTGCTCCAATTTCGGTGTAAATTTTTTAACGAAAATCATGTGCTTAATGGTGTTGATCTCTTTGCTTTTTTTCCCTTCGAATTCCTCACCTCGAAATTGTTTCAACTTTCAAGTTCAATCATGCACACCATTTTTGAGCTTATTTTCTGAAACATGCTCACAAACATGTTAAAGGAACCAACATCTACTTGAAAATAAAGCAAAAGACTAAAATTTAGAGACTAAAATTGAGTGTAGAAATGGTGTGATCAGCTAACACCAATACTTGACTAGATTTACAACGTTGGTCCTCACCCCATTTTTCTCCACGCCTAAAGTACAAGCCCTTCTTTATTCATTCTTGCACCTCCTCGCGTGATAATTTCCTAACCTCCTTAGATTTCTCCTTTGAACCCCCTTCAACAACTTCCATTCCTTTCCGAGGAACTTTGCTTTGAGAATTCTTAGGAAATTGATTCCCAACAGTTTCTTTGGACAACCTTTTCTTAGAATAACAATTATTAGATAAAATTTCCACCATCTTAATAGCTTTAGGCAGCCTCTGCACTTGCTTCAACTTAAGCTCCATGGATAACCACGATTTCAAACCTTTGATGAATGTGCCAAGCAACATCTCTTTAGACTAACCTCAAACCATAGTTTGCAATCGATGAAACTCTTCAATGTAGTCTTGCACTTTACGCTCCTGGCTGAGTTTAGCCAGCTGTCTATGGTGATTGATAACTGGAGATGGTCCCCATTGATTCAAAACCTCACGCTCAAATGCTGTCCATCCCATACGTCTACTATTATTATTATATTGAGCTTTAATCCAAAGCCACTAGCTATTAGCCTTATCATCAAGATACATGCAAGCTGTCGATACTTGATCTTCATTTGCAACATTATAGACTCTGAAATATTGCTGCACTTTATCTAATCACCATGCAAATCTCCTCCATCAAAATAAGGAAAGTCAACTTTTGGCTTCCTTAGTGCTCGATGATGATGCCTATCACTTCTCCTTGCATCCTCAAATTCGAATTCATGACCGTAACGATTCTTATGCCTTTCCACCCTAAGTACTCAGCCGTGAAGCCTCCTACCCATTCCTCATAATTTATCTCCTAAATCCTCATTCTCAAACATATCAATCCTCATTCTTCATGTCGTCCAATAGCCCTAGAAGGTTCCCTCTCATCCATCTATCTATCAATGCCTCTAACACCATGTTCACCGCAACAGCCTCGACGAATACCTTATACTCGATTGAAATCTGACCCAATCTCTTCATGTTCCCCGACTGTAGAATCTTTTCCATGCCGTGAAACATGTGACCGTCTAAAGTTCCTCCTTTTAAATTCATCCACAGTGATCCTCTACTCTTGGTTCTTTATCATTAGGGGCCCTTCTAATTTCTTCCATAACCCTCAACAACTGCGCTATAGAAGTAGACATGTCCTCCATCACTTTGGAAAGCCTTAAATGTCCTTTTTCCAATGCCTAGTACTGTTGTCAATTGGAAGGCAGGATGTTTGCTATCGAAGTAGAAGTCTTGCCCGGTTCCATTCCTCAACTGCTCACCATTGCTCTAATGAAATCTTCCACAATCACCCGATACTGGAATAGTGCACTTAGTTTATGAATAGTACACAAGGTAAATTTTCAAAAAAGAGAAATCTGTTACAATGGACACAATTAAATATCAAATTTTTAATAGCCAGAATATTTCCTAAACATGCACTTTCACACCACCGCACTTATTTCTAATAAGCAAGAATAATTCTTTTTTGATATGGAAGATCAGACAATGCTGCAACCAAAGAGCATACTAAGAATTTTATCTCAATAAAAGAAGCAAATTGTTAAGGACCTAACTCTAGATCCAATAACAAGAAATTTGAATGAGTCAATTATCTCATCAAATTAGGCTAACTAACTCTCTAAAATCAAACCACCGAACTAGTTTAAGTTCTAAACCAAAGGACCCTAAGCTTGCCTACCCAGAATAGTGGAAAATAGACATAGCTAATTTGCCGCACAACTTGAAAGCTTTTATTAATAATTCTCAACTATAACTGACACTAAATTATGAAAATCACTTGGCTCTTTATAGCCATAATTTCCTAATTTTCTAATAATTATCTAATTGATAGTTATAATATTATCTAGAGATAAAAATAATCTAATTTCTATTTTATCATATAAAGTTAATAAAATATTTATCTCATAAAATAAATATGGATAATTATAATTAAAAGAAAATCTAATAATGTACTGATAGCTTCTAGAATGTCTTCCCAGCTGTCACTGTTTTGTGCTTCTGTTGCCCATCATGACTTATAGTCACGACTTACGTCTCGCAATCTTGGATTGCAACTTGCTCCGACACATCACCACCTTTATTTACAAAACATGACTCACCATTCTCCCTTGCGATCGGTTTTACTGCTTTGTGCATTACTAACCACACACTCTTTCTCTTCTTTTGGGTCAAACGATGGAGGTTCTCATCACAAATCATGCAAGGCACTTTCAATTCTAAACATCTCGACTGTATTGTCGTTGTTCAAGTAGGTCTCATTTGCTGCCTTCCAAATTTGATGGGCAGTCTCATACAACAAAAAATTTTCTCCAATGTCATTGTTCATGAAGTTTACAAGCCATGACATGACAATATTTGTAAGGTCTCAATCCAAGTGAACCCAAGAAATTAATTAAATCTAGTTTATTGTTATTAATTTGGTCTGGCTTAAGTTTTAGAAATAAAAATGTATATGGACATATATACTTTTGGTGGACATTTTTAAAAGAATCAAGAAACTTGGGCATGAAAGAAAAAAGACCATAAAAAATGTAGGGAGTAAAATGCAAAAAGGCGAGTCAAAATGTAGAGACAAAATGAGGTGAATTAGCCAAAAAAGATAAGCAAAAAGCAAAATGGAATGAAATGAGAGAGTGGGGCCGGTCCGTCCACAAACTCAAGCACAAGTTAATTGAGAGAATTAAAACAATTGAGAAAAAAATAAAAATAAAAAGACAAAAAGTAAAAAATAAGGATGAGAATTGGTGGCAAAATTTTTTATCGAGAAAATTTGGACAAGTGTCAATGTAACCATGAGAGGCAAATTGAAAGGTTGTGTTGTGTGTGTGTGTGTGGACTATGAGAATCAAAGCCAAGAAACACAAACACTTGCCAATTGAAAGGTGGTGTTGTGTGTGTGTTTGTGTGTATATATGTGGACTATGAGAATCAAAGCCAAGAAACACAAACACTTGCATGGCAGAAGGAGAAAGAAAAAAAACAAGAAAAAAATAGATAGTCAACTGAGAAAAGAAGAAAAGAAGAAGAAGAGAGAGAAGCAAAATAAGAGAAAATTTCGTATGAGTGATCTGAATATTTTGGTGTTCAAATTATCCAGATAAGTGATTTTTATTTCAATGCGATTTGGAATCCATGAAATTAGTTAATTTTTTTTTATTATTATTAATTCTAAATTCATAAGTTTTATGTGATTTCAAGGTGGATCTAAGTTTATGAGAAATCAGATGAAAATCTGTTTTAGATCTAGATTTGAACAAAGGAGTTATATACGTGGATTATTTATTGAAATTAAATTAATTATTTACAGTTATATATTTCATATTTTATTTATTTATTTGTCATTAGAAGAAAATTATTTAATTAGTCTATGGATTTATTGATTATGTAGTATGATTTATGACTGGATTATCAATTATATTTTATGAATGAAATGAGAATTTATTATGTATTCGTATATATGTATATGTGTTAGAATTTCCAATCGGAGTTCTATATTTTCATATTGAGTTTATTGTACAAAGTTCTTAAAGTATTTTAAATAATATTAATTTATGCTTTGAGAAGGAATATTTTATTTATGTTTCGAGAAAAATATTTATTTAGAATTATGTATATTTGGATACAGAAATTATTTAAAATTTGAGAACGAAATAAAATTGTTTTCAGAACACCAAAGTTATATCATCTCCTTTAACGGTTAGATAGACTACACATATGTGAGTCCTAAATTCGTCTAGCACATATATGGCAGATATCAGAAAAGTCATTGAGTTGTCAAGAGAGTCATTGAGTCACCTAGCACGAGCATAGTAGATGTTATCCCTCGCTTTATGTGTGTGTTAAATATCTCCACCACATATAACAGATTTCCTTGGGTACTAATTGGTATAGATTTTTTATTACAGATATTGTACATTGAGATTTTATCATTCTTAAAAGAGATTTACAAAATACCGTATTTTACAGAAAAAGGTTTCAGAAAAATTTTTCAGGTTATAGATTTTTATATTTTATGTTATTAAAGTTATAAAAATAATTTATATAGAAGTTTCCAGTTTTACCAACGATATGAGATTTATATTCAGTTTTATTTATATATATGAATTTGTATAAATCATTTATAAGTATTTATTATTACCTGAAATATTTTATGTTTTATTTAAAAATATTTTTAAAAAATTTATATCCACTAACTGGGTATTAGAGCTCACTCTTTATAAAACCCATTTTTTTCAGATATCTACTATAGGTTCGTGTAGATTATTGTAGATCGTGAGAAGGGCTACATAATGTTAAACAATTGCATTTGTGTATATTAGTTCTTTTATTTACTAGATTTCTTAAATGTGTTTCAAAAATACTTTTACAAATAAAATATCTTTTCCGAGTATTTTACGAATATTTTATATATCCAATCTATGAGTCCAACATGAGAAATATACAGATTTTTTATTTGTTCAATTTATGTTTTGATCAAAGTGACGATCAGATTTAAGATGATTATTTCAAAGGATTTTCAGTAAATCCAAATTTCAATAAAAAAGACCACGATTTTCATGGGATCCTCTTGGACTCGAGATAAGAGTCGGGAGGGGTCTTGTCAATATTATTCATCATTCTCCACTTCTTGTATGCAGGAGCATCACTTGAAAGAGCTATGGTAGTGCTGGTCATGTAATTATCCTTTGCTTTATTGCTGATAAACATTAAAACTGATTAGGATCATTAGAGGTAATTATTCCCATTCAGTTTGTGATCGGTGATAGGAAGATTTGGACGTTGGGGATTCTTAAAACCTTTTGCTCCTCCATTATTATTAAAAGGATTTAAGTTTGATACCATGAAGTATTTTATGAGAAGAAGAGTTGATATTTTATTACTTCAACTTCCTAAAAGAGAAAGTTGATCGTTTATTGTGCTAGTCAGCTAATCATCCTTTCCCTTACTATTGGTATATATTAAAATTGGTTAGGACCATTGGAGGTAATTATTCCTATTCAATTTGTGACTGGTGATAGGAAGATTTGGAAGTTGGGGATTCTCAGAACCTCTTTCTCTTCCATTTTCATTAGAAGGATTTAAGTTTGAGCTGGATACAACTTCTGATGAGGACAGGATGGCCATCCCATACTTGGTCATTTAGAGGTTATGGTTCTGATACCATGAAGTTTTTTATGAGAAGAGGAGTTGATATTTTATTACTTTAACTTCCTAAAAGAGAAAGTTGATCGTTTATACAAAGAACACAGTAGCTAAAAACTTATCTCTTTGAAGCAAGAAAGCTTTTCTAACTTATCTAAACAATTATAAGCCTTAGCTAATTCCTATTAGCTAATGACCGTAATTTCAAGACTTGGCTCAAACTAGGTGATCAAGAAATTTTATATTACTTACACTCCTACCTCCAAACATAGGACAATATTATGAACTTTTGATGTGGTGGCAATGCTTTGTAGTTTGAAGAATCAATGGGTTTTGAGATGTTATTACGTTTAAATGGTTTTGAAGCAGCCTTTGGATTCTTTCCAATCTTTTCCAGATACTTTTGAAATTTCTTTGTTAGCAAAGCCAACTCAAAATCCTTATAAGCATCTATGATATCATGATTTACCATCTTCTTTTGAGTAGTTTGAAGTGCAATGGACTTCTCTTGCTTCCTCTACTTCAAGTTCAGTTCAAATGTCTGAAGTGATCTCATTAATTCATCCGTTCTCATCACTTCCATATCGCTGCATTCTTCGATTGCAATAACCGTTACTTGGAACTTGTCTAGTAGAGACCTCAAGAATTTTCACACCAATTTGTTCTCTAGAATCCTTTCACCTAAAGCAAAACATTCATTAGATATATCATTTAGTTTAGCAAAGAAACCAGAAAGAAACTCATTTTTAAACATCCTCTGATTTTCAAATCTAGAGGTAAGCATTAAAGTTTGGAATGCTTCACATCATTGGTTCTTTCATGAGCATTCTGCAATACATCCCATGATTCCTTTGCTGTGACACAGGTGGAAATCAATTTGAATTGATTTGCATTAACTCCATTGAAAATTACACACAAAGCCTTACTGTTGTAATTGGCAACTCTGTCCTTATCTACAATCCATGATAGTTTAGGTTTTGGTGTGATTCTTTGTTGATCATTTGTTACAATAGGGTGAGTCCATCCTATAAGAATTGCTTTCCAAGCCTTTTCATCAATTGACTCTATAAAAGCTCTCATTCTTACTTTCCAATATGGATAATTTGATCCATCAAGTAAAAGTGGATAACAAATTAAGTAAAGTCTAGTGACTTGCTCTGATTCCACTTGAAAAGGCCTATTTATTACAGACTACCTAATTTTGGACAATGTTGGGATTAATCAATTAATCAATGTTATGACTTAATATGTTACATTGTAACTCTGGTTAAATGTCATAAAATATAAACTATGTGTTGTAACAAATTAAATGCAGAAACAGAAAGTGCAGTAAAGTAAAATCAACACAAGAACATTTTTAACATGATTTGGTGTTATCCTACATCCACGAGGCCTTGTCCAAAGATCAACTTAATAATGAACTCAACAATGTACAACTTACTTGTCTTATTTAACCTAAGACTCCTTCTTAGTATCGACACAAGCCTTTGTACTTGTTCATCAACCTTGTTGTAGCAAGTTCCATTTGCCTTCAATGGTGATAGCAACTTGAACTTATTATCTCAACAAGTACTCACTCTAGACTCAATAGCCTCACCAGCTAAGTCTAACACACAAACTTAGAGAACAAGTCTCCCTAAATAGTACAAACAATGTCACTCAATCTCTTAATAGATACATATTATTTTCTACACAATTCTGGTACATATAAAACTACCTAGAGTCAAGAAACTCTAAGTCACAAATACATGTAGTTTGATAAGATAATCTCTCTCTCTCTCTCTCTCTCTTTCTACACTCAAAGCTACATACAAATAACAAGCATTCTCAATATATGCTTACATATCACACTGCTTGCTTTCTCACCTATGAGAGTCTCCAAACTTCATTCTTTGTCTCTCTTTTACACACGAGTGTGTCGTACCTTTTCTATCAAGGAAAAGACCTAAAAATAAGTTTTAGAAGTCAATTAACAGAGAAAGAAATTTGCATTAAAGAACAATATCTCTGCTCGTTCAAACCTGGAAACTAGGAATAAAAGATATTTCCTACAATTTAAAAACCTAGTTGACAAATAGAAAACTTTTCATAAACAAGGAAAGATATTTTTTAAGTTTTATGCATAAGCATCAATCAACAATAAAAATATTTCCTTATAAAAAATATTATAATTAATTCAAAGCTGTAAGGAAAATATGTACTTTATTCATAGTAAAAACTTCATTGAATAATCACATAATCATTCAATAAGTCAGATAAAAATCATTAAAACGAGAATAAAACACTTCTAAAAATATTAAAAAAAAAAAAACTGTACTAGAACTTGCACTATGAACTGTTAGGAAAAATTCGTTATAACATCAAAATTTATGTTGTAATATTGACTTACATGTTATAACTCAGACAATATTCAACATAGTATACAAACACATTGCAGTCCATGTAAACACTTGTTATCCATGAGTTTTGCTACACATACAAAGTCAATCCTCAACTCCATTAGATGCATCTTAACGCCATTAGATGCATCTTAATGACATACAATGAACCTCAATGCCATAAGATGCCAACACAAGTGTATTACACACATGTGCACTAACATACCTTAATAATTGTACTCCACCACACCTCGAATACTCTTCTCTTTGAGTTTGCTTTTTTCTTGGTATCAGATTTGATAGAGTGATGGTGGTTAGTAGTTCAAACATAAATTTATATCATAAAAGAGGATAACAAAATCGTTCAGTAGACGCTTAACTTTGATGAATTGAAGTTTAATATGAAGAATTAATGAAATGTTTACTAGAAAAATTAAAGAATGGCAATGAGGAATGTATACGATTATAGGTGTTAATTTGTTTTAAATCAATCTCTAATGGAAATGTGAAATGTGGGTCTCATGTAAATTTGAAATTATGGAATGAAATTAATATTCCCGAATTCCTTTTAGGATTCTCATCTTCATTCTCTTTTAAATATTAAAAAGCTTATTTTAACCTCAATATGTAAAAACAAAGAAAAAAGTAGACAGATTTTGAAATTAAAAAAAAAAAAAAAACTGTTTTATATTTACGAATTGTGTTATAGATAACACTGAAAAATTATTATTGTTAAAAACATAGTTTAACAAATGTAATATTATTATAATAAAAATACATATATCTTGATGACAAAAAAATACGTGATTTTCTTTAAAAATGGCTTATAAAATACATGATTTTAAACAATCTTATTTTTATAACTTGTAAACAATTCATTCCAATTCCGAATTAAACACTTTAACTAGAATACTGTTGATTCCGATTACAATTCCTACAATTTGAATAAACAATTTATTCTGATTTCAATACATTAATATGATTTTAGATCATTTCAATTCTAGACATTCTGATTAAAGTGTTTCATTTTTGTAACTTGTAAACAATTCATTCCAATTCCGAATTAAACACTTTAATCGGAATACTGTTGATTCTGATTGTAATTCCTACAATTTCAATAAACAGTTTATTATGATTTTAATACATTAATCTGATTCTAGATCATTTCAATTATAGACATTCCGATTAAAGTGTTTCATTTTTGTAACTTGTAAACAGTTCATTCCAATTCTGAATTAAACACTTTAACATAATACTATTGATTCCGATTACAATTCCTACAATTTCAATAAACAATTTATTCTGATTTCAATACATCAATCCGATTCTAGATCATTTCAATTCTAGACATTCCGATTAATTTATATCATTAAAATCTTGAGTGATTCATTGTGAATTTGATCAGACTTATACCAAATCAAGAATTTCAATCTTATTAAAACATAATCAGTTTAGGATGATCTTCTTTTTTTTTTCATACTAGACCAAACCAAATTGGATTGGTCCACTTAACGATTTTGGATTAAAAGTAATTGACTTCTTGTTTAAATTTTACATCAAAATTTTGTCTCATTTTAATAAATAACCCATTATATGTAACTTGACATATGTCGCTTTGTCAACCACCTAAAGGAAGTTCCCAATAATAGAATAATATTTTCATCGAAACAATCTAAAATGGGTGATCTTGTTTGGGCCAAACAAAGTTTTGATTTGTTCTAGGCTAAAAAATAATTTTTTGGACCAAAATATTCTTCTATGGCCAAAATATTTTCACCGTCTTCACATATCGCAAGTGTTTTTTGTAGGAGAGAATCCGCGCTTGGCATCAACGAAAACAACTGCAAAGCTATTTCAAGCTAATTTTCTAGCTTATTATAATTTCTTCTTATACTAATATTATAGGGTTTCATTTGCACTGTCTCAAAGCTAACTAATAATTCTCAAGCTTTTAAAACCTTTTTGGTATTTTATAAAGGTTGTGAGCAACAACAATTAAAAACTATTGTCTTAGGTGTGATTTCATGAATTTCGCAAAGAATACAGTGTGCCCACAATGTGATGCCAAGCGGCCAAAAAGGTAGTTGCTTCTTGGAGAGTAGGAATGCCCTGAGTAAGTTTCCAATGCTTTATTACAAATCTTTTCCTTGTTGATTCTGTTCGGCTACAAGTTGCAAAAAAAAAAAAAAAAAAAGATAATTTTCAATATTGTTTATAGTGCAGGATTGATGATGTTACAGTTTATAGAGCTAATGATGTTTCTTTGCTTTCATAGGTGCAACCTTTTAAATTATAGGAGAAATATGGCATGTTTTTATTGTGATTGCAAACGTCCACCCGGTGACTTTATGGAGAATCAGATGTGTTATATTTTCCTACCAAGAAACAGCTGCAAACTCCAACAAGAACAATAAAACAATCTATCAAAGAAAATTGCACAGGATTTACGTGGTTCGGCAAGAATGCCTACGTCCACGGGAAGGATCAAAGCTTCTTGTATATTAAACAATCACCAAGAACCTTTACAAGCTTTTTCACAAACACAAAGGATGCAATCCTGTTAACCCCTTTACTGCATACCATGCAGTTTTACAAAAGTCTCTCAATGTGTTTCCCAAGCTCTCTAATTCTCTCTATGTGATTTCTCTCAGAATCTCTCTCTCCGGTTTCCTCTGCCAAGCCTCTATTTATCGTAGAAGAAAACTTGGTGCAGAGCTTTCAACCAATAGGATTCATTTCCAAGATTACCCCTTGCTCAATGAAAGAAAAAAAAAAAACTTCCGTTATAAAAGTTGTGGCCAGCAACTATTTTAACTGTCTATGCTGAGCTGGAGATTCCAAGATTTATTTACAAGTCAAATAACAATTCTCCACCTTGACTGTAAATTAACCTTGCTTCCTCTTTGATCCCTCCACAAGCCCCTAAGGGCTTCAACCTTCATAAGAGTTCACCAAGTCCAGACAGTGTCTGAACTTGGTTGAAGGCAATGCCTTTGTGAGCATATCAGCAGGATTGTCTTCAGTTGGTATCTTTTCCACCTTAACTGATCCCTTCCCTATGATGTCCCTCACAAAATGTAGCTTAACATCAATGTGTTTAGACCTCTCATGGAAGACTTGATGTTTTGTCAAGTGTATTGTGCTTTGATTATCACAATATACTGTGATCACCTTCTGTTTGATCCCCAATTCATCAATCATCCCTTGTAACCACATTGCTTCTTTGATTGCCTCTGTGACAGCAATGTATTCAGCTTCTGTGGTTGATAGAGCTACCACAGATTGTAGGTTTGCTTTCCAACTTATAGCAGTCCCAAAGAGAGTGAATATGTATCCAGTTAGTGACTTCCTGGTATCCAAACTCCCTGCATAATCAGAATCCACATATCCAACCAGCTGATCTTGGTTTCTTTCTTGCTTTTTGAACAACAAACCAAGGTTAACAGAGCCTCTCAAATACCTGAGTGTCCACTTGAGAGCTTCCCAATGTTTCATACCAGGATTTGCCATGAATCTACTGACCAAACTCACTGCATAAGCCAAGTCTGGTCTGCTGCACACCATGCCATACATTATGCTTCCTACACCACTTGCATAAGGGACATGTGCCATATGATCCCTTTCTTTATCACTCTCAGGTGCCTGTGTAATTGAGAGTTTAAAATGTTGCCCAAGTGGAGTGGTTACACTCTTTGATTCATGCATGTTGAACCTGTACAACACCTTCTCTAGATAGGACTTTTGAGATAAAAACAGTCTCCTTTCTTGCCTGTTCCTTATGATTTCCATGCCAAGAATCCTCTTGGCTGCCCCCAAGTCCTTCATTTCAAATTCCTCATTCAACATTCTTTTCAGCTTTTGAATTTGCTCCACACTGTCACTTGCAACTAGCATATCATCTACATATAGAAGCAAATAGACTTTCACTTTGCCTCCTTCTCTTTTCAGATAGACACAACTGTCATAGCTACATCTTGAGTATCCAATCCTCAACATAAACTCATCAAACCGTTTGTACCACTGTCTGGGACTTTGTTTGAGTCCATACAGAGACTTCTTGAGGAGGCAAACCTTGTTTCTGGTTTCTGGTTTTACAAAACCCTCTGGTTGGCTCATGTATATCGTCTCTTCCAACTCTCCATGCAAGAAGGCTGTCTTGACATCTAGTTGCTCCAATTCAAGGTCATTTTGAGCAACTAATGCAAGGAGAATTCGAATGGAGCAGTGCTTGACCACAGGTGAGAAGATTTCATTGAAGTCTACCCCTTCAATTTGTGTAAATCCCTTAGCCACCAACCTGGCTTTATACCTTGGCTTCTCAACCCCTGGAATACCTTCCTTTTTCTTGAAAATCCATTTTGAGCCCACTACCTTCTTGTTCGTTGGTCTATCCACAAGCTGCCAAGTTTTGTTTTTCATCAAGGAAACTATTTCTTCTTCCATAGCTTCTAACCAAAACTGTTTTTCTGCATTCTTGACAGCTTCCAGGTATGTTTTTGGCTCTTGGAAATCAATCTCTTCTGCTACGTTAAAAGCATAAGAGATAAGGTCAGCATGACCATATCTCAATGGAGGCTTAACGACCCTCCTTTGTCTGTCCCTTGCCAAGTTATAGTTCTGCAAGTCTGTGGTATTTTCTGTTACTTGCTGGTCTTCAGTATTATCAAGTTGAGTTTCATTATCAGCTATAACTCTTTCTTGGACTTCATCTTGTCCTTGCAACTCCACCTCAACCTGCATATCTTCTGAATGTTTATCAGTACCTACTTCACTCTTGTACCTCACCAAACTTCCCATTTTTGTCTCATCAAACACCACATCCCTACTCACAAAACACTTTTGTCCTTCAGATTCTAAACTCCACAATTTGAAACCTTTTACACCATGAGGATAACCTATGAAAATGCATCTCTTTGCCCTTGGTTCCAGCTTGTCTTGTTTGATGTGAGCATAGGCTATGCATCCAAAAACTCTCAGGTTTTCATAATTTGCAGGATATCCACTCCACAGCTCCATAGGGGTTTTGAAATCAATGGCAGCTGATGGACACCTGTTAATTAAGTAGCTGGCAGTAGATACAGCTTCTCCCCAGAAGCTTTTTGGCAATCCTGCATTTAGTAGCATACATCTCACCCTTTCTAAGAGGGTTCTATTCATTCTCTCAGCCAGACCATTTTGTTGGGGTGTTCCACTCACTGTCTTGTGTCTTTCAATGCCTCTCTTTCTGCAAAACTCATTAAAAATTTCTGATACAAACTCTAACCCATTGTCTGTCCTCAAATGTTTCAGCTTGGTACCTTTCTTGTTCTCAGTGAGTTGTAACCAATCTTTGAACTTCTCAAAAGCCTCACTCTTTTGCTTTAGGATGTAAACCCACACCCTCCTAGAAAAATCATCTATTATTGACAAGAAATACCTACCACCTCCATGAGTTTGAGTTTTTGAAGGCCCCCATAGATCACAATGCACATAATCAAGAGGTCTTAATGTGGTATGCATTGCATTAGTAAACTTAACCCTCTTAGCCTTTCCTAAGATACATTGTTCACAAAATTCAAGCTTGTTAATTTTATCTCCACACAACAAGTTCTGCTTTGACAGTTCTACTAACCCCTTTTCACTCACATGGCCTAATCTCATATGCCAAAGTTTAGCTTTGTTTGTTTCAGGGTGTGTCACACTAGAAGACACTCCTATCACTGTCTTACCCATAAGAACATACAGACCATTCTTTCTTTCACCCCTCATGACAACCATGGAACCTTTAAGAACCTTTAAAGATCCATTTTCAGCCTTAAAACAATAACCATTCATGTCTAACATACCAAGAGATATAAGATTCCTTTTTAACTCAGGAATATACCTTACATGCTGCAAGATTCTCTCTATCCCATCATGCATTTTGATTCGAATGGTCCCAATTCCAATGACTTTACATGCCTTGTTATTTCCAAGCAACACCGAGCCACCATCAATTGTTTCCAAAGATTCGAACCAATCTGCATTTGGGCACATGTGAAAAAAGCAACCTGAGTCCAAAATCCATTCCTTATGTGATTTTGATTCTCCAACAACAAGAGCATCTGCAGAGTCATAACCATCATATACCACAGCAACATCACCCGTTTCTTTGGTCTTTCCCTGTTGTTTCTTTTTCTTTTCAGGGCAGTCCCTTTTAAAATGTCCTTCTTTGTGGCAAAGGAAGCATTTCAAAGGTCCTCTTGTAAAGTTTGATCCTCCATTTCCTCCACCCTTTGCAGATTTCGATCTTGTCCGATTCTTAGTATTCTTATTGTCTCTCTTTTCAGGTCTGCCCCTTGCTATCAGACTTTCTGCAGTTACTTCTTCCTTCCCTTCCAATTTTCTTTGGAGTTCTTTTGCCTTGATTGCTGACTGTACTTCTTCAAGAGTTATGGTTTGATCTCTCCCATACAGCATTGCATCCTTAAAATGCTCAAATTTCTTTGGAATGGCATTCAAGAGGAGCAATGCCTTGTCTTCATCATCCAAAGTGACATCTATGTTTTCAAGATCATCAATGATCTTATTGAAATCATCAATTTGCTCTGTAACCATTTTATCCTCACTCATCTTGAAAGAGTACAGCCTCTGCTTCATATACAACCTATTTGCCAATGACTTTGTCATGTAGAGTTGCTCCAATTTGAGCCACATTGATTGAGCAGTTTTCTCCCTTGCAACCTCTCGTAGTGCTACGTCTCCAAGACTCAAAATTATTGCACTTCGAGCCTTTTCCATCATATCAGATTTTTCTTTATTCGAAAGATCTGCGGGCAAGGCTGAAACACCTGTCAATGCATCTGCAACCCCCTGCTGAACCAGCAAGGCTCTCATCTTGACCCTCCATAGCCCAAAGTCATTCTTGCCTGTGAACTTCTCAATGTCGAACTTGGTAGTATTTCCCATGATCGTGATCTGTCCCCACAGACGGCGCCACTTGTTATATTTTCCTACCAAGAAACAGCTGCAAACTCCAACAAGAACAATAAAACAATCTATCAAAGAAAATTGCACAGGATTTACGTGGTTCGGCAAGAATGCCTACGTCCACGGGAAGGATCAAAGCTTCTTGTATATTAAACAATCACCAAGAACCTTTACAAGCTTTTTCACAAACACAAAGGATGCAATCCTGTTAACCCCTTTACTGCATACCATGCAGTTTTACAAAAGTCTCTCAATGTGTTTCCCAAGCTCTCTAATTCTCTCTATGTGATTTCTCTCAGAATCTCTCTCTCCGGTTTCCTCTGCCAAGCCTCTATTTATCGTAGAAGAAAACTTGGTGCAGAGCTTTCAACCAATAGGATTCATTTCCAAGATTACCCCTTGCTCAATGAAAGAAAAAAAAAAAACTTCCGTTATAAAAGTTGTGGCCAGCAACTATTTTAACTGTCTATGCTGAGCTGGAGATTCCAAGATTTATTTACAAGTCAAATAACAAGATGGAAGAGAGGAAACAGGGTCCAAACTTGAGAATGGAGGAGAATAAGGCCTGAGGTTTCAAATGCCTGGAATTTTGACTTTGATGATGATGAATCAGATGGAGCAGATGTTACTGCTTGTGAGTATATTGATTCTTCGTTGAGGGCTAAAGACTCTCCATTAGATAGTAAGGCTCATGCAGAATCTTTTAGAGGGTGTGGAGATGATTTCAATAAATCCAACACAGTTCGAAGAGCCCATGAGAGGGCATTCTGATATTGATAGTAACAGACCTGGAATTGGTTTTGATGATGAAGATGATGTTGACAGTTACGAGATCAAAACTCTGAACAATTATTCAGTGAGGATGGCGTCTTTAGATGATCTTTCTGAAGGATTTTCTGAGGCAGAAGATATTGGGGGCCCTGATAATAATTTTCGTGGTAGGCGGAGGACACCTCCTCGGTCTAACAATAAGCCATCTAAGCTAATGCATCAAAAATCGGCTTTCTCAGGCTCTGAGGTTGGTGAACTGGATTTTGACGCTGATAAAGAGCTTCCAGCTCATCCCAACTGGAAGTCTAGTCATGTTGCTGATTCTAGACGTAGAAGTAGGGGCAGAGGTCCATCTAGGGGATTGAGTTTTGGCTCAGATGAAGAATTTGACCCCCCTTCAGATTTGGATGATGACATTAAAACCAGGACAGCAAAAGGAAATAAAGCAATTTCTGATAGGAGTTATAAGCAGAGAGTGGACTCTGACGTGGATGGTACTGACTTTTCTAATTCAGAATTTGACAACGATCATCCAAATGTGTGTAGAAATAGATTTGGACAAAATAAGATAGAAACTATGAGAAGAGGAAACCATTTTAATAGTCATGATGGTTATAACTTTGTGAATTATATACAATTTAAATCGAATGGTAAGATGGATTATAGAAGGAACTCTATGTTTGATGGTAATAGATCATCTCGAGGGTGTCACGGAGATAACAAAGGATCTAAATGGGATGACTATGGTGGATGTAGGATGAATGATAGAGGGGGTGATTCAAGGAATTTCAGGGGATCTAAACATGGAGGATTTGGAAGTTCAAAACCTAGGATGTCTCACAAATATGATAGAGATGCAAACGACGATCCTAGTGAATTTAGAAACAACGTAAGGGTTATTGAAAGGTAAATCTTAGCCATGACCATAATATCAAGACTTGGCTCAAAACAGGTGATCAGAAATTTTATAGTTCTTACACTCCTGCCTCCAAACGTTGGAGAATATTATCAACTTTCGATGTGGTGGCAATGCTTTGTAGTCTGAATGTTCTTGCTTGTTGCTTAACTGCCTCACCACTGTTGTTCGCTGCTGGATAAAAGATCACATATGCCATTTGTTTGAAGATGCAAGTTTCTCATTTCTGTTTACTAGTTTTGATGCTATAAACTAGAAAGATATATAATTTTATTGAATTTTAATCAAGTTGGTGTGTATCAGTCCATCTACAGGGCCTGTAAAGTTCCCGCTTTTCGACTTATATTAGGCAATCAGTTATTACTTTCGTAAATTGTTTTAGATTGCTCAAGTAATATATACATTATACATAGTATTATTTTCTTATTAATTAATTGTAAATATATCTTTGACAAGATAATTGATTGACTCATTATATTTTCATTATTATACTGGTATAGGTATATCTATTTGCCTGGCGAGTTATAGACAAACATATTAATAATGTTCTAGAATTGTTGTTGTTGAAAGAGAAAAATCAAAATTTAAGTTCAAATCTAAATCCAAAACTATGAATATGAAATTGATGAACTTAATTAGGGAATGATTGACATAACAAATATAAAAAAAAAAAAAAAAATTAAAAAAAAAAACACTATTGATTGCAACAAGAGTTTCAATACTCAATATAACTATTATATAGCAAAATTGATTTAATATATATTTAATTTATTTTAAAAGTCCAGTACTGATTAAACAAACTTGATAAGTATCTTATTTAAATGTATATATAGAACTAAGATTTTATCAAAACACAACTTTGGATCATAGAATTTCATAGCAACAAATGTTGTAACACTTCAGAGTTAAGAAGCAGCAACATCAATCGAATAAAAGCTAAAGCAATGAGTGGAAGTTTAAAAAGAAGAAACAACCGGATCTAACTTTCACATGAAAAACATCAAAATACAACCTCAACGTCTTGCTAACCATACAAAAAGTGTCTTCACTCTGATTCTTTGGTAGAATAATCACTCAAATCTTTCTGTAACAAATCAGAACATATAAGGTAAAATAGGAATTGTATTAAATGATATACAGAGAAGTTTTGGAGATGGCTTGGCTTAGTGAATTGATACATACCTCTAACTCATCGGTAGAATAATCACTCCAGTCTTGTAACAAATCGGAACATATAAAGGTGAACATAGGAATCATATTAAAAGGTATACAGAGAAGTCCTGGAGATTGCTTAGCTTAGTGAATTGATACATACCTCTCATTCATCGGTAGAATAATCACTCCAGTCTTGCTGTAACAAATCGGAACATATAAAGGTGAACATAGGAATTGTATTAAAAGGTATACAGAGAAGTCCTGGAGATTGCTTAGCTTAATGAATTGATACATACCTTTGATTCATAGGTAGAATAACATATCTTGTTTTGCTGTAACAAACCAGAACATATAAAGGTGAAAATTGGAATTGTATTAAAAATTTATAAAAGATATAAAGAGAAGTCCTAGAGATTGCTTAGCTTAGTGAATTGATACATACCTTTTGTTCATGGAGTTGTTGTATGGCTGTACTAACATCAACGTCTGGACTCAGTTTAATTGATCGCCAACTACTTTGGACTCCATGTAACTTTGGTGTGGTTAACTCTCCTTGACAGAAAATCTTCATATTTGGACAGTCATACACATCTAATTCTTCTAAAGATGGGAATTCTAAGGTGAAATTCCAAGAGCAGAAACTTGTGAGACTTCGTAAATTATGGAGTATCAAGCACTTCAAGTTGCTGAAAAGAATTTTATCTCCTGTTACATCTCCATGATTTCTTAGTACTTCAACAATCTTTTCGCACCTGTATATTGTCAAGCGAACAAGCTTCACTAGATTTTCGGCCATGGAGAATATTCCAATATGTTCTAAACTATTGCAATCATAAACTGCCAGACTTGTTAGATTTTGGAAAGAAGCAGAAGATGGCATTTGACAGATGAAACTGTCACACTTAACTACTACTATTCCTTCAAAATTTGGAAGAATTAAGTCCAATTTGAAGTTTTGTTTCCACATGTACTTCACATTTCCAATGTATTGAAGAACTGGTTTGTACGCTTGTAACCAATAACCTGTCGTTGGTTCATCAAAGACTTGAAGAATTTTGAAATTTCGAAAAAGAGGTTCTGGATCGTGGCCCTGCCACATCATCATGAGATCTTTTGCAGCTAATAGCAATTTCTCCAAGCACGGGGAGGCCTAGCAACCAATCATATAATAAGCATGTAGGTGTTATGTTCCTTCAAACGATATCACGGACTATACATAAAACAATTACATACTAATTTAAATAGAGGGGAAAAAATTACCCAATTTACTTGGCAAGAAATTGCCAACTAAAATCCAGTTTGAAATGAAAGAAAATCTATCATGCTTGAAGAGAATTGATATGCCTCTTGTCATATGAATCCAGTTTCAAAAATAAGTAAAACAACAAGTCTAGATACCTTTTCGACCAAGAAGAGGGAATTTTGCATTTGGTCTTCATCATTAGTGTCAAACATGCCACAATCACACAGCCACAACCTTCTTAAGACAGGCCAGTCCATTGTATATCTAGCAGGGTAGAAGGTTCTAAGTTCTGGTAGATTATCCAATTCTAAGGAGGTCAATTTTGGAAAGACAAACCTGGCAGTAGCATGCGTTTCTTCCGCTGCCCCTCTATTCTTTGCAACATTCAATACCGAAAAGATAAATTTCAGACTTCCACATTTTGAAACTTTCAAATTTTGTAGGTTTGCAAAGGAGAGAACTGTTGGGCACAATTCCTTGGATTGAGTTGATGTTGCGGAATGTCTCTCTTCGGAATTTATTTCATGGAGATCAAATATTTTTTCTAGAGAGCCACAACCACTGACATTTAGAATTTCCAAGCTCGAGAAGCTTTCACACATATCCAATGGTAACAAAGTCAGTAGCTTCTAGCATCCATAAGCTTGCAATGACTCTAATATAGGAATGGAATTCCCGGTGAGTTGTTTATCCCATATCTTCGTTAACTTGTCCATGGATGAAATTTTCACTTTCTTTAAGCTAGGAACTTTAACCTGTAGTGTATGGCTATTGAGTTACTAAGGAATCTTTATAATTATAAATAAAAATAATTGAAAATATTTATTAAAAAAAATGAAGAAATAGTAAATTGGGTCTAATCAAATAGAGAGCAAGTAAATTACATTATATAAGATTAAAAGAATTGTGATCTATGTACCTTATCATCGAAGATGAATGCTGTCAATTCAGGACAATCACTTATTTGAAATTCTTTCAATACTGGAAATTCAATGTGACATCTAGAGCCCAATCCTTTCAAGTTTGCAAGTTGTTTCATCTTTAGATAATTTAATTTAGGGAACACCATTGTATTCTTTGTTTTCTTTTCTCTTAACTCTTCTGTGACTACCATAGAGTATGGAAACAACTCTTCCAAATCACCACAGCCATATAGAGTCAACATAGTTAGATTTTGAACCCAAGAAGACATAATCGAAAGCAAGCTGGGCCAAATTTTTTGGACTTGAAATTCAAAACCGACCTGCAGATAGAGTTGTTTCAATCTCTTTTTTATTTTTTTTTATTTTTTAAGCAACAATTATTTCACGCATACATGACATGCCATGAAGAAAACATTTAATATCTCTAATTATTATTACAAACAGGATGGCAAAAATGTATCTATAGATTGATGAATACCAAAAGGTGCCTATAAATAATAAAATAAATAAACTTGTTTTGCATATTCCATAACTATTGTACTAAAGTGAAATAGTATGAATGCTATCAAAGCCAGAAATTTAATTAATTCAATGGGAGTTTTTATAAAATCAATGAAGTATTTAAGGATTTGATCCATGGATATAATTTAAATAATTCTCTACCTACTTTCAAATATTTAATATCTTATCTTTTTTCATTCAATAGTCTAATTTAGTTATCCTAGTTAGCTTCACTAGCAAATCTTTCTTCTTGTTATACGCATAAGAATATACTAGTTCATATCTCAAAATAAGTAATTTGGAGCTTCTATTCTCGACAGCACTCACTGAGTCTTATTGATGCACACTCAGCTCAGGACTGTGTGATGATAACATCACTCTGCAATGAACACATATATATAAATCTAGGTTGAAGAATCAAGTCAGTAGCCAGATGTTAGTTATGGTGAATCAGCATTATCGTATAGTACTTATCAAGTTCTCCTTATTTCAAGGACTTATTTACAACTCATAGTGATCGCATGATAGAAAATGGAAAAACCCATCTTCATACTCCATTGTAAAGCTTTCAAGCTCTCAGATTTTCATTCTTCTCTGAGTTATTTTATCAACCACTTTTGTATTTTCTCAACCTTTGCTAAATAATTTAAAAATATATTAAGAATATAACTTATGTTCATGTATGATCCCCAACAAGGAATAGAAATAACTACACTAAACACCATTAGAAAACCCACACATGAAATTAGAAAAGATGAGAATAAATCCCATCCGACATCTACAACTGAGTAGTATGTAACCGTCACTTGATAGTAATTAGAGAAACCAATCTTCAACATCTATGGGAGAGCTTCAAGCTCTCTAGTTTTCATTCTTCTAGTAGTCATTTTATCAAACACTTTGGTGTTTTCTCAAGTTATACTAAATATTTTAAAAGAATAATAAGAATAGCTTATGTTCATCAGTTCATGTATGATCCCTAACAAAAAGTAGAAATTATTATACTTAATACGGTAAGAAACCCTCACATGAAGTTAGAAAATATAAGAATGAATTCCATCTCACATTTAAAACATTAAAATCACTAAAGGGTATATATACCAATAAATACAACCACCTCTTTTAATTGTAAATATGTATGAGATTATGAATGATAAACTTTTAAATAAATGAAAATAAAGATTATAATGTTCATTCTCAAGCTTGCCATGATCATGATCCCAAGTAAATTTTACTCATGGTAGATGGAAACTTATAATTTTAAAAGAGAAAAATTCAAAACTATCCAAATTCAAAAGAAAAATTCGTTTTCAATCTATTCCAAGGAAAATTTTGTTTTTACTTCCTCAAACAAATTAATTGCACCCAACACCCCCTATTGATCAAATAACTTTAAGTTACAAAACCTTAAATTAGAGGTACCGTAACAGGAGGCTCTCCTGTCATAGCGGATCATGACAAAAGGCTCTTCCATCATGATGATCATAACATGAGACTTTTCTGTTACAAATGCTCTCAGTGTAATAGAGGTTCTTCCGTCACATACGTCCATGTCAAGAGGCTCTCCCGTCATGTTGGTCCATGACAGAAGACTCTCCGTCATGGACGCCAATGACAGGAGACTCTCCCATCACATTGGTCCATGGCGGAAAGTCTCTCGTCACGTCGAGAGCATTTATGACAAAAGAGCCTCCCGTCAAGGTAATTGTGACCGAAGAGCTTCCCGTCACGTCAACTGTGATGGGAGAACCGTCTATTACGGTATTTTTAAAATTTTCACATTTTAAAATGTGATTTCGAAATATTATTTTTAAGAAAACAACAACAATAACAACAACAACAATAATAATAATAATAATAAAATATTTAAGAAGAATTTATAACAATAATGAAAACAGGTTTTGCATCTCACGAAAAAAAAATATATATATATAATAATAATAAATAACATCACTTGGAGCTTAGTTCATATGATTTTGTACAATCCAATAAACTACAATACATATCATTAACGCAGGGAATTTTAAGTGCATAAGTATAAAACAAGTCACTTGGTTATGTAAAGAAGCAAGTAGGTTTATGTTTCTTTGAACTGTCACAGACTACACATAAAATAATTACACATAAAATAAATATTTTAATAGAGTGGAAAATTTTGATGAATTAAATTGGTCAGAAACTAATTGTTGACTGAAATTTGTTTAAATAGAAAGAAAACACGTGTCACCCGCATATGAACTTTTATCAATTCACAAACAAGAAGGATAAAAGTCTCATACCTTGTTGGGCACGAATGACAGACGTGGCATTGGGCCCTGGGGGACTAATTCATCAGGCATCCTATGTTGATACATCATCAACGTTTTCAGAACAGGCCATTCTGTTGTATATCTACCAAGGTAGAAGGTTCTAAGTTCCGGTAGTTCATATAGTACCAAAGAGGTCAATTTCGGAAAGACAAACCTAGCAATTCTAGGCGCTTCTTTTGCTTCTACTTCTTCCTTTGCAACAATTGTTTTCAGACTTTGACATTTTTCAACTTTCAAAATTTGTAGGTTTGCAAAAGGCAGAACCAAGAAACTGTTAGTACATAATTCTCCGGATTGAGTTGATGTTGTGGGATGGCTTTCTTCAGAATTTATTTCCTGGAGATCAAGTACTATTTCTTTTAGAGAGCCACAGTTACTAACATTTAGAGTTTCCAAGCTCAAGAACCTTCCACACATGTTTGATCCGAACAAAGTCGACAGCTTTTGGCAATTCTCAACTTGTAACAATTTTAATTTGGGAAAGGAATCCTCAACAAGTTGATTGTGCCAGATCATCTTCAAATTGTCCATATTGAAAATGTTTATTTTTTCTAAGCTAGGAACTCCAACCTACAGTGTATAAGCTATTGAGTTAGAGAGGATTTTTTTTTTTTTTATTTGCTTTTAAATATATATAATTAAAAAATAATTAGAAAATATTTATAAAAAAAATTGTTACTCAGGTGTCACCAATAAGACAAAGTATATTTTACAAGATGCTAAGCTTGTATAAAAGGAAAACTGACAAAAACAAATATAAAAACAAGATATGTGGTATTTTGCATACCTTATCATCAAAAATGATTTCTTTAAATTTTGGACAACTTAGGATTGTTATCTCTCTCAATAATGGAAATTTAATATAATCTCTAGAACCCAATCTTCTTAGGTTTGCAAGATTCGATATGATCAAGCAAGTTAAATTTGGAATGTTGGCCATTGTTGGAAGTTGGTTGTCCCAAATCGAATTAACGTTAATATTATCGATCTCCAAGGTTTCTAAGTTGGTGACCACAACCTGCAGATAGAATTGTTGTTATAATATTCTTTGTATGATAAAAATTAACTATTATGTATCATGAAAATATGACATGGCATAAGGCAAAATTAAGAGTATTTCTTACTCTGAAAGATATAAATATTTAATTTCTTTGTATGGTAAAATATAATTTAAACGGATGATTACAAAGCAATGACTTAAAAAAGATAATAATAAAATAAATATGAAGTAGCACACTAGATGCATCCATCGCATCATTGCATCTAATTTGAACATGCAACAAACAACATTAAAGAGATACCTGTCAATTATAATATTAAAATAAAGTAGTATGCACATAATATTAGAGCCACAAATTTAATTAATTAAATAGGAATCTTGTGCAAATTAATGGAGTATAAACAAATTTAATGTATATCTTAAAAATTTATCAAAAAAATATAACATTAAAATAGTTGGGTTACTATTTATCCAAAAAATATATGGAGTTATGCATGATGGAAATTTTCATATTTTTAAATCTAAAGACTCGAACATGTAGCAACGAAGCTGTATAAATGAGTAGAGGGTACATGGCCCCTCTAGGCTCAATTGTTACTTTAAAAAAATATTTAAATTTCATCCTCAATTATATTTTATTCAAATCTTTCTTCTTAAATTGAAGAATATTTTCTAAGCGAAGCCTAATGAAATGGATCTAACTTCGCCATTGCAGAAACCTCTAGTATGTTATTGTGCTATTGAGAATTCTTTTAAATTATAAATGAAAAAAATTAGAAAACTACAACAAACAAATATGTTATGATTTATGTACCATAATAAAAAATGAATCGGGATGTCAATCATTTTGAGTATGGGGATAGGTTCTGTCTTCCACATCCCCTTCCTCATTTATCCACCCTTCCCCACATCCCCATTCCCCACCTAAATCCTCATTTGACAAGAAAGGGATCAGGATATTTGGGGGTGACTTTCCCCATCCCCACCCCATTTCCCTATTTTTTACCATTCCTCACCCTCGTTTAACCCAATAATTAAAAAATTATGTATAGGTATGAATAAATCTAAATTGATAATATGATAAAATTCACAAAATTGCGTACAAATAAATAAAAACATAATTTACAAAATAATTTGATCAACAATTCAATACTCTTAATCCACAAAAAAATAAAAATAAAAATAAAAATAAACAAATTATAATCTTATTCCATATAAACTACTTCATCATTTAAAATCTAATATATATTTTATATTTAAATTAAAATTAAATGGGAAATGGGGATAAGATGGCTTCTCCCATCCCATCCTCATTTATAAATGGAAACAGATTTTCACCCCATCATAAAAATCTTCAAAATCTCCCTCAAATGGCGAGGGATTTGGTTACTCAAGGCCCATTGATATCCTTATATATGAATTTCAATTTTGGAAAAACTCATTCAACAATAGAAATTTAATATAATTTTTAAAACACAATTTTTTCAGCTTTGAAAGATTGCTTATGACGCCAATTTTGGGTCATCCTGACCCAAAGTAGGAAAAAATATCATAAACTTTTTTTCAACCATTTTTAACAATGATACACATATCTTTTCATCAAAAAATTAATTTTTTTTTTTTTTTTTTAAAAAAAAAAACAATTCATACAAGAAATATATTCAATTCATTTTTTTGTCAATACCAATTTACCTCTTTCACTATTTCATATATTTTTCTCCAACAATTTGTTGCACCCAAATGAGCAAAGATAATGAGGAAACGTGATGAAATGAGATTAGTGTTTGAGTATTGTTGTTAAAATTATTAATTAGTTGATTATCTTGATTGCTGAGTTATTATAGAACTTACTATTGTAGTATATATGCTGATTACATATTTATTAAGAGGATTTTGGGAACTTTCGAACATTTTTGCAATTTATTTCAAGGAAGAGTAATTTTGCAAATGGTTATGTTGAATATGACATTATTGTTAAAACCCTAATTAATCAAAATTATATAGTCCAAACTTATACCGACAATAATTTATTACATAATGAAAATTATTATCAATTATTAAATTATAGAGTTCTTTTTATAAAGTTAAATTGAAGAGGCTATGTTATATAAATGAGGGCAATTTATATAAGCTTTGAGATGCCTAACCAACAGTAATGGCATAAGAAGAATTGAGATAAATCTCCCTAACGTTATGTTTTTTAATATAAACCAAATATTGCTGTAGTAAATTATTAAAAACAAAAAAAGTTTGATATATTAAAACAAACAAATTAAGCAAAATCATACACCAAAATGAGATCCAACTACTATCTCTTAATCATGCCCAAAGTAAGTCAATGACAATTAATATCTAAATATCCGCTTTAATTTCAATATTCAAGATCCAAACAGCATTCATAAAAGCAATCAAAGTAATTTATCAACAACTGCAATCACTGAAATACCATTCAACATATTTAAGAAAAGAAAAAAAAAAAAAATATATATATATATATATATATCAAATAAGTAACAACACCAATTAAGATAATCTGGAGGAAACAAAGTATCTTATAAGTACACAAACCGTGTATCTGATTTACCAATCCACGTGTATCTGATTTACTAATCCACCTATCAGATCTGTTATTCTATTTGACTTTTTTTAATTAACTTTTTTTTTTTTAATTTTGAATTTCATTTTTAATATATATATGTATGTATATGTTACATCTATAATGTCAATGTATTTTTTCATTTATACTATTTTATATTAATAACAAAATTATTGAGAACAAATCAATGTTGTAGAATGAGAGAGAACAAGGGCAGCTTGTACTTACCTTCTCATTAAAAAGTGGTTTGGGAACATCCTGCTCCTCCTCTAGAATGATTTCTCTGAGTTTTGTATCACTTGTCAATTGCAATATTGGGGCAGTTGACTTCACATTGCAACATATACCTTTAAGTTGTGGTAGAGATGTCAATGTCAGCTTGCGTAATTTGCTAAGCTTAATTTCATGAACCTGGTCACTAATAGCAAAAATCTCTTCCATGTTCTCACAGTCGAACACTTTTATTTCCTCAAGTTCTTGAAAGACTCTATCACTGGCAAGTGAGAAGATATTAGTTAACTCATTGCATTCCCTCACTTTGATAGTTCTTAATTGGTGAAAAAGCTTCATTCCAAGCGGACCATTACATATCGTCTTCAAGTTAATCAAATTCTGAAGAATCAATGACTCTAAGACGGGAAAGACATCTTCACGAGATATCGTATCTATAATATGTAAAATGTGAGAATTATTTTGGACTTTGAGATCTTCCAACTCAGGAAAGCCCATTCTATCTAAACCACAAAAATTATTTGCAATGCCTGGTACTTCATCCAACACTAGTTATCTGATTGCCTTCAACCTTGAGATTATCCCATCCTCGTTGGTATTGAGCTTGACTTGCAAAAATCTGGAAGTCTTGCATCGACTATACCAAAAACCGTCATCGTCCCACCATCCGTCTCCTAAGCTCGTTTCTCCAATTGTTATATTGTATCTTTCCAGCTTTGGGGATAACAAGCCTCTTAACATTACGGCCTCTGGAACACATATTTCTAAACAGGTGAGGTTAGACAAATGCTCCAATACATCACGGCCAATGTTCCTACTTCCATTGTTGGATTTCTTAGCCTCCCATTTGATAGTGGTATGCCTCATGTACAAAGCTTCTAATTGTTTGAAGCTTAATATGAATTTTGAGGGAATACTACTAAGCTCAATACGGTCCAACTCTAATAATCTTAGCTTAGTCAATTGATGCAATTTTTTAGGCAACTTGAAACCCGTACAACAACAAAAGCTAAGAATTTCTAAGTTCTTCAAGTCTCCAATATCAGCTATGTCTTTCAACATACAACCTTCCAGACACAATGTTTGAAGATTTGTAAGGTCACTAAATGGTGTAGAAAGTGGTTGTAAATCCATTCCAATCAAATGCAAAACTTGAAGCCTTGGCATGCATGCAAAAAACTTATCAGAGATTTCTGAATAAAATAACTTAGGTTTCACATAAAGAAACTTAAGTTGTGGACATATCAACTGTAGATCTTTCGATAGCTCATTGACATCATCTAACGTGATAGAAGTGCAATTTTTCAACATATCGTCACTTTCCCAAGACCGTGGGATGACATCATCAATCACATTAAACACATTCTTATCTTTGCGGGCGATCAATCTAGCAACATCACAAACAACGTCATGCATTGCAAACCTTTCTATGTTAGGAAAGACAACTCTTCCACTCTTAGGAGCATCAACTAACAAAGAAGAGGCCTTGAGTGTGCTGACCAACGAACATACATTATCCCGTTCTTCTTCCATTGTATTGAATCTATTAAACAATCCCAAACCTATTCCGTATCTTAGCAAGTATTCGATGGAAGCATCATAAGTACTTCCCATGCTACTACAAAGCAAAAACGTTGCCTTGAGCTCCTCCGTTTCAAGATAGTTGTAACTTAACTCTATGCTCCGATATACATTAGCTGCAATTCCATCAAAGCTATGTGGGGAAGGTTTTCTCAATTCTCGCAAGACTTTTCTCCATTCATATGTCTCCTTGTTGTTTAATGCCTTAGCTATGGTAACAATGGCAAGGGGCACACCTCCACATTCATTAGCTACATCAACTGCAACTGAAAGCAAATCACGACGGTCAACGCACATACCTGCTTTACTCTTGAAGAGGCTCCAAGCATCATCCCATTCTAAAGCCTCAATGCTGAAATTGTGTTGAGAGTACTCTATCCCATCTGTTAGAACGTTGTTTTTTCTTGCCGTCATCAATAATTTTAATCCCTTACTATCATGTTTGTAAGGAATTCCCACGGTCTCAAAATCGAGACTTTCCCAGACATTATCTAAAATCAGAAGAGTCTTCTTTTCCTTTTTCAGTTGTTGATACAGTAGTCTTGCTCTCTCAGACAACTCAGCCCCTTCCCAAAACTTCAAGCCCAACTTGCTTCCGATTTCTCTTTGAATCTTTTCTATATCTGTTGTCTGAGACACTTCGGCGAAAACTATCTTATCAAAGACCTTATCTTGGATGGTTTGTCTTGCAACTTGTTTTGCTAGAGTGGTCTTTCCTATGCCGCCCATGCCATAAATCCCAACAAGGTCGACATCAGGTTTACTCAATGCCTCAACGATCTGCTTCAAAATAGAAGTTCTTGACTCGAAAGCTTTGTAACCTTCGCTAGATTGAAGCCATGTCTCCTCAGGAATGGGCCGGAACGAAAGTTTTCTAAACTCCCCAAATTGTTGCAAGAGTTGAGCAACACCGTTCAACATGAGAGCAACATTGTTTTGTTGCTGATGATTATGTTGACTTGTAAGCCCCGACACCTCATTGATGAAGTTGTTGACATTATCCTGCCAAAGCTCAACATTTGGCAAAAGCTCTTCCCCAGGTTTAATTAAAAGCGGCACACTATCTCTTGTAGCCTCCAGCTTCTCCACTTCCTTCTTCAGATTCGCAAGGTTGATCTTGTACACTGTCTCCTCTGAAATGATCGAAACTTCTCTAAACTCTCCAGCTTCTTGCAACAGTTGAGCAACATCTTTCAACTTGCGAGCGACATTATTTTGATGCTCTGGATTATTTTCATTTACAAGCTCCGGGATCTTATTAATGATGCTGTCGACACTCTCCTGCCAAACCTTAACGTGGGGTAGAGGCTCTTCCCCATCTTTAATTAAAAGCTGCACACTCTCTCTTCTAGCCACCAGCTTCTCCACTTCCTTCTTCAAATTCTCAAGGTTACTCTCGTACTTCCACGAACTTATGGATCTCGAAGCTTCTTGCAGGAGTTGAGCAACATCCTTCAACTTGCGAGCAACATCGTTCCTATGTTGATAGGATTCCTTCAAATTAGAATAAGTACACCCCTCGCAACATCCCCTCTCAGGATTATCTTTACTAATAAGCACCGAGACCTCGCGGATGATGTTGGTGGCATTAACCAGCCAATCGTTAATGTCCGTGAAAGGCTCTACCCCAACATTAGTAAAACCTCGCACCCTTTCTTCTTCAGCCTCCAAGTTCTTTAGTTCCGTCTTCATGTTCTCAAGGTTGCTCTTGTATTCCCATAGATTTTTGAATGACATCGATGTACTATAGGACGTACTATGTAACGTCCTATGGGACCAATAGTGTAAGAAGCAACCTTTCCAACAATTGTAGCAATAATAACACCAAGTTCCACCATTTGCACTTGCTTTTTGTTCTGTTCTGTTCTGTTCCTTTTTTTTTTTTTTTTTTTTTTTTTTGAGGAAAGAAAATATGAGAATCAAACCAAAACAGAGAGAGCAGGAAAAAGCTGAGTGACACAAAGAGCACAAAAAGGCAGAGTAAAAGAGTGAACACAAAAAAGCAAAGAGAGCGGATGTTAGATCTCAAAGCAACTAACTTTGAGATCAAAACCACGAAACGGATTAATTGAATGTCTAGAAGCAATGGATTGAAAGCTGAAAAAAAAAAAAAAAAACTGACATCCAAATTTGAAAATTTAGAAGCAACCGAGTGAACTGATTACTGTAAAACAGAGAACACAAGGGAGCAAAGAGAGTATAGAAGTTAGATCTAAAAGCAACAAAGTTTTAGATCAAAATGACCAAACTGAGAAATGGGTTTCTTCACATGGTAGAGAAGAGAAATCAAAGAAAAGAAAACTGAAATTGTATGTGTAGGAGTAATCAAGTGAGCTGGTTACCACAAAACAGTGAACACAGAGCAAAGCAGAGAGCACAAGGATGCAAATAGGGACCAGAAGTTTATTATTATTATTAGTATTATTATTATTTTGAAAAAATAGGGAGCTGAAATTGATTTGGAAGCAAAAGTGCTTTCCGACCAGAACGACCAAAATGACATTAGAATTTTTTGAAAAGCTAAAATAAGGGAGGACAGACCAAAAAGATTATTATATCGATGAGACGTCAAAACAAGCCGCTAATTACATTATTAAAGATTATAATAAAATTGAGTTGTGATCAAGTGTATCACATCACTTGTCATGAAGTAATGCTTGTTTTATCTATTGATGCAAGCAATCAAGTTATTACATTAGAATATTGTGTTTAGGCTTCTCAAATAACATATTATACCATATCAATTAAATGCTTGCACATTATTTTGTGGCAAGCGTCAATACTTTGTAAATCTTGTTAACGATATTGTTGTGTTAATACCTTTACATTTTAAGAAATCTTTTAAATAAAACAGAAAAAATAGTACTGTTTATAATTTTTTTTTTTTAAATATCACAAATTATACAGTTGCCTATTTATGCATTTATGCATTTATAGCTGAACCTTACAGGAGAGTTGGTTCATTTCTAGATCCAATATATACTAAAACATGTTGTGTGTAAATCATTTGCTCAACAACCACAATTTATATAGTTTTAGTTGAGGTAGTTAAAAATGATTTTAGTATAAATTCGAATTTATTATGCTTTTGCTTGGGAGGTCCAAAATGATATGGTATATTCTTTCATTTTAATAGAAGTGAACTGATTTTGTTTTATCATGTATATGATATTATAATAATAATATATATTACAGACAATTAATAAAATAAAAATAAAAAGAAAATATTATCTATAAACAGTTAATTTTGATATTTAAATGTTAAATTATATAAATAATTATTAATTCCAATAGTTCTTCGTATATTACTGTCCTATTTACAATCAACTTCCCAAAAATGTTGGCTTTAATATGGGTTCATCCAACAGTTAAGGCGGTCCACCAACATCAGGATCATATACTCCTCTTGTACCTGCCTAAATTCCCACTAAAATATATTAAAAGTCCTCCGTCAACGTTGATTTTGGAGGCCATGTGCTACACAAATCAAACAAACAATAAAGGGGAAACTTCATTTAGTTCCTAAGGTTTCACGAAATATCAAAATTTTAAGCATCTATTGGAAATAGCTCTTTTAATCCCTAACTTTTCCAAAACTCTTCAAAATAGTTCAAACCGTTAGTCAACTATTGGTCAAACTAAACAGATAAATTAAAAAGACTCAATTACCCCTCACAACTTAAAATGACTATTTTACCCCTAATAAAATCAGAATATTACATATTATTTGACCAATTAAAAGCTAACACGTGTACACAATAATAATATAATCTTTTTTTAAAAAATTTTGATTATTTTCTTTTATTTAAATTAAACAATAATTAAAAAAAAAGAAAAAAAAATCGATTTAGGAAAAAAAATTAAACAATAAAAATTAAACTTTTTTTTTCTTCCCTTGATTTGGAAGAATCCAGATCAAGTCTCATTTCCTCTCTCTCTTTTCCCCCTCATTCTTCTTCTTCCTTCTTCTTCTTCGCTGCCATCTCCTCCGCCTCCGTCTCTTCTGGCCACCATCTCCTTCGCCTTACCTCATCTCCGTCGAAAATGGAGCCAATCTGGGTTCGGTCGAACCCAAATAAGTCTCTCAGGGTTCAACCGAACCCAGATGAACCCAGATGAGAGAGATGGGTTCGACCAACCCAGATGAGAGACTCATCTGGGTTCGGTCGAACCCAGATGAGAGACTCTTATCTGGGTTCGATCGAACCCATATGAAAGACTCTTCTGGGTTTGACCGAACCCAGATGAGAGAAGAGTCTCTCTTCTGGGTTCAGCCGAACCCAGATGAGTCTTCATCTGGGTTCGATCGAACCCAGATCTCAGTGCAAGTGTTTTGATTTTTTTTTTTCCTGATAAACAGTTTTATTATTTTTTCTTAATGTTGTTGTTGATGTTGTTTTTGTGGGAGATGATACTGTGATGTTATTGATGATGTTGAAGACTATGGGATTGTTGATGATAATGTTGATGATGTTAGTAAAAGGGGTTGATGAACAATCAAACCATGAGTTTGAATCAGATTTTTTTAAAAAAAAAAGTTTAGATTTTTTTTCAGTTAAATTTTTTTTTTTTAAGTAATTTTTGATTTTTTAAATTATTTTAAATTTTTATAGATTTAAAATCTCAACCATACACGTGTCACAATCTTAACTTTTTATATGAAAAGACTATCTCACCCTTTTCATCCAAGCTTTCTGTGACCGTTGATCAGTAATTGACTAACGGTTTGGACTATTTTGAAGAGTTTTGGAAAAGTTAGGGATTAAAAGAGCTGTTTCCAATAGATGCTTAAAATTTTGATATTTCGTGAAACCTTAGGGACTAAAATGAAGTTTCCCCAACAATAAATAGACAAGATGCAAAGCGTCAAGAGCAATGCACACGTGGGCCATTGCTGCTCCTACGTTCAATTTTGTGTTGCCGTTGGAATTATTTTCATGACCAAATGGGTTACTCTCTGAAATTATTGTAGAGCGAATATAAGAAAAAGCAGTAGGAGAAAAAGTGACTCTAATGCCTAGGACATTTGTTTATTGTAGAATTAGTGGATTTCCACATTCATTTCATTTGTTTATTGTAGAATTAGTGGATTTCCACATTTCTATCTTTTAGGTGTCAATCACATAAATTCATTTCATTTGTTTATTGTAGAATTATTGGATTTCCACATATCTATCTCTTTGGACATTTGTTTATTGTAGAATTCGTGGATTTCCACATTCATTTCATTTGTTTATTGTAGAACCAGTGGATTTCTACATTTCTATCCCTTTGGGTATGTATATAGTAATTCTATCATCAATGTCTCTTAACTTTAAAAAGTTAGGATGAACTAGTGAAATTTATTCATTGCATTTGAACTGAATAGGGGAGAGAATTTGTTTTAGGAGAGAGAATCCAATGAATGAATTTGATTAATTCATCCTAATTTTTTAAAGTTAAGAGGTACTGATTATAAAAGCACTATATATGTATATTTGGACATACTTGTACAATATATACAAGCGCAAGTCTTTGCTCAACTTGACTAATGAAATTTAATTAATTTGTTTATTGTAGAATTAGTGGATTTTCACATGTCCTCACATGTCCATCTCTTTCTTCTAGGGTTAATGTTCGGATTTGAAAATATTTATTCATGACTTATAATGAATTGAATTTGGGAAAGAATTCCCTAGTCAGTTGGTTATGTCATACTATCTTCAAGTTATCTTACAAGAAATTTAGTATTTTCTCTAAGTTAGGAACTTCAACTTGAAGTGTATATTATGTTACTAATATTCTTCCAAATTTTGATTGAAGATAATTAAAAAATATCTATTTAAAAAATAAAGCAATAATAAAAAAAAAAAACTCTAACTAAAATTACATTTAAAAAATTATAAAGCTTGTGATATATGCACCTTATATCATCAAAGATGAATGCCTTAAATTTAGGACAATTTGCTATTGTAAATTATTTCACATATGAAAATATTATAGAAAGTGAAGCAACACTCTCCCCTAATGTCCACATTCTATCCTCCACTACCAAGCTCTAGTACCAAACTTGTTACACTCACATAATACTGTATGACAAGAAAAAGTGAAGTGAATGTTAAAAAAAAAAACCCTTGCTGATTCTTCAGGGGATCAACTCCTCCCAACTTTAACTTCAGAGTTTGTTCATTCAGTAGAGAAAAGTAAAGAGAAGATAAAAAATGTCTAGCAATGAGCAATCCCTTTGTTGGTTACTGTATGAAGTTAATGTAAAGCAAATACATGGAAAAGTAGGAGCAGAAAAAGTGACTCTAATGTCTCGGATATTTCTTTTACTTTATTAAAACCAAATTTTCAGCATTATTGGTGGACATGGTGAGGATTTTTTTATTTTTTTTAATCATTATATTTTTTTTACATAAAGCAGACTAAATTTGAAAAAGTGGTTGAAGGAGAAGACTTGCATGTCCTTTGAAAGAAACACTCTGGTCAATTTCCAACTTTCAATTGCAAGTCTCTTCTTCTTATTTCTAATTATTTATTTGGCTATGCTAATATGAGCTCTGTTCTGAATTTTTAATTTTTCTGATTTTAAATTATGTATTGAACTTGATAAGGGGTGTTTCCATACTTCTATTATTTTAGTTTTATATAATATCCCATGCCTATTAGTATGCATTTGTAGTAATAGAATTTGTCACAATAATGTTATTTTGTTTATGCTTTATTGATTGTCAATACAAACATTAAGGGACCAATTAACGAAGGGCAACTAGACCTGACTCTTGAGTTTGAAACAAAGCTTTATATAATATAATCTCAAGTAGAATCCATAAACACAATTAGAAATTTCCTAGAAGGGCAGAACTTGGAAAAGTGAGCTAAAAGTTAAGCTCAATGTGTAAAAAGTGAAAACATAAAAGGGTGTGGAATTTTCAACCTCTTAATAAGTAAATTACAAATAGACGTGGTCAATTGAGCAACAAAAGAAACTGCCTTGTATATTACCCTTGTTAGTTAAAGTCACTTTTTCAACATTATTGATGGACACAGATCATGATTCATGATTCATAATGATACCTTTGGGAGGAAAATAGACTCAATTTAATAATCTTTAATTGTTTTGATCAACAAATATTTATATATCAGTTACAATTGTAGAGCTCTTTCTCTCTCTTACTCTTTATTATTTATTCCTATCCTTGCATTATAATATAATATCATATAATTATTACTATTCTGAATTTATTTTAAATTAATATTACCATCAAATTATATAAAATATGTTGAAATTTACTTAGATTAAACACTACAAACATTCTATAAAATATACCGAAATTTACTTAGATTAAATACTATAAACACAGTTTAATTAATATTATTATTTGTTCTTCATTTAAAAGAGTAGTAAGAAAAAGACTAATAAGTGTAACGTGCTGTAAGTCAAGTGATTGTTGTATAAATTTTAATTGAAAGTAAATATATAAAAAGAAGTTTGAAAGGAAATTAACCTCATAAAATCAAAATGGGCCCAAACCATAAAACCCATTAAATTATAAGGTCAGCCAAGGGAGCTCAGGGGATAAGCCCAAGGTCAGTACAAAAGACAAGACAAGCCTAAAGTCTGTCCGTAAGAGAACTCCGAAGGGGGGAGCTCGGGGAGAAGCTTAGAGTCAACCTGTTGGAGAAGTCAAGAGATGAGCCTAGGGTTGGTCCATAAGGGAAGCCTAAAAGGGGAGCCTAAGAGAAGGATTCGAAGGGGCATAGTTGCCTCTAACCCAGTCACCTTGAGAAGGGACAATGAAAGAGCTAATCAATCATGTGGTCCTTAGCTAGATTGGTGAACAAGAGAATGTCACATGTCCCTACGTCAGAAGAGACAACAAAGGGGACCCACTAATCGCATGGCCCCTTGATCAGAGTGGTGAATGAGAGAACGTTACGTGTCCTTACTTCAAAGGAGACAGCAAAAGGGCTGACCAGTTGCGTTACCCTTTGATCAAAGTGGCGAATTAAAAAGCACCATGTGTCCTTGTGTTAGAGGGGACAACAAAGGGAGCTGACCAACCTTATGTCTCTTTGTCAGAATAGCGAATTAGAAAGAGTCACGTCTCCTTATGTTAGAAGGGACAACAAAAGTAGTTGACCATCCACTAAGAAGATGTGGAAGCACCATGACCAAGCAAGAAGACCATATATAAAAGCTTTGATTCATTACCAAGGGAGGAAATCTGGTCTAAGGGCTTTAGAAAACCCAAAATACTTTCTAAAGAGCTTTTCTAGGAAGTTCAAAGAATCTCAAATCCCTCTTATCCATAAGAGAGATATCTTCATGACCCCTATCCTTATGAAGGGTCAAGGGTTGAAGAAATTGTTGGGGTTTCTGCCCTAAGAGCTTGTAATATTGTAAACGATTTTATAAATTTTTAATAAAATATTCATTTTATTCAATTTATATATTTTGCAAAAATTGTATATATCATGAGAAACATCTTTGATTACCGATGTAATTTCAAACTAAGTTTAGAAATGTTATACACTAATGGATTTAGTTTGAGATAAGTAATTTAAAGAGTCCGTAGAAAACAAACGAAGCTGGGTACTTCATTTGTAATAAATCTACAGTTGCGGTTCATTTCGTATTTGATACGACAGTCTTATCCGAGACTGTTCATGTGGTGACATGAAAATGGAGACACCTTATATAATAAAGATTATATAGGACTGGACCACGATAAACATAAATCTCTAAATAATATCCGTTAAACTTAGAGATTTATATTTATCAATCAGATGATCATATATGAATTGATCTTAATTGTGAGTGTATTATGAACTCCTGCTTGTAAAGTTATTTCCTTTGATTTACATGGGTGAGATCGGTGTAGATTCCCGATCAATAACTTTGTACTTTGGGGATATGATTTAGTAAATAGCTGGGAACATTCTATACAATAGTGGAATCCACTCCTTCTTGCGAGAAGTAGAAAAGTAGTTTCCTTAAGGGATGATTCAGGTCTTGAACAATAAGAGCGCTCAACTTTCTATTCATATGTAAACAGAAAGATAAATTCATAAGTTGTTATGAATATATTGTTCATTAGAGAATCAATGGTACTTAAAGATCCAGAAATAATTAGAGGGGTAAAACGGATATTTGACCTAGCTCTAATTATGAACTATTTGTGGAGGGTCAAATAATATGTAGTGATTAAATCAATGGACACTGAAAAATTTCAGATTGTATAAAATGCATCTACAATTTTGAGAGTGCAATCTTCAGTTTTTAGTGGAGTAACTTTAAGATTACTAATAGTGAATTATTTAATTAAAGAGTTTAATTAATAATTCCGATATTATTGGAGCTCAAAACTATAGGTCCATCGGGTTCCCTTGATAGCTCATTTTACTATAAGAAACGTGTATATAGAATATTGTAATTGGACCGTCCAATTACAGGTGTTACATAAGTAACAAAAATTTATGTTCACTTGGTATTTGAATAATATTGATTATTTAAATTATTTAATTATTAATTATGAATGAATAATTATCTAATTAATTTTATAAGAGGTTACAAATTCTATTTCAAAATATAACATGAATTAATTTTGAATTAATTATGTTATATGGGACAAAAGTTTAATTATAATAAAATTAGGGTCAATATTAATATTGATTAATTAAAACCCTAATTGTTTGCCTATATATAAAAGAAATAGTTTCTTTTCTCAAAAAGAAGCTTTTGATTGTTGTTTATGTTTTTGAGAAACAATGAAAGAAAAAAAAAATAAGTTTTTCTTTCAACAAATACAAAGAACAAGAATTTGTGTCTTTGTTTTTTGTATAACCAAAAATCAAACATTCACCTCTTATAAGTATTGATTTAATTTGATTTTTTTTAAAAAAGAAATCAAAAAGTAAGTGAGCACAATTCTACATAATTGTGCCCACTCACTTGTTTCTTGGTTTAGAGATATATCAAGGAAGGCAAGGTGGTGAGCAATCCACAGAGATCAATACAGAAGGTAAAAATCTGATTTTTATTTCTTTATATTATTTTATTTAACTGATTTATGAATCCTGGGTTCTTGAGTTTTCTAAAAAGTTTTGAAACTCAATGTTCCGCAAAATTCTTAACTTTATGAAAAACAAATTGTTGATTTTTGTTTTTTTTTAGCCAACAGAAATATCTAAACTTTTGCTTTCCAATAAAGCCTTATCATGCCTCTAAAAAATTTAGGTGCACCAAACCTACCTTTCGAGTTGCTAAAGGGTTCATATCGCCTAAGTGAAGCCCTAGTGTGGTCTCTAGCCGAAGGGATCAATGAATATGTAATTCAATCTCTTTCTAGGATTTTCATCAAACGATAAAATGAAGTATTCTCAATCTCCACTATTCTCATATACTTATGTCATAATTACTCTTTCAAAGGGTTTGCCTTCTTCTATCCCTTCTAACTTGAGTGTTAAGGGTCTTCGCCGGGTAAACCCATTGATGAGCCTCTGACCATTTTCTTCATCTCGCAGGTACTTATGGTTCTAAGACTTATCGTGCTCAAATGATATTCCCTTAGAATTTGCCTGATCCTCTACTAGAGGCTAGAGCAAAGGAGGATCTAACCAGCTCCTCCTAAGGAAATTCTTACTTGTTATTATCTAGAGAAGGGGAATTGAAGGATCGAGGGGACCACCTAATGTCCCTTAGTTCCAACATCCTTTATACTATTAAGGATGTCTTCTATGATCAACTAAGGGACTTGAGATCTCGTCTCACTTATTGATGCTAGGAATTCACCTTGTAGAAGCCCTCACAAGCATTAGGTGTCGTTCTTGGGACTTGATAGCTAGGATAGCCAGGGTTGTTTCCACATTTTTTTACCCCTTAGCCTTGTTACGAGGGGGTTGCCGGTAGAACAACGATGACCTTTGACCTCTTTTTCTTTGTTTTGTAGGTAGTTAAGGGGGGGCCAAACAAATCACCCTGGAGTAAGGATCTTCTTATCCAAAAGGATCCATATGTCAAAAAAGATCAAAATCGAATTTCTCAATTCCCAAATTGTCTTCCCTTTGTAATTCAATGTATTTATTGTTGATGTGACCAATTTGTATCAACAAAAAATAATAATGAGAGAGAAGAATGGCTTATGAGTTATGACTTTATGTCTTGTTAGCCATGTTGAATGCAAAACAAGTATATCAAATGACAATAATATCGAAAGCAATTAAAATAAGATGAGGCTTAATTATGTATTGTGATAAAAATGGAAGAGTAAGAGCTATGATTGAAGCTGAAAAGATTCTGTATTAATGTATATTGTTTTACAAATCATGCTTACTCTTATACAGAGAAGTATTACAATAAATTAGCTACCAAAAAGGTAAAAACATATCACCTGTAATTCATACAATTTAAAACCATAATCTTAGCCAATAATTTAGGAACCAATCTTTGTTTATGATTCTCCATGACAATCCATTTTAATGTGCTTGGTCCTTTCATGAAAGACAAGATTAGTAATTATGTGAAGTATATCTCTGTTATCGCAATAGAGCTTAGCAAACTTAATGTTTCTATGACACTATGGTCGTCTTAGTCAACTAAGAAGACAAAACATCAAAAGAAACAATTCACTTTATTTGAATGTGTAAAGTAAAATTTAGGATTAAAATTATGTAAGTGCCAACAAAAGCAGCTAACTAGCATTATCTTACTTTAATAAAGCTATCTTTGAAATTAATGTAATCAAATTTAAATACGAAGAATTAATTAAAGTAGAGAACCACTTTATAGTAACTTAAATGCAAGTGCCAATTGCAAGAAACTAGGCAAGCTTCCTCTAAAATTGAAGACTTACTTTTCCATTACCTTAATGCTTCGATTGGCGATCCACCGATTACAATCTACGAAATCTCACTTTTTTAAAAAGGAATTAAACAAGAATATTAATTTAAGTTCTTAGTGGCAAACAAAAGGAGCTGCTTTATTAATATATATTTATATATAATCTAGCTTTATTAAAGCCGCTTTTTCAACATTAATAATGTAGCTCACTAATTCCACCATGCTTTGGGATTTTTTTTTTTTTTTTTTGCGCCCCAAATGTAATCTACCTTAACAATTGTCCACCACACCTCCAATACTCTTCTCTTTTGAGTTTACTTTTTTCTTGGTATCAGATTAGATAGAGTGATGATGGTTAGCAGCTAGTTCAAATATAAATGTATATCATAAAAGTGGATAACAAATTGTTCCATAAAAATTTAGCTTTGATGAATTGAAGTTTTATATGAAGAATTAATGAAATGTTTACTAGTAAAATTATACAATGATGATGAGGAACGTGTACGATTGTAGATGTTTACTTACTTTAAATTATTTTGTAATGGAAGTGTGAAATATAGGTTTAACATAAATTTGATGTTGTGGAATGGAACTGACATTCTCCAACCCATTTTAGGAATCTCATTCTCATTCTTTTTAAAATTTTAAAAAGTCTATTTTAACCTCATTTAAAAACAAAAGAAAAAAATAGATAAAATTGGGGAAAAAAAAAACCTATTTTATATTTATGAATTGTGTAATAGGTAACATTGAATAATTATTAAAAAATTATTATTATTAAAAAAATTAATAAATGTAATATTATTATAATAAAAGTACATATATCTTGATAACAAAAAAAAAAATGATTTTCTTTAAAAAAAAAAATTATGGAATGCATGATTTTTTCTTTGAAAGATATGGAATACATGATTTTAATCAAAAGTATTATCATGACTTATAAATAATTCGTTTTGATTCTAAAATAAAGTACACTTCAATAGGAATATTATTGATTTCGATTACGATCCCTACAATTTTAATAAATAATTTATTTTGATTTAGAAACATCACTCTGATTCCAGATCAATTCGATTCTAGACATTCCAATTATTTTATATCATTATAATGGTGAGTGATTCGTTTTGATTTGAATTTGATTAGAATTACACCAAATCAAAAATTTCAATCTTATTAACACATAATCAGTTTAGGCTGATCTTATTTTCATTCTAGACCAAACCAAATTGGATTGGTCCACTTAACGATTTTGGATTTAAATTGAATACTTATTTAAATTTTACATAAGAAACCACTAAAAAATTCGGGTATGATATTATTCATTTTGTAAAACATTGTATAAACAAATGGCATGAACTGTGATATTTATTTTGCCAAACTTTAAGGAGAAATGACCCTTTATTTTGGTTAAAAACAAGCAACAATGGCTTGGTCAGCAGAAGTGAAGAAGGGACTTATTGAAGTTAACACATTTAGGTGCCTCTCTTTCATTTTCACTAGCTTTCGGAAAGCATAATAAAAAGCTCCTCGTTAGTGATTGCTCCCATCTCCATTGCCCTTTCCAGTGCACTTTGTCCACCACCATCCTTTATTGATGGACGTGTGCCTCTAGACAGGATACAAGTCAAGAAATCATAAATATAAGGGAAAACTTCATTTTAATCCTTAAGGTTTAAAAAAATATCAAGTTTTTAAAGCTCTTTTAGAAACAACTCTTTTCATTCCTAATATTTTCAAAACTCTTCAAAAGAATTCAAACCATTAGTCAACTAATGGTCAATGGTGACTTTAGGACATTTTTAACAACTTAAATTCAAATACATTTTAGATAATCTAACTTGTAAATTCATTATTTTATTAGGATAATTTGGTAATTTAAGTGAAACTAACTACCATCAAAAGTAAAAACATTTTTTTACATATTCTGTTAATGTTGACCGTTAGTTGACTAACGGTTTTAGAACTTTTTGAAGAATTTTTGAAAAGTTAGGGATGAAAAGAATTGTTTTCAAAAGGGCTTTAAAAACTTGATATTTTTCGAAATCTCAGGGACTAATAAAGTTTTTCCTAAATACAATGTCCAAGGTATATTAGAAGAAATGCAATTATGAAAATCATGCAATTAGCAAATAATCTTACGCCAATAAGTGCTACAAAGTAGCCATATCAAAGTTATGCTTGATGCAATTATCAATTACTGGAATCAAGAAAGACAAGCAAGTTATTACCTTCTAAGTAGGTGCTTTGCAAATACATTGTTCCCTGTGAAGATGCAGTGGTGAAAGGAGTCCTTCCATGGAAATCCGGCATATTTATGTCCGCACCAAATTGGATCAGAAGTTCAACCACGACAGCATTGCCACACTAACATGCCAAATGCAGTAATGAACAACCTTGGAGACAATTCCCTAGATCATTGGCATCCTTGATTCTTTGATAGAATGTTGGATCATTACTTTTCCTTTTTTCTTTGAGGCAATCCTGTTTCGAGTCTTATGCATCAACAACATGGTGATATAACTCAACACCAACCACCTCATCGAAAGTGGTATTGATTATATTTGTGTTTGAGATCACAATAAGGCGATATACTTCTTTCAAGTTTTGAGTCTTCACCAATTGCCAGATGCATGTAGAGTAAGATGGAGTGCCAAATGCGTTTGTATCTTCAAGGACTACCACTTTCTCTACATACTGGTTAAGGGAAATTGAGATAAGCTTGGTATTTAACATCATAGTCTCTTTAGAAAGACAGTAAAAGATAGTAAAGATAACTTTTAAACCGCCAGTGTTTGCATATAAAAACATATTTAAATATTCTTGATTAAAGGATTTCCTTTTTTTTTTTTTTCGCTTTATTTTTGGTTAACGAAATTTTTTCTTCAAAGTTAATGGAAATTTTGTTTTCACTACTATAGATGTCCAAACAGTATCCACTTAACAAGACATGTTAATACATGTCCAAAGTTGAGCAGTTTTGGGTTGTGCTAACTAGGCTTCTTAGTGCATAGCATGTATGGCTTGTGAAAACCAAAGCAATTTTAGGAATAACAAGCACCGATAGTATGCATTGATTTTGTCCCCCTTAGACTGATAAGTATTATTGGCTCAAAAAACTCATAATTAAAATCTTTGTTCATCTTTTTACATGAATAGTGTTAACTTACATATTATTGTCACGCCCTTTTATAATAGTTCAAACCTTTTAGGTCTAGCGGTCACTATGATGGTATCACACCACTTTTACTAGGAGTGTTTTGGTTCTAGTCCCCACACGAGATTGAATTTGTATTTGTCATTAGTGTTTGTGTATGTATTGGGGATTTAGGCCATGAGGCAAGCCCCAAACCCATTTGTCTTGCATATGCAGGGGAGTGAGAGAGTAATTAAATATTGTTGTTGGCCCCATTCTAGATAGCTTAAGCTTTTGTGCATCGCAGTTACTAAAATAGTGAAATATCCTTTCCTGTAATTCTTTTGTTCTTCTACAAGACCAGTTTGGGTTTTGATTTGAACAAACAAATCAGAAGCTTGTACGTAATTATGACATCTTTATAAAACCAGATATCCAAGGATAATATTTAAAAACCAACATCATAAGATTACAGATTTGTTAATTTTACAAACTCCAAATGTCTCTTGCATCTGTATATAAAAAGACATTAAACTCAAGAAGATTCAATCATATCTTTAAGAGTTTAACATTATTGTTTAGGTCATAACCTACCAACTAAATCTTTAGTGTGGAACGGTTTTTTTAATATGGTATCAAAACTAATTTTACTAGGAGTAAGTAAGTTCCAAACATGACTGCATGCATTTGTGTCGGTCTTGGTCTAAAATTTATATTCGTTTTTGTGTTTGGATTTAGTCCAACTCATTGGTCTTACATAATATGGCAAAAAGGTAAACTTATTTACTAGCTTAAGTTTTTGGGCAGGTTAATGGGTAGCGGTTGTGTGGGAAAAGATTAGAGTTTGGGCTTCTTTATGGGCCTCTGTAACTTCTGAAGTTAGGGGTAAAGTCTATTCATTATTCATAATTGAAAGGCAGTGTTGGTGTAAAGTCTAGACTTGGAAGGGTTTTGCATTTTTTATTCTTGGTAGGGATTTGTTTAAGCCCTCACCTTTTGTCCTCTGGGTTGTTTTCCATTTTGTAGATTACTTCTTCACCCATGCATATGGTTTCTGTTTGTTTATATATATATATTTTTTTTTTGACGAATGTTTGTTTATAAAATTTTGTTTCCTTTAAAAAAATCAAAGAATTATTAACCTGTTCTAATATGCAGAGTTGCAACAAAAAACATAATATATAGATAATCATTAATCAAATTAAATAAGTGACTAACCAAATTTCTTTTTTTTTTTTTTGCCCTTTTTTATTCATTTTGGTGGAAAATTGTTTGGAAGGATCGGTTGATAAAGGTTAGGATTGTCAATTGGTGGAAGGTCTTGAAAATATAGTTGTGACTTCTGTAACAGTAGTAAGAAATCGAGACACATCAAGATCTTTTTGTAAAAGATGTAAAATATCTTTGTATTTATTAGAAGACTGTAACTAAAGTAGAATAACTTTAGTTATGATCTAATTAAAGATAACAAAACAAGCGTACAACAATTGAACGAAAAATAACCACATCAATCAAAGTCAAACACAGAGACAAACACGACGGAAACTCAAAACCTCTCTCTGTTTGATTGTCGTAGACTTATTTTGTTGCTTTCAATTTGATCAGAGCTAGAATTATTCTCTACTTTAATTACCCAATTTTTTAATGAATCCAAACATGTTTTACATATTTCACAAAAAGATCTTGATGCTCCTTGATTTTTGACTAATGTTATAGAAGTGATAATTATATTTTCATGGTATCAGAGCTTGATATATTCCAAGAATCCTAGGTTTGAACCCCTCAAGAGATAAAATATGAATTTGTTATTTGTTAGATGATTTCTTGTCTGTCTGCGTCTAGAATTGAGTTACATGGCAAGCCCGTTTGTCCTACACGTGAGAGGGTGTATTAGAGAGCTTATAAATAATTGTTATTCTCTTTTTTATCAACTTAAGCTTTTGGATTTGAGGGGTACTAATGGGTCTCAGTTTTGGAATAAATAATATAAATGCTTCTCCTTTACAAATTGCATATGATAACTTTCTTTTTGTTTTTTTTCTTTTTTTTTGCTTCAAGAATGAGGAGAAATTCAATTCTTTAGTTGAAATTATTCAAGTTTTTTGCCTAGCGTTAGGGCTTAACTTCAATCTAGCCATAAGTGTGTTGGCTTGTTTTAATTTTGATGAAGAAAAACTAGTTGATTTGCTCAATTCTAGTGAATTTGGTGCTTCAAGATCTTTGGATTTTTGGGCTCCAGAACATTACAAGGATATTAGAATGGTGGAAAAATGCTTTTATTTCTAAGAAGGAAGATTGGTTACGTTTTCATTAATTGTATACGCATTTATCTTTGTTTGTTTAGAATTCTTATGGGGTGAAGCAAAAAGAATTGACAAGGTAATAAGAGATTTCTTTATAAAATGGTGTGGATGAAGGGATAAATTTGGTTTAGGAATTGGGAATAAGTATGGTCTCCAAGAAAATGGGTGGTATTCTAAAGTGATTGTCAGAGGTAGGTATCAGCTGCTGCAATGGAAATTTATAATGCAACGTTTCAATGATTTCTCTTTTAATTTTCAGTTTGTAGTTAGGGGTGGTGTCCACAATCGTTTTTGGAGGATAGTTGAATAATTTATACCACAATATTCTTGAGGTGTCCATAATAATTTTTCAAGGGTTTTACTAATATAGTGGGTGGTCATTTAATTTTAAAAGAAACTTGAATGATAGAGAGAATGAAGAGTTTTCTTCTCTGCTTTCATTGTTTAAATGATGTTTCTTTTAATATGGGGGATGCAAATAGAAGATTGTGGTCCAAGGATTCTAGCGGAATAATTTCTAGCAAATCCTTTAAACAATGAGTCTTATCCATTTGTTTGAACATGCTCGTGTAATTTAAACGTCAAAGGTTCCTAATAAAATAAAAGTTCAGGTATAGTTGAAAGCACATGGAGAAAAATAAAACTTATGACATTATTCAAAAGAGATTCCTAATTCTGTCTACTTCCCTCTTGGTTTGTCATGTGCAAGGATTTCATAGAAAATTTGAATAATTTTTTTCTTCATTTTTTGGTGGCTGCTATAAGTTAAGAAATAAGTTAGCTTCAGTGACAGGTTTGAAGTGAGTTGCTCCCCAGTTCATAGTTTCTTTCTGATAAAAGATTTTAAAGCTTTCAGGATAGAAAGATGCTAACTATTGCTGTTTTGTGGGTTATTTCATTAGAAAAGTATAGCAGAAACTTTTATGAAGCTAAATAGGACAACTTTTCATGGGATTAGGTTTTTTTAGCTTCTCTATGAGTATCTACTTCTAATGAATTTAAGACAAATTCATTAATTTTCACCATGCTTGATTGGAAGGTAGTAGTTAATTGATATAATTTCTTGTAAATTTAATTTTCTTGTTCAGTTTTATGTACTAATGGTATACTAGTTTAGTGTTGTACATGCTTTCTCTTCCATTTGAATAAAGTTTTCCGTTTCTTATAAAAAAAAAACAGAAAGGAAAGTTTAGAAACCAATCATCATTCAGGAAAAAAAAAAGATAGGGGTTTTTAATTTTCCAAATGAAAAAAAAAGGAAGAGAAACGTTCATAATGTCCTCTAGTTTCATTATTATGAGGTCTCCCAAGGCCATTTAATTTCATTACCCACCTATATGTTTTATGCTTTTTTATCTCAATAATATTTCCTCACATATCTTGTTTCCTTTGCATCGGTAGAGCTATACTACTCAAATGTTTGCCTTTGGATCAGCAAAAGTGTTTTTTTACCCCAAATCACCTAACTTCACAAATTCTTTCCCCACAAAATAGTCATAATCACATAGGGGCAAAAGGTGTAACTATCATCCTTTAACTTCACAGGTATGCCTAGATGAGAATCTGAATTATGTATGTATGTATATATGTATGTTTGAGGGAGGTACATAAAAACTCAGTGAGCCACTTTTCTACCACAATAATTAACCTAGGATCAAAGTAAAAGGCAATAATCACAAATAATCAGCCTAGGTATAAGAGTCTACTATAATATGCTATTAGTAGCAATAAAAATGCCCCAATCATGAAGCACGAAAGAAAAATATCATTCAATAGAAAAGTTGACTATTCCACTAAACTTATCTATTTTGTTTTGGTTTTAGAGATATAATCATCATTTTTAAAATGCACTTGCTTAAAATAAAATATCTCAAAAGTAGAATAAGCATTGCAAAATATTTATTGAGACTTCTCTAATGAATGAAGTTCAACTACTTAGTTAAGCATGACTTTAGGAAACAAATTCTTTCAAAGTTTACATCAAAATCCACCATGCACGTTTTGAAGTTTCTCACACTTTCTTTCAGTGCACAACATATTCCAATCTGTGATACAAATTGTTCTAGACTCTGAAATGCTATTAGCAATAGTGGAACAGAGTTTGAGCCCTTGAAAAATTCAATTAAAAAGTAAAAGAGAGAAAAATCTTGTCACTTAGTACTTTTTGATCCAGTAACACAGCAGCAGATATGTTAGTTGAAATTTGTGTAGTCTAGATGTAATATTATATTTCAAGATTTGAAATTCACACACCTTTGAAATATGAACGCCAAGATTCCGGTGAACACCATAGCATTCAATGCACAGTAATATCCCAAGATTAAGAGACGCCCAATCAGGATCTGGAGCATTGCACTCTGCGCAAAGATCATTTCCAGGAATTTGTCTGAGGATTGCAGAAACGCTCTCAGGTTTATTGGTAATATCATTCTCTAAACTCTTAGGTCCTAGAGCCATCAATCCATCTGAACAGTATCCGTAGTGAAACTATAGAAGTCCTTTTTCTTTCTTTGTTTTTCTTTTTGTTTACTTCAAGAATTTAGATAAACAACATTTACTTCTAGGTTGTAAAATGTGACACCCGTAAAATGAGACACAAAGTATGTGGCATTTTAAGAAACAGGGAACTGTCACATGAAACAAAGGTCAACACCTTGGATGGATGCATGCTTTGGTGCTTAGCGTTCTCAGTTAATATGCTGAATCAGAACTTTGGCCAAAGTCAACTAGTTAGGACTAAGGTTCTGCTGAGCTGAGTTTGGCCATGAAAACAATATGTAAGTTTTCATTGGAGAAATTATTCTGAAGCAAAGTCGTAGATTAGTATCCTCTGCATCTATTTTTATTGCTGAAGTGCACAAATCGACGGGGCGGTAGCCTAGAGTTTCTTCATTAATTGATGATGATCTATTGTGCCTTGTACGAAATCTACTAAATACACCAGCATTCTGTTCAGCTGAACCAGAATAATGATGGAGAGAACCCTGGACAGAAAAATAAAAAATAAAATCAGAGTTTATTGTGAAGATAGAATCTAATGTTCTATCCAGAGAACTGAAGAGGGATCATTGTCACAACATACCAACAAGAAGGTGACATCATCAAAGAAATAGGTTCATTTTTCAACCCAATTTCATTCTTATTTACGTCCTTTTCTCATGACTAATTTCAATTTAATTTTATATCATTTACAGAGAATCGAAGAGAGATCATTGTCATGGCAACACACCATCACATGATCTCAGGTCATAGTGAAATTGACTAGACATCTCAATAATGGCTTTGGGTAGATTTGGTGTAAAGACTTTTAGGCTTTTTTTTTTCCCTTTTTTTTTTTTTATAAGGCCTACTTACTTTTTTTTTTTTATGTATTTTTTGAGCTAGCATATTATTGTTGTCATAAAACTTAGGCTGCAATTCTTTTGAGTAGCATGATTGAAGTTGGTTATGATGTTTATGTCATATTCATAACCAACCTCAATCATCCTATATCATCATACTGCTTTTGTTGCTTTTGTTGGGAACAATATGAACTTATTCTCATGTTGCTTTTGTTGTTGGATATTTGATGAATATATATAACATCACACTACTTGTTCAAACACTACCATGTTCATTGCATTTTTTTTTTTCATTGTATTTTCATTTCATTGCATTTTCATTACAGCTAGTACAAACACTGCCATAGAATTGCCAAAAAACTTCATGTTTATCAACATCATAAACCTTAACCTACTTTGTAAAGCTTTCAAGTTCTGCATTCTACCATTTAGGTTTTTCACATTTTGTCCTTTTGCATGTACAGCTTCAAGGTTATGAATTTTTGCATTTATAGCTTTGATCTCATCTTCCATAAACTTGGATCTATGATTTTGCTCAGCCATTTGCAGCATGTCTTCTTAATTTAATTCTGTAGCATCTAGCTCCTAGAATGAGTAGAAATTGGCCTAGTATCACATGTGAAATAGAGCTTGTTTGGATTGTTTGTTGACTTTGAAATTCTCACTATTTCCTTCCTCTACAATAGCATTTTCTATTTTTGAACTTTAACTTTATCCCATTGATGTTGCTTGATGAACTTGAGAATTCTCCATTGCTTGCCTTGCTTGCATTGGTATGTGGGTGAAATGAAGACCTGCTTGTGTTGCTTGCACTGCTTCTTTGAAAGATTTTAGGTGTATTTTGCTTCAACAAGTCTGTGGGTGAAATCAAAAACTGGTTTTGTGCAAAGTTTTAGTAGTAGCTTTTGTGCTGTAGTGTTGAAATGTAGGCGTCATCATTGTTGTGGGCTGAAGGTAGTAGTATTTGTTAGGTGTATTTTGCTTTAATGACAGGTTAAGAAAGTTTTTTTTTTTTTTTTTTTTTTTTTTTTTTTCAGAGGAAACAGATTTATAAAGTTGGTGTGATGTTTGAACTGCTGTGCAATGGTCACATTTTAAAAGGCATCTTCATCCTTTTGCTTCATTTATTTTTCCAGCAATGTACAAAAGTATTTTGGTCTTTTTATTGGTTTAAAAGTGCTTTACAATTGGTTTGTTTCATCAACTTGTCAACTGAGCGCATTTTGGACTTTTAACAATTTTGGATGGAAAACTCTGCCTTTTTTGGTGGACTTTTAATGGTGGTGGACAGTTCATTTAATAATAAAAAAAAGAAGCTAGGGTCTAATCCTGATTATTTTACTTTTTGGAGGGTTTTTCATAATATCCTTTTATCAAATGAAGGAATTACACATCAAAGTTCATGTCAATATCCCTTAACAAAATGGAGTTGCAAAGCAAAAAAATTGACATTTATTAGAGATTACTAGGTCCCTAATATTTTCCACTAATGTTCAAAAATTATTTTGGGGAGAAGTTGTACTTACTGCAGCTTACTTAATCAATTGAATGCTCTTTAGAGTCTTAAAATTTGATACTCCATGTCTAGTTTTACTTAAAACCTATCCAAGTATTAGAATTTTGTCTAATATACCTACAAAGTTATTGGTTGTTCAGTGTTTGTACATCAACAGAATCAATGTATCCATTAAATGCACCTTTGTTGGATATTCTCCAACAATAAAGGGTACAAATGCTATTAACCAGTCACAAAAAAATTTTATATGTCCTTAGATGTTACATTTTTTTTTTAGAATAAGTCTTTCTATACTGAAACTAATATTCAAGGGGAGAATCCTAATTAAGAGAGGAAAGAATATCAGATTTGAGATAGTTTTTTGGACATTAAAAATCTGGTATCTAATTTTAATCATTCTAGGGGGCCAAAACATTTTAGAATAGACGGTCAACACACTAATGAAACCAACCAGGTCACAAATCCTACAGAAACCAACCAGTTTCCTAGTCCTTCTCAATCGATTGGTGATGTTTTTAAGTCAGCAGATGCATATTCTCAACCAGCTGCTGAACATTCTTCGAGTCATGATCAAACAACCCAACCTTATGAATCAAAAAAATTCAAAAATTCAAAAATTCAGAGAATCAGAAGCAGTCCTAGTCCTCCTAAAATTCAAAAAGATGTCATTGTCTACAATAGGAAACGTTTGGCACAAAAATGGGGAGAGGCTCAGACATTATCTCAGCCTCATCAACAGTCCAATCCAGATCAGCAAGACCTAGAATTAAAATCACACAACACAGAACTGGTTGAGGCAATTTCAGATCTGAGAAGTCGGGAAACAGCTGACAATGTGGACCTTCCTATTGCTTGAAGGAAAGGAAACAAGATTCTAAAAATGTTACATCCATAGACGTATAGAACTGCCTAGTACTAGGAGAATAACATTTGTATCCCTTTTGATTGGCTGAATATCCAGCCAAAATGGTTTAAACATTTTTAGGGTCAAGTTTACTCCTAAAATAGGAATAAATGTGAACAAATGTTGCACATCCAAACTCCTTAGATAGAAGATATGATATTATCCGATTGCGAGGAAAATTTTTTTGAAAAACCTGACATGGGGTTTGAAAATTAAGAACTTTAAAAGGTAGTCTATTAATGAGATGGATTGCATTAAACAACTTCTTCCCACAAAAATTTTGGTACATTTTTAGCAAACATCAAGGACTTAACTACCCTTAAAAGATGTCGGCTTTTTTTTTTTTGAAATCCCATTTTGTTGAGGGGTGTCCACACATGAATTGTGATGAATAATCCATTCATTTGATAAGAACTCATTTAATACTGAGTTAAAATATTCTTTTACATTGTCAATTCTTTAAACCTCAACACTTATTTGAAATTGAGTTTTGATCATATTGTAAAAAATTTTAAAAATTTTAACAACCTTGGATTTTTCCTTTTAGGAGGAATATCCAGGTTAATCTTGTATGATCCTCTACAAATGAAACCAACCACTTGGAATCGGTGATGTTGTTGACTCTAGATGGCCCCTTCATATCACTGTGTATCATTAAGAAAGGTTGTGAAGGTTTATAAACCTTAATCGGATGAAAATTTATAGAATGTTTGGATAACTAACATACTTCACATTGAAAAATTCTCGGATCTTTATTACTAAATAAAGATGGAAACAATTTTTGAAAGTACATAAAATTGGGATGTCCTAACCTATAATACCATAACATTATAGCATTATCCTTATTGTCCTAACATGATTACTAGACTTTTTCCTAAACTCTAGACTGCCGACCGTTAGAGTTTGTCTAACAGGAACATTTCCAACTCTGAGTAAGTGTTGTCCTGACTTCATCTTAGTACTGTCAATCGTCCTCCTAGAATCCAAGTCCCAAAATTCACATATATTAGGTTAAAATTTAGTCACAAACTTTAAATCTCTTGTAAGTTTACTAATTGAAAATTAATTGCAATATAAGTTTGGAACTAACAAAACACTGAAGTGTTACTGTTTTTGAAATAACTACAGAACATGTTCCTGTCACCTTTGAAAGAGACCTATCTGCAATCCTCACAGTAAAATTCTCATAACAAGGATTATATGTATGAAACACACTAGGATCTCCCGCCATATGATCGGAAGCTCCCCAATCCTTTCTATTTACATTTCTAATTTCAGCATTTAGTGCACAAAGGAAACTACCTTTTTGGGCCACAGAACCAGTCCAAACCACTGCAGAATTAGCACTGTTCTGATTTATAAACTTCTGCAACAGCTCCAATAACTCCTCATTCGAAGGTCCAGAGTTTGTTGAGTTAGCAACATCACTTACCGAAGCCTGATTTCCCTTGCTCCCTTGATTGTTCCATGATCGGTTAGGCTTCCAATCTGCTGCTTTGCCATGCAATTTCTAGCAAGTCTCTTTTGTGTGTCCTGACCGTTTATAGTGTTCACATCATGGGCGTCCTCTCCTTTGCCGACTCTCATTGGACTGGTACTGGTTTCCACGCACTGCCAAGGCTGAACCATCTGCGCTTCTGGTGCTTTCAGGCTTGGATTAAGTTCCCATCATCACTCTTTCCCTAGAACACTTCTCTCATTTTGGGAAGTGGTTTTATGCTGAGCACCTGCCACCAACCTCATCCAGATTTTGGTTCAGCCCGAGCAGGGACTTGAACACTCTCTTTTGCTCTATAATTTCCTTGTACTTCATACCATCTTCAGCACACTTCCAGTCGTGTCTCTCAAACATGTCTAGCTGCTGCCAGTGGCGTGAGTGTGTCATAATATTGACTCACTAATCCATCACCTTGTTGCAAATCATGCAAGACGCTTTCAATCCCAAACATCTCGACTGTATTGTCCTTGTTCAAGTAGGTCTCATTTGCTGCCTTCCAAATCTGATGGACAGTCTCGTACAACAAAAAATTTTCTTCAGTGTCATTGTTCATGGAGTTTACAAGCCATAGCATGACAATATCATTCATCATTTTCCACTTCTTGTATGCAGGAGCATCACTTGAAGGAGCTATGGCAGTGCCGGTCAGGTAATCATCCTATCCTTTACTGCTGATATACATTAAAACTGATTGGGACCATTGGAGGTAATTGTTCCCATTCAGTATGTGACTAGTGGTAGGAAAATTTGGAAGGTAGGGATTCTCAGAACCTCTTCCTCCTCCATTATCATTAGGAGGATATGAATCTGAGCCGGATGCAACTTCTGATGAGGACGGGATGGCCATCCTGTACTTGGTCATTCAGAGGCTATGGCTCTGATACCATGAAGTCTTTTATGAGAAGAAGAGCTAATATTTTGTTACTTCAACTTCCTGAAAAAGAAAGTTGATCGTTTATACAGGGAACACAGTAGCTAAAAACTTGTCTCCTTGAAGCAAGAAAGCTTTTCTAACTTATCTAAACAACTATAAGCCTTAGCTAATTCCTATGAGCTGATGACCATAATTTCAGGACTTTGCGCAAAACAGGTGATAAAGAAATTTTATAATTCTTACGCTCCTACCTCCAAACGTAGGAGAATATTATCAACTTTCGAGGTGGTGGCAATGCTCTGCAGTTTGAATGTTCTTGCTTGTTGCTTAACTGCCTCACCACTGTTGTCGTCTGCTGGATATGAGATCACATAAGCCATTTGTTTGAAGATGCAAGTTTCTCATTTCTGTTTACTAGTTTTGATGCTGTAAACTAGAAAGATATCTCATTTTATTGAATTTTAATCAAGTTGGTGTGTATCAGTCCATCTACAGGGCCTGTAAAGTTCCGCTTTTCGACTTATATTAGGCAATCAGTTATTACTTTCGTAAATTGTTTTAGACTGCTCAAGTAATATATACATTATATATAGTATTCTTTTCTTATTAATTAATTGTAAATATATCTTTGACAAGATAATTGATTGACTCTTTATATTTTCATTATTATACTTATATAGGTATATCTATTTGCCTGGTGAGTTATAGACAAACATATTAATAGTGTTCTAGAATTGTTGTTGTTGAAAGAGAAAAATCAAAATTTAAGTTCAAATCTAAATCCAAAATTATGAATATGAAATTGATGAACTTAATTAGGAAATGATTGACATAACAAATATAAAAAAAAATAATAATTAAAAAAAAAAACACTATTGATTGCAACAAGAGTTTCAATACTCAATAAAACTATTGTATAGCAAAATTGATTTAATACATATTTAATTTATTTTAAAAGTCCAGTACTGATTAAACAAACTTGATAAGTATCTTATTTAAATGTATAAATAGAAATAAGATTTTATCAAAACACAACTTTGGATCATAGAATTTCATAGCAACAAATGTTGTAACACTTCAGAGTCAAGAAGCAGCAACATCAATCAAATAAAAGCTAAAGCAATGAGTGGAAGTATAAAAAGAATAAACTACCGGATCTGACTTTCACATGAAAAACATCAAAATACAACCTCAACATCTCGCTAACCATACAAAAAGTGTCTTCACTCTGATTCCTTGGTAGAATAATCACTCAAATCTTTCTGTAACAAATCAGAACATATAAAGGTAAACATAGGAATTGTATTAAATGATATACAGAGAAGTTCTGGAGATGGCTTGGCTTAGTGAATTGATACTTACCTCTAACTCATTGGTAGAATAATCACTCCAGTCTTGTTGTAACAAATCGGAACATATAAAGGTGAACATAGGAATCGTATTAAAAGGTATATAGAGAAGTCTTGGAGATTGCTTAGCTTAGTGAATTGATACATACCTCTTATTCATCGGTAGAATAATCACTCCAGTCTTGCTGTAACAAATCGGATCATATAAAGGTGAACATAGGAATTGTATTAAAAGGTATACAGAGAAGTCTTGGAGATTGCTTAGTTTAGTGAATTGATACATACATTTAATTCATAGGTAGAATAATCTCTCCTGTTTTGCTGTAACAAACCAGAACATATAAAGGTGAAAATTGGAATTGTATTAAAAATTTATAAAAGATATAAAGAGAAGTCCTAGAGATTGCTTAGCTTAGTGAATTGATAAATACCTTTTGTTCATGGAGTTTTTGTATGGCTGTACTAACATCAACGTCTGGACTCAGTTTAATTGATCGCCAGCTACTTTGGACTTCATGTAACTTTGGTGTGGTTAACTCTCCTAGACAGAAGATCTTCATATTTGGACAGTTGAACACATCTAATTCTTCTAAAGATGGGAATTCTAAGGTGAAATTCGAAGAGCAGAAACTTGTTAGACTTGGTAAATTAGAGAGTGACAAGCGCTTCAAGTTGCTGAAAAGAATTTTATCCTCTGTCACATCTCCATGATTTCTTAGTACTTCAACAATCATTTTGCAATTCCATATTTTCAAGCTATCAAGTTTCACCAGAATTTTGGCCATGGAGAATGTTCCAATATGCTCCAAACTATTGCACTCATAAACTGCCAGACTTGTTAGATTTTGGAAAGAAGCAGAAGGTGGCATTAGATTGATGAAACTGTCACGCCCAACTACTTTTATTTCTTCAAAATTTGGAAGAGTTAAGTCCAATTTGAAGTTTTGTTTCCACATATACTTCACATTTCTCATGTATTGAAGAACTGGTTTATCCGCGTTTAAAACACAACCTTCCGTTGGTCCATCTTGGACTAGAAGAATTTTGAAATTTCGAAAAAGAGGTTCTAGATCCTGGCCCTGCCACATCATCATGAGATCTTTTCCAGCTAATATCAATATCTTCAAGCACGGGAAGGCCTAGCAACCAATCATATAATAAGCATGTAGGTGTTATGTTCCATCAAACGATATCACAAACTATATGTAAAACAATCAAATATTAATTTAAATAGAGGGGAAAAAATTACCCAATTTACTTGGCAAGAAATTGCCAATTAAAATCTAGTTTGAAATGAAAGAAAATTTGTCATGTTCGGAGAGAATTGATATGCCTCTTGTCATATGAATACAGTTTCAAAAATAAGTAAAACAACAATTTCAAATACCTTTTTGACCAAGAAGAGGGAATTTTGCATTTGGTCTTCATCATCAGTGTCAAACATGCCACAATCACACAGCCACAACCTTTTTAAAACAGGCCAGTCCATTGTATATCTAGCAGGGTAGAAGGTTCTAAGTTCTGGTAGATTATCCAATTTCAAGGAGATCAGTTTTGGAAAGACAAACCTGGCAGTAGCATACGTTTCTTCCGCTGCTCCTCTGTTCTTTGTAACATTCGATACCGAAAAGAGAAATTTCAGACTTCCACATTTTGAAACTTTCAAATCTTTTAGGTTTGCAAAGGAGAGAACTGTTGGGTACAATTCCTTGGATTGAGTTGATGTTGTGGAATGTCTCTCTTCAAAATTTATTTCATGGAGATCAAATATTTTTTCTAGAGAGCCACAATCACTGATATTTAGAATTTCCAAGCTTGAGAAGCTTTCACACCTATCCAACGGTAACAAAGTCAGTAGCTTCTGGTAGATTATCCAATTCCAAGGAGATCAATTTTGGAAAGACAAACCTGGCAGTAGCATACGTTTCTTCCGCTGCTCCTCTGTTCTTTGCAACATTCGATACCGAAAAGAGAAATTTCAGACTTCCACATTTTGAAACTTTCAAATCTTTTAGGTTTGCAAAGGAGAGAACTGTTGGGTACAATTCCTTGGATTGAGTTGATGTTGTGGAATGTCTCTCTTCGGAATTTATTTCATGGAGATCAAATATTTTTTCTAGAGAGCCACAATCACTGACATTTAGAATTTCCAAGCTTGAGAAGCTTTCACACCTATCCAATGGTAACAAAGTCAGTAGCTTCTTAAGTTCTGGTAGATTATCCAATTCCAAGGAGATCAATTTTGGAAAGACAAACCTGGCAGTAGCATACGTTTCTTCCGCTGCTCCTCTGTTCTTTGCAACATTCGATACCGAAAAGAGAAATTTCAGACTTCCACATTTTGAAACTTTCAAATTTTTTAGGTTTGCAAAGGAGAGAACTGTTGGGTACAATTCCTTGGATTGAGTTGATGTTGTGGAATGTCTCTCTTCGGAATTTATTTCATGGAGATCAAATATTTTTTCTAGAGAGCCACAATCACTGACATTTAGAATTTCCAAGCTTGAGAAGCTTTCACACATATCAAATGGTAACAAAGTCAGTAGCTTCTGGCATCCATAAGCTTGCAATGATTCTAATTTAGGAATGGAATTCCCAACGAGTTGTTTATCCCATATCTTCGTTAACTTGTCCATGGATGAAATTTTCACTTTCTTTAAGTTAGGAACTTTAACCTGTAGTGTATGGCTATTGAGTTACTAAGGAATCTTCATAATTATAAATAAAAATAATTAAAAATATTTATTGAAAAAAAGAAGAAATAATAAATTGTGTCTAATCAAATCGAGAGCAAATAAATTACATTATACAAGATTAAAAGAATTGTGATCTATGTACCTTATCATCGAAGATGAATGTCGTCAATTCAGGACAATAACTTATCTGAAATTGGTTCAATACTGGAAATTCAATGTGACATCTAGAGCACAATCCTTTCAAGTTTGCAAGTTGTTTCATCTCTAGATAATTTAATTTAGGAAACACCATTGTATTCTCTATTTTCTTTTCTCTTAACTCTTCTGTGACTACCATAGAGTATGGAAACAACTCTTCCAAATCACCACAGCCAAATAGAGTCAACGTAGTTAGATTTTGAACCCAAGAAGACATAATCGAAAGCAAGCTGGGCCAAATTTTTTGGACTTGAAATTCAAAACCGACCTGCAGATAGAGTTGTTTCAATCTCTCTCTCTTTTTTTTTTTTTTTTTTAAGCAACAATTATTTTACGCATACATGACATGCCATCAAGAAAACATTTAATATCTCTAGTTATTAATACAAACAGGATGGCGAAAATGTATCTATAAATTGATGAATACTAAAAGGTGCCTATAAATAATAAACTAAATAAACTTGTTTTGCATATTCCATAACTACTATACTAAAGTGAAATAGTAGGAATGCTTTCAAAGCCAAAAAATTTAATTAATTCAATGTGAGTTTTGATAAAATCAATGAAGTATTTAAGGATTTGATCCGCTATGAATATAATTTAAATAATTCTCAACGTACTTTCGAATATTTAATATCTTATCTTTTTTTCATTCAATAGTCTAATTTAGTTATACTAGCTAGCTTCACTGGTAAATTGTTCTTGTTGTTATACGCATGAGAATATACTACTTCATATCTCAAACTAAGTAATTTGGAGCTTCTATTCTCGACAGCATTCAATGAATCTTATTGATGCACACTCAGCTCAGGACTGTGTGATGATAACATCACTCTGCAATGAACACGTATATATAAATGTAGGTTGAAGAATCAAGTCAGTAGCCAGATGTTAGTTATGGTAAATCAGCATTATCAAATTTTTTGGACGTCAAAATGAAAACTGACCTAAAGATAGAGTTGTTTCAATCTCTTTTTTTTTTTTAAGCAACAATTATTTCACGCATACATGACATGCCATGAAGAAAACATTTAAGATCTCTAGTTATTAACGCAAACAGGATGGTGAAAATGTATCTATAAATTGATGAATACTAAAAGGTGCCTATAAATAATAACATAAATAAACTTGTTTTGCATATTCCATAACTATTATACTAAAGTGAAATAGTAGGAATGCTATCAAAGCCAGAAATTTAATTAATTCAATGGGAGTTTTGATAAAATCAATGAAGTATTTAAGGATTTGATCCGTGATGAATATAATTTAAATAATTGTCTACGTACTTTCAAATATTTAATATCTTATCTTTTTTCATTCAATAGTCTAACTTAGTTATACTAGCTAGCCTCACTAGTAAATCTTTCTTGTTGTTATACACATAAGAATATACTAGTTCATATCTCAAACTAAGTAATTTGGAGCTTCTATTCTCGACAGCACTCAATGAATCTTATTGATGCACACTCAGCTCAGGACTGTGTGATGATAACATCACTCTGCAGTGAACACGTATATATTAATCTAGGTTGAAGAATCAAGTCAGTAGCCAGATGTTAGTTATGGTGAATCAGCATTATCGTCTAGTACTTATCAAGTTCTCCTTATTTCAAGGACTCATTTACAACTCATAGTGATCACTTGATAGAAAATGGAAAAACCCATCTTCATCCTCCATTGTAAAGCTTTCACGCTCTCAAATTTTCACTCTTCTCTGAGTTATTTTATCAACCACTTTTGTATTTTCTCAACCTTTGCTAAATATTTTTAAAATATATTAAGAATATAACTTATGTTCATGTATGATCCCCAACAATGAATAGAAATAAATACACTAAACACCGTTAGAAAATCCACACATGAAGTTAGAAAAGATGAGAATAAATCCCATCCGACATCTACAACTGAGTAGTATGTAACCGTCACTTGATAGTAATTAGAGAAACCAATCTTCAACATATGTGGGAGAGCTTCAAGCTCTCTAGTTTTCATTCTTCTAGTAGTCATTTTATCAAACACTTTGGTGTTTTCTCAAGTTATACTAAATATTTTAAAAGAATAATAAGAATAGCTTATGTTCATCGGTTCATGTATGATCCCTAACAAAAAGTACAAATTATTATACTTAATACCGTAAGAAAACCCTCACATGAAGTTAGAAAATATGAGAATGAATTCCATCTCACATTTAACGCATTAAAATCACTAAAGGGTATATATACCAATAAATACAACCACCTCTTTTGATTGTAAATATATATGAGATTATGAATGATAAACTTTTAAATAAATGAAAATAAAGATTATAATATTCATTCGCAAGCTTGCCATGATCATAATCCCAAGTAAATTTTACTCATGGTAGATGGAAACTTATAATTTTAAAAGAGAAAAATTCAAAACTATCCAAATTCAAAAGAAAAATTCGTTTTCAATCTATTCCACGGAAAATTTTGTTTTGACTCCCTCAAACAAGTTAATTGCACCCAACACCCCCTATTGACAAAATAACTTTAAGTTACAAAACCTTAAATTGGAGGTACCATGACAAGAGGCTTTCCTATCATAGTGGATCGTGATAGGATGCTCTTCCATCATGGTGATCATGATGGGAGGCTCTTCTGTTATAAACGCTCTTAGCGTAATAGGAGGCTCTTTTGTCACGGACGCCCATGTCATAAGGCTTTCCCGTCATGCTAATCTGTGACAAAAGAGTCTCTCGTCACACTCTTCTGTTACAAACGCTCTCAGCGTAATAGGAGACTCTCCCGTCACGGACGCCCATGTCAGAAGGCTCTCTCATCATGCTAATCTGTGATAGAAGAGTCTCTCGTCACGCTAACGCTCTCCCCTCATGAATGCCAATGATGGAAGACTCTCCCATCACGCTAGTCCATGACAGAAAAGTCTCTTGTCACGTTGAGAGCATTCGCGATGGAAGAGCCTCCCGTCATGATCATTGTGACCAAAGAGCTTCTCGTCACTAAAACCGTGACGGGAGAACCTTTTATTATGGTATTTTTAAAATTTTCACATTTAAAAATGTGATTTTGAAATATTATTTTTAAGATAATAATAATAATAATAATAATAAGATATTTAGGAAGAATTTATAGCAATAATAAAACAGGTTTTGCATCTCACGAAAAAATATATATATATAATAATAATAAATAACATCACTTGCAGCTTAGTTCATATGATTTTGTACAATCCAATAAACTACAATACATTTCATTAATGCAGGGAATTTTAAGTGCATAAGTATAAAACAAGTCACTTGGTTATGTAAAAAAGCAAGTAGGTTTATGTTTCTTCAAACTATAACAGACTACACATAAAATAATTACATATATTTTAATAGAGTGGAAAAATTTGATGAATTAAATTGGTCAGAAACTAATTGTTGACTGAAATTTGTTTAAATAGAAAGAAAACATGTGTCACCCCCAAAAGAATTGATATACCTAATGCCATATGAACTTTTATCAATTCACAAACAAGAAGGAAAAAAGTCTCATACCTCGTTGGGCCAGAAATACAGACGTTGATCTGGGCAGTGGAAGATTACTCCTGTAATAGGGATCCTATATTGATACATCATCCACGTTTTCAGAACAGGCCATTCCGTTGTATATCTACCAAGGTAGAAGGTCCTAAGTTCCGGTAGTTCATATAGTACCAAAGAGGTCAATTTCGGAAAGACAAACCTAGCAGTTCTAGGCACTTCTTTTGCTTCTACTTCTTCCTTTGCAACAATTGTTTTCAGACTTTGACATTTTTGAACTTTCAAATTTTGTAGGTTTGCAAAAGACAGAACCAAAGACCTGTCAGTACATAATTCTGCGGATTTAGTTGAGGTTGTGGGATGGCTTTCTTCAGAATTTACTCCCCGAAGATCAAGTATTTCTTCTAGAGAGTGACATATACTAACATCTAGAGTTTCCAAGCTCAAGAACCTTCCACACATGTTTGATCGAAACAAAGTCAACAGCTTTTGGCATTCCTTAACTTGTAATGATTTTAATTTGGGAAAGGAATCCTCAACAAATTGATTGTGACATATCATCTTCAAGTTATCCATCTTGAAAACATTTATTTTTTCTAAGCTAGGAACTCCAACCTACAGTGTACGTATAAGCTATTGAGTTACAGAGTTTCTTTTTTTTTTTTTTTTCAAATACATAACTAAAAAATAATTAGAAAATATTTATAAAAAATTGTTAACAAGTTGTCACCAATAAGACAAAGTATATTTTAGAAGATGCTAAGCTTGTATAAAAGGAAAACTAACAAAAACAATTATAAAAACAAGACATGTGGTATTTTGCGTACCTTATCATCAAAAAGGACTTCTTTAAATTTTGGACAATTTTGGATTGTTACTTCTCTCAATAATGGAAAATTAATATAATCTCCAGAGCCCAATCTTCTTAGGTTTGCAAGATTTGATATGATCAAGCAAGTTAAATTTGGAAAGCTGGCCATTGTTAGCAGTTGGCTGTCCCAAATCGAATTAACGTTAATATTTTCGATCTCCAAGGTTTCTAAGTTGGTCACCACAACCTGCAGATAGAATTGTTGTTACAATATCCTTGGTATGATAAAAATTAATGATCATGTATCACGAAAATATGACATTGCATAAGGCAAAATTAAGAGTATTTCTCACTCTGAAAGATACAAATATTTAATTTATTTATATGTTAAAATATAATTTAAATGGATGATTACAAAACAATAACTTAAAAAAGATAATAACAAAATATATATGAAGTAACACACCAGATGCATCCAGCGCATCATTGCATCTATTTTTAACATGCAACAAACAATATTAAAGAGACACCTGCCAATTATAATATTAAAATAAAGTAGTATGCATATAATATTAGAGCCACAAATTTAATTGATTAAATAGGAATCTTGTGCAAATTAATGGAGTATAAACAAATTTAATGTATATCTTAAAAATTTATCAAAAAAATATAACATTAAAATAGTTGGGTTACTATTTATCCACAAAATATATGGAGTTATGCATGATGGAAATTTTCATATTTTTAAATCTAAAGACTTGAACATGTAGCAGCGAAGCTATATAAATGAGTAGAGGGGACATGGCCACTCTAGGCTCAATTGTTACTTTAAAAAAATATTTAAATTTCATCCTGAATTATATTTTATTCAAATCTTTCTTCTTAAATTTAAAAATATTTTCTAACTGAAGCCTAATGAAATGGATCTAACTTCGCCATTGCAGCAATCGCTAGTATGTTATTGTGCTATTGAGAATTCTTTTAAATTATAAATGAAAAAAATTATAAAATATTTACCTAAAAAAAAATTTTAAGTTAGATTTAAATAAAAAAGCGATAAGGTAAATTAAAATTCATAAGATAAAAAAGATTGTATAGTATGAAAACTACAACAAACAAATATAAAAACAAATATGTTATGATTTATGTACCATATAACAAAAAATGAATCAGGATGTCAATCATTTTGAGTATGGGGATAGGCTCTTTCATCCACATCCCCTTCCTCATTTCTCCACCATTCACCTCATCCCCAATCCCCACCTAAATCTTCATTTGAGGAAATAGGGATTGGGATATTTGGGAGTGGCTTTCCCCATCCCACCCCATTTCCCTGTTTGTTACCAGTCCCTCATCCTCGTTTAACCCAATAATTAAAAAATTCTAAATTGATAATATGATAAAATTCACAAAATTGCATACAAATAAATAAAAACAAAATTCACAAAATAATTTTATTAACAATTCAATACTCTAAATCCACAAAAAAAAAAAAAAAAAAAACATGAAACAAATTACAATCGTATTTGATATAAACTACTTCATCATTTAAAATATAATATATATTTTATATTTATATTTATATTTAAATTAAATGGGAAATGGGGATAAGATGGCTTCTCCCATCCCCATCCTCATTTATAAATGGAAATAGATTTTCACCCCATCATAAAAATCTTCAAAATCTCCCTCAAATGGCGAGGGATTTGGTTACTCAAGGCCAATTGATATCCTTATATATGAATTTCAATTTTGGAAAAACCCATTCAACAGTAGAAATTTAATATAATTTTTAAAACACAAGTTTTTCAGCTTTGAAACTGTTTATGACGCCAATTTTGGGTCATCCTGACCCAAAGTAGGTAAAAATATCATAAACTTTTTTTCAATCATTTTTAACAATGATACACATATCTTTTCATCAAAAAAATTAATTTTTTTTTTTAAAAAAAAAACAATTCATACAAGAAATATATTCAATTCATTTTTTTGTCAATACCAATTTACCTCTTTCACTATTTCATATATTTTTCTCCAACAATTTGTTGCACCCAAATGAGCAAAGATAATGAGGAAACATGTGATGAAATGAGATTAGTGTTTGAGTATTGTTGTTAAAATTGTTAATTAGTTTATTATCCTGGTTGGTGAGTTATTATAGAACTTACTATTGTAGCATATATGCTGATTACATATTTATTAAGAGGATTTGGGAACTTTCAAACATTTTTGCAATTTATTTCAAGGAAGAGTAATTTTGCAAATGGTTATGCTGAATATGACATTATTACTAAAACCCTAATTGATCAAAATTATATAGTCCAAACTTATACCGACAATAATTTATTACATAATGAAAATTATTATCAATTATTAAATTATAGAGTTCTTTTTATAAAGTTAAATTGAAGAGGTTATGTTATATAAATGAGGGCAACTTATATAAGCTTTGAGATGCCTAACCAACAGTAATGGCATAAGAAGAATTGAGATAAATCTCCCTAACGTTATGTTTTTTAATATAAACCAAATATTGATGTAGTAAATTATTAAAAACAAAAAAAGTTTGATATATTAAAACAAACAAATTAAGCAAAATCATACACCAAAATGAGATCCAACTACTATCTATTAATCATGCCCAAAGTAAGTCAATGACAATTAATATCTAAATATCTGCTTTAATTTCAATATCCAAGATCCAAACAGCATTCATAAAAGCAATTAAAGTAATTTATCAACAACTGCAATCATTGAAATACCATTCAACATATTTAAGAAAAGAAAAAAATATATATATATATATATATATATATATCAAATAAGTAACAACAGCAATTAAGATAATCTGGAGGAAACAAAGTATCTTATGAGTACACAAACCGTGTATCTGATTTACCAATCCACCTATTAGATCTGTTATTCTATTTGACTTTTTTTAATTAACTTTTTTTTAAAAAAATTTTGAATTTCATTTTTAATATATATATGTATGTATATGTTACATATATAATGTCAATGTATTTTTTTATTTATACTATTTATATTAATAACAAAATTATTGAGAACAAATCAATGTTGTAGAATGAGAGAGAACAAGGGCAGCTTGTACTTACCTTCTCATTAAAAAGTGGTTTGGGAACATCCTGCTCCTCCTCCAGAATGATTTCTCTAGGTTTTGTATCACTTGTCAATTGCAATATTGGGGAAGCTGACTTCACATTGCAACATATACCTTTAAGTTGTGGTAGAGATGTCAATGTCAGCTTGCGTAATTTGCTAAGCTTAATTTCATGAACCTGGTCACTAATAGCAAAAATCTCTTCCATGTTCTCACAGTTGAACACTTTTATTTTCTCAAGTTCTTGAAAGACTCTATCACTGGCAAGTGAGAAGATATTAGTTAACTCATTGCATTCCCTCACTTTGATAGTTCTTAATTGGTGAAAAAGCTCCATTCCAAGCGGACCATTACATATCGTCTTCAAGTTAATCAAATTATGAAGAATCAATGACTTTAAGACGGGAAAGATATCTTCACGAGATACCGTATCTATAATATGTAAAATGTGAGAATTATTTTGGACTTTGAGATCTTCCAACTCAGGAAAGCCCATTGTATCTAAACCACAAAAATTATTTGCAATGCCTGGTACTTCATCCAACACTAGTTGTCTGATTGCCTTAAACCCTGAGATTATCCCATCCTCGTTGGTATTGAGCCTGACTTGCAAGAATCTGGAAGTCCTGCATTCAATATCCCAATTGTGCCGCATGTATGGTGATCCGAAACTTGTTTCTCCAATTGTTATATTGTATCTTTCCAGCTTTGGGGATAACAAGCCTCTTAACATTATGCCCTCTGGAATTTCTGGAACACATATTTCTAAACTGGTGAGGTTAGACAAATGCTCCAATACATCACGGCCAGTGTTCCTACTTCCATTGTTGGATTTCTCAGCCTCCCATTCGATAGTGGTATCCCTTATGTACAAAGCTTCTAATTTTTTGAAGCTTAATATGAATTTTGAGGGAATACTACTAAGCCTAATACAGTCCAACTCTAATAATCTTAGCTTAGTCAATTGATGCAATTTTTCAGGCGACTTGAAATCCATACAACAACGAACGCTAAGAATTTCTAAGTTCTTCAAGTCTCCAATATCAGCTATGTCATTCAACATACAATCTTCCAGACACAATGTTTGAAGATTTGTAAGGTCACTAAATGGTGTAGAAAGTGGCTGTAAATCCATATAAATCAAATGCAAAACTTGAAGCCTTGGCATGCATGCAAAAAACTTATCAGAGATTTCTGAATAAAATAACTTAGGTTTCACATAAAGAAACTTAAGTTGTAGACATACCAACTGTAGATCTTTTGATAGCTCATTGACACCATCTAACGTGATAGAAGTGCAATTTTTCAACATATTGTCACTTTCCCAAGACCGTGGAATGACATCATCAATCACAGTAAACACATTCTTATCTTTGCGGGCGATCGATCTAGCAACATCACGAACAATGTCATGCATCGCAAACCTTTCTAGGTAAGGAAAGACAACTTCTCCACTCTTAGGAGCATCAACTAACAAAGAAGACGCCTTAAGTGTGCTGACCAACGAACATACATTATCTCGTTCTTCTTCCATTGTATTGAATCTATTAAACAATGCCAAACCTATTCTGTATCTTAGCAAGTCTTCGATGGAAGCATCATAAGTACTTCCCATGCTACTACAAAGCAAAAACGTTGCCTTGAGCTCATCCGTTTCAAGATGGTTGTAACTTAACTCTATGCTCCGATATACTTTAGCTGCAATTCCATCAAAGTTATCTGGGGAAGGATTTCTCAATTCTCGCGAGACTTTTCTCCATGTAAATATCTCCTTGATGCCTAATGTCGCAGCTATGGTAACAATGGCAATGGGTACACCTCCACATGCCTTCGCTACATCAACTGCAATGGGAAGCAAATCACGACGATCAACGCATGTACCTGCTTTACTCTTGAAAAGGCTCCAAGCATCTTTCCATTCTAAAGGCTCAATGTTGAAATTGTGCTGCGAGTACTCTATCCCATCTGTTAGAACATCAGTTTTTCTTGCCGTCATCAATAATTTTAATCCCTTACTATTATGTATGCAAGGAATTCCCATGGTCTCAAAATTGAGACTTTCCCAAACATTATCTAAAATCAGAAGAGTCTTCTCTTTGTCTTTCAATTGTTGATACAGTTGTCCTGCTCTCTTAGACGACTCATCCTCTTCACAAAACTTCAAGCCCAACCTACTTCCGATTTCTCCTTGAATCTTTTTCACATTTGGTGTCTGAGACACTTCTACAAAAATTATGTCATTAAAGACGTTATCTTGGATGGTTTGTCTTGCAACTTGTTTTGCAAGCGTGGTCTTACCTATGCCGCCCATGCCATAAATCCCAACAAGGTTGACATCAGGTTTACTTAATGCCTCAACGATCTGCTTCAAAATAGAAGTTCTTGACTCGAAAGCTTTGTAACCTTCACTAGATTGAAGCCATGTCTCCTTAGGAATGGGCTGGAACGAAAGTTCTCTAAACTCGCTAAATTCTTGCAAGAGTTGAGCAACACCGTTCAACATGCGAGCAACATTGTTTTGTTGCTGATGATTATGTTGACTTGTAAGGCCCGACACCTCATTGATGATGTTGTAGACTTTATCCTGCCAAAGCTTAACATCTGGCAAAGGCTCTTCCCCAGCTTTAATTGAACATTTCACAGTGTCTCTTTTAGCCTCCAGCTTCTCCACTTCCTTTTTCAGATTCTCAAGGTTACTCTTGTACTCCCACGAACTTATGGATCTCGAAGCTTCTTGCAAGAGTTGAGCAACATCCTTCAACTTGCGAGCAACATCGTTCCTATGTTGATAGGATTCCTTCAAATTAGAATAAGTACACCGCTCGCAACATCCCCTCTCAGGTTTATTTTTGTCAATAAGCGTCGAGACCTCGTTGATGATGTTGGTGGCATTATCCAGCCAACGGTTAATATCAGGCTCTTCCCCAACAATAGTAAAACCTCGCACCCTGTCTCTTTGAGCCTTCAAGTTGTCTAGTTTCATATTCAGGTTCTGAAGGTTGCTCTTGTATTCCCATAGATTTTTCAATGGACATCGACGTGCTATAGGACGTACTATGGGACCAATAGTGTAAGAAGCAACCTTTCCAACAATTGTAGCAATAATAACACCAAGATCCACCATTTGCACTTGCTTTTTGTTCTGTTCTGTTCCTTCCTTTTTTTTTTTTTTTTTTTTTTTGAAGAAAGAAAATATGAGAATCAAACCAAAACAGAGAGAGCAGAAAAAAGCTGAGTGACACAAAGAGCACAAAAAGGCAGAGTAAAAGAGATAACACAAAAAAGCAAAGAGACCACACAAAAACAGCAAAGAGACCAGATGTTCGATCTCAAAGCAACAGACTTTGAGATCAAATCCACCAAACGGATCAATTGAACGTCTAGAAGCAATGGATTGAAAACTGAAAAGAAAAAAAAAAAAAAAGATTGACAACTAAATTTGAAAATTTAGAAGCAACCGAGGGAACTGATTACTGTAAAACAGAGAACACAAGGAAGCAAAGTAAGAGTAGAAGTTAGATCTAAAAGCAACAAAGTTTGAGATCAAAATGACCAAACTGAGAAATGGGTTTCTTCACTTGGTAGAGAAGAGAGATCAAAGAATGAAACTGAATTTGTATGTGTAGGAGCAATCAAGTGAGCTGGTTACCACAAAACAGACAACACAAGACAGCAGAGCAAAACACAGAGCACAAGCATGCAAATAGGGAGCAGAAGTTGACTTGGAAGCAAAAGTGCTCTCAGGCCAAAACGGACCAAAATGAGACTAGAATTTTTTGAAGAGCAAAATGAGAGAGGACAGACCAAAAGGAATACTATATCGATGAGACATCAAAACAAGCCCCTAATTACATTATTAAAGACTAAAATAAAGTTGACTTGTGATCAAGTGTATCACATCACTTGTCATGAAGTAATACTTGTTTTATCTCTTTATGAAAGCAATCAGATTATTAGATCAGAATATTGTGTTTAGGTTTCTCAAATAACATATTATATCATATCAATTAAATGCTTGCACATTATTTCGTGACAAGCGTCAATACTTTGTAAATCTTGTTAATAATAATATTGTGTTTATACCTTTACATTATAAAAAATCTTTTAAATAGAACAGAAAAAGTAAGTCTATATCTAATATCTTGTAAATAGTACTGTTTATAATTTGTTTTTTTCAAATATCACAAATTATAGAGTTACTTGTCTATTTATGCATTTATACTTTGGCCTTACAGAAGAGTTGGGTCATTTCTAGATCCAATATATACTAAAACATGTTGTGTATAAATCATTTTCTCAACAACCACAATTTATATGGTTTTAGTTGAGGTAATTAAAAATGATTTTAATATAAATTCGAATTTGTTATGCTTTTGCCTGGGAGGTTCAAAATGACACGGTATGCTCTCTTTCATTAAAATAGAAGTGAACTGATTTTGCTTCATCAAGTATATCATATAATAATAATAATATTATATGTTACAGGTAATTAAGATAAGATGAAGCTAAATTATGTATTATTTATATATGTACAAATACTAATTGAAAAAGAAGTATTTTTTTAAAAAAATAATAATAAAATAAAAAGAAAACGAAAATATTATCTATAAACAATTAATTTGGATATTTAAATTTTAAATTATATAAATAATTATTAATCTCATTAGCTTCTTTAGGCCACCACGGGTCCACAACCGTGACTGTACTTCTTTAGACTTAAATGCAACCATCCAAAAACAGTCTGGAATTGGACCCCAACACTCCACATCTTTAACTTGATGACTCAATATCATGATTCATGATATGTGTAGACACACACGTGTGTGTGTATATATATATATATATATATATATATGGTTGTGTATATATATATATGTGAGAAGATTTTACCTTAAATTATAAATAAATTAATATGAACTTCACCATAAATTAGTCATAATATCTATATATCATAATCCTTTTAAAGGTATATATAGGATTTTAGATTAAGATATATATCATAATATTTTTACATGCTTAAGTAAAAAGCAGAATGCATCGTGATCAAATTGTTAGAAATCTAATCTGTCCAGCCCATTTAATTTTCTGTATAAAGCTTATATCTTGTCATTCATTACTTTAAAATTACATGTTTTTTTTTTTAAGAATTACTTTAAAATTACGTTGGACTATGCATTTATCAAATTTTCATGTCATGATGCATTGAGAGGAGGGACAATGCTCGTTCAATTTGTTAACGCATGCTTTTAATTGATGACGTATGCTTGTTAACGTTTTGAAATTGTGCAATATTTGGATGGGAAAGAGAGTGGCACCACAGAGCGCCATCAATCGCACCTTTTTATTTTCAATTTTTTTTTTTTTTTTTTTGGTGGGACGTGAGCTAGTGAGAAGGGTATAGATGTAATTTCAATTTCAAACAAAACCCAGGGGTGTTGAATCCTGTACTGTTCATGCTCCTCATCACACTTTTTGTATAGTTTTAATAGAAATAGACAGATACCAACTAGTCTTTCTTTTTAATATATATTTTTTATTTGTTTCAAAATGCCCTCCTCTTAGCATCTTATTTCTCTTATTACATGAATTAGGAAGAGCCCTGGAAGAGCTACAAGCCTCTCTCATCAACAGATTTCGCTCATTCGAGGATGCGAAGCGTCAAGAGCAACGCATACGTGGGCCACTGTTGCTCCTACGTTCAATTTTGTGTTGCCGTTGGAATTATTTTCATGAACAAATGGGTTACTCTCTAAAATTATTGTAGAGCGAATATAAGAAAAAGCAGTAGGAGAAAAAGGTGTCGTATAATGGATTACCACCATATTATATTAGATTATTAATTAACTTGAAGTCGGATTGCAACATGTATGTCTTTCCTTTTGTGTGCCAGAATTCGGTTAATGGCCGACCTTTTTTTTTTTTTTTTAAAGAATGGCCGACCTATATATATATATATTTAAAAAAAAATCCTAGTTGATTCTTAAGGGGATCAGCTCCTTCCAAATGCAACTTCAGAATTTGTTGATTCTGTAATTAAAAGTAAAGAGAAGATAAAACAAGAAAAAAAAAAAAAGTCTCATAATGAGTAGTCCCTTAGTTGGTTACGGTATGAAGTTAATGTAAAGCAAATACAAAGCAATAGCAGAAAGAGTAACTCTAATGCCTAGGATATTTCTTTTACTTTATTAAAACCAATTTTTCAACATTATTGGTGGACATGATGAGGACCGTTTTGTCTTTTTATTAACAAAAACCAGACTTAATTTGTCGAAGGAGAAGACCTACATGTCCTTTGAAAGGTACAGTCGGGTATTTGGATATGTTAATATGTGCACTATTCTGAATTTTTAATTTTTCTGATTTTAAATTATGTATTAAACTTGATAAGAGGTGTTTTCCTACTTCTATAATTTAAATTTTATATAATATCCTATGCCTATAAGTATGCATTTGTAGTAATAGAATTTGTCACAATAATGTTATTTTATTTATATTTTACTGATTGTCAATACAAGTATTAAGGGATCAATTAATTAAGGGCAATTAGACCTGACTCATGAGTTTGAAATAGAGCTTTGTATAATACAATCTCAAGCAGAATCCATGAACACAGCTAGAAGTTTCCTATATATATAGTGTTTTTAAAATAAGAACGTTCTAATTTTAAAAAGTTAAGATGAATCAATCAAATTTATTTATTCTATTTCTTAAAATAAATTATCTCCTATTTGATTTAAATGAAATAAATGAATTTGATTAGTTCGTCTTAACTTTTAAAGTTAGGAAGTCTATATATATAAGAGCTTTTATGCTCAGAACGTCCTAATTTTAAAATGTAATGATCAATCAATTAAATTCATTCATTCCATTTGAATTAAGTAGGAAAGATAATTTATTCTAGAAGAGATAATGTAATAAATGAATTTGATTAATTGATTTTTATTTTTTAAAGTTATGATTTCTTAATTATAGATTATAGTAGTATTTTATATATATATGTAATCTAGCATGATTGAAGCCACTTTTTCAACATTAATAATGAAGCTCACTAATTCCACCGCTTTTGGCTTTTTCTTTTCCACTTTTTCAACAATAATAATGAAGCTCACTAATTCCACCACGCTTTGGCTTTTTCTTTTCCAATTTTTCAACATTAATGATGGAGCTCACTAACTCCACCGGCTTTGGCTTTTAATTTTCTTCTTTAGTTTTTTTTTTTTTTTTACGCCCCAAATGTTGTCTACCTTAATAATTGTCCACCACACCTCGAATACTCTCCTCTTTGAGTCTACGTTTTTTCTTGGTATCAGATTAGATAAACTGATGATTGTTAGTAGCTAGTTCAAACATAAATTTATATCATAAAAGTGGATAACAAATTGTTCAATAAAAATTTAGCTTTGATGAATTAAAGTTTTAAATGAAGAATTAATGAAATGTTTACAAGTAAAATTAGATAATGGTGATGAGAAATGTATATGATTGTAGGTGTTTACTTATTTAAAATTATTTTATAATGAAAGTGCAAAATGTGGATTCCACGTAAATTTGAAATTGTGGAATGGAGTTTACATTCCCCAACCAATTTTAGAATTCTCATTTTCATTATTTCTTAAATTTTAAAAAGTCTATTTTAACCTCATTTAAAAATAAAAGAAAAAAATAGATAAAATTGGGAAAAAAAAACACATTTTATATTTTTGAATTGCGTAATAGGTAACAATGAATAATTATTAAAAAATTATTATTATTAAAAATTTTTTAATAAATTTAATATTATTATAATAAAAATACACATTCTTTGATGACAAAAACAAGTGATTTTCATTAAAAAAAATTACGAAATACATGATTTTTTTTTTTTAAAGATATGGAATACATGATTTTAATTAAAGGTATTATCGTAACTTGTAAACAATTCATTCATATTCTGAATTAAAGTACACTTCAATAGGAATATTATTGATTTCAATTGCGATTCCTACAATTTAAGTAAATAATTTACTCTGATTTCGAAACATCACTCTAATTCTAGATCATTTCAATTCTAGACATTCCAATTAATTTATATCATTATAATGGTGAGTGATTCATTTTGATCCGAGTTTGATCAAAGAAAAGAAAACTGAATTTGTATGTGTAGGAGCAATCAAGTGAGCTGGTTACCACAAAACAGAGAACACAAGACAGCAGAGCAAATCAGAGAGCACAAGAATGCAAATAGGGAGCAGAAGTTTATTATTATTATTATTATGAAAAAAGAGGGAGCTGAAATTGATTTGGAAGCAAAAGTGCTTTCAGACCAAAAGGACCCAAATGAGATTAGAATTTTTTGAAAAGCTAAGTAAGGAAGGACAGACAAAAAAGAATAGTACATCGATGAGACATCAAAACAAGCCACTAATTACATTATTAAAGATTAAAACAAAATTGAGCTGTGATCAAGTGTATCACATCACTTGTCATGAAGCAATGCTTGTTTTATCTCTTTATGCAAGCAATCAGGTTATTACATTAGAACATTGTGTTTAGGCTTCTCAAATAACATATTATGCCATCAATTAAATGCTTGCACATTATTTTGCGGCAAGCGTTAATACTTTGTAAATCTTGTTAACAATAATGTTGTCTTCATACCTTTACATTATAAGAAATTTTTAAATAAAACAGAAAAAGTAGGTTTATATCTAATATCTTATAAATAATACTGTTTATAATTTTTTTTTTTTCAAATATCACAAATTATACAGTTACTTGTCTATTTATGCATTTATAGCTTGACCTTACAGGCAAGTTGGTTCATTTCTAGATCCAATATATACTAAAACATGTTGTGCATAAATCATTTTCTCAACAACCACAATTTATGTGGTTTTAGTTGAGGTAGTTAAAAATGATTTTAGTATAAATTCGAATTTGTTATGCTTTTGCTTGGGAGGTTCAAAATGATATGGTATATTCTTTCATTTTAATAGAAGTGAACTGACTTTGCTTTATCAAGTATATCATATGATAATAATATATATTACAGACAATTAATATAAGATGAAGCTAAACTATGTATTATTTTTATGTATGTGTGTATAAATATTAATTGAAAAAGAAGTATTCTTTTAAAAAATAATAATAATTAAATAAAAATAAAAAGAAAATATTGTCTATAAACAGTTAATTTTGATATTTAAATTGTAAATTATATAAATAATTATTAATCTCAATAGTTTTTAGTATATTACTGTCCTATTTACCATCAGCTTCCTAGAAACAGAAAAATGTTGGCTTTAATATGGGTTCATGGAACGGCTAAGGCGGTCCACCAACATCAGGATCGTATACTCCTCTCATACTTGACTAAATTCCCACTAAAATATATTAAAATTCCTCCGTCAAAGTTGATTTTGGAGGCCATGTGCTACACAAAACAAACAAACAATAAATAGACAAGTACCTACTAGTCTTTCTTTTTAATGTAATAAATAGACAGGTACCAACTACCTACTAGTCTTTCTTTTCAATATATATTTTTTATTTGTTTCAAAATGCCCTCCTCTTAGAATCTTATTACTCTTATTACGTGAATTAGGAAGAGCCCTGGAAGAGCCACGAGCCTCCCTCATCAACAGATTTCGCTCATTCCAGGATGCGAAGCGTCAAGAGCAACGCACACCTGGGCCATTGCTGCTCCTACGTTCAATTTTGTGGTTGCCGTTGGAATTATTTTCATGACCAAATGGGTTACTCTCTGAAATTATTGTAGAGCGAATATAAGAAAAGGCAGTAGGAGAAAAAGTGACTCTAATGCCTATAACACCTCTTCTACTTTAATAGAGATTTAAAGTTGTTATATAATGGATTACCACCATATTATATTAGATTATTAATCAACTTGAAGTCGGTTTGCAACATGCATGTCTTTCGTTTTGTGTGCCCGAATTCGGTCAATGGCCGACCTTTGTTTTTTCTTTGAAAGAATGGCCGACCTATTTGTAATATATATATATATATATATATAGAAGTCTTTGCTCAATTTGGATTAATAAAAAAGTAAATGCATTTCATTTGTTTATTGTAGAATTAGTGGATTTCCACATGTCTATCTCTTTCTCTTAGGTGTCAATCACATGTACTTATAAAGTTATAATGACAACTTGGATATACCTGTAACTTGCAAGTGGTTGCTTAACTTGGATTAATGAAAAAGTAAATTCATTTCATTTGTTTAGTGTGGAATTAGTGGATTTCCACATGTCTATCTCTTTCTTTTAGGTGTCAATCACATGTACTTATAAAATTATAATAACAACTTGGATATACTTGTAACATATAAGTCCTTGCTCAACTTGGATTAATGAAAAAGTAAATTCATTTCATTTGTTTATTGTAGAATCAGTGGATTTCCACATGTCTATCTCTTTCTTTTAGGTGTCAATCACATGTACTTATAAGTTATAATGACAACTTGGATATACCTGTAACGTGCAAGTCCTTGCTCAACTTGGATTAATAAAAAGTAAATTCATTTCATTTGTTTATTGTAGAGTTAGTGGATTTCCACATGTCTATCTCTTTCTTTTAGGTGTCAATCACATGTACTTATAAAGTTATAATGACAACTTGAATATAACTGTAACGCACAAGTCGTTGCTCAACTTGGATTAATGAAATTTGATTAATTTGTTTATTGTAGAATTAATGGATTTTCACGTGTCCATCTCTTTTTTCTAGGGTTAATGTCTGGATTTGAAAATATTTATTCAGACTTATGACGATTTGAATATGGAAAAGAATTCCCTAGTTAGTTGGTTATGTCATGTCATCTTCAAATTATCTTTCAAGAAAATTAGAATTTTCTCTTAATCAGGAACTTCAACTTGAAGTGTATATATTATGTTACTAATATTTTTCCAAATTTTGATAGAAGATAATTAAAAAATATCTATTTAAAAAATAAAACAATAATAAAAAAAGTCTAAGTAAATGGATAAAAAAGTAAATTACATTTAAAAAAAACTATAAAGCTTGTGATATATGCAACATATATTATCAAAGATGAATGCTTTAAATTTAGGACAATCTGCTATTGTGAATTATTTCAATTATAAAAATATTATAGAAAGTGAAGCAATACTCTCCCCTAATGTCCACATTCAATCCTCCACTATCAAGCTCACTCTAGTACTAAACTTGTTACACTCACATAACACTGTATAAAAAGAAAAAGTGAAGTAAATGTTCAAAAAATTAAAAATTAAAAATTAAAAAAAAACCTTGCTGATTCTTCAGGGGATCAGTACCTCCTAAATTCAACTTCTGAGTTTGTTCATTTAGTAGAGAAAAGTAAAGAGAAGATTAAAAAAAAAAGAAAAAAAGGTCTTGCATGTAATGAGCCGTCCCTTAGTTGGTTACTGTATGAAGTTAATGTAAAGCAAATACAAGGAAAAGCAGTAGCAGAAAAAGTGACTCTAATGCTTAGGATATATCTTTTAGTGTATTAATGCCAATTTTGCAACATTATTGGTGGACATGATAAGGATTATTTTATTTTTTATTTTTTATTTTTTATTTTTACAAAAGGCAGGCTTAATTTGAAAAAAATGGGTTAAAGGAGAATGCTTGCGTGTCCTTTGAAAGATACACTCTGGTCAATATCCAACTTTCAATTGCAAGTCTCTTCTTCTTATTTCTAATTATATATTTGGATATGTTAATATGTGTTCTGTTCTGAATTTTTAATTTTTCTGATTTTAAATTATGTATTGAACTTGATAAGAGGTGTTTCCATACTTCTATTATTTTAGTTTTATATAATATCCCATGCCTATAAGTATGTATTTATAGTAATAGAATCTGTCACAATAATGTTATTTTGTTTATGTTTTACTGATTATCAATGCAAGCATTAAGGAACCAATTAATGAAGGGCAACTAAACCTGACTTCTGAGTTTGAAACAGAGTTTTGCATAATACAATCTCAAGCAGAGTCCATGAACACAACCAGAAATTTTCTATAAATATATATAGAGTAATTCTACCATTAGTGTCTTCTAGCTTTATAAGATTAAAACAAACTAATCAAATTCATCCATTACTTTATCTTTCTTAAAACAATTTCTCTCTTTTATTTAATTTAAGTTTAAAAGATGAATTTGATTGATTTGTTTTAAATTTTTAAAATTAGGAGACACTGACCACAGAAATTATATATATATATATATATATATAGATAAGAAAAAATTGCACAACACCTCTCGGAGGTTTGCCAAAAAATATGCGAAAATACATTTGTCATTTTATTGTACAACACTCTTACTCAGTTCGTTAAATTTTATTAACTTTAATTATGAACCAAAGGTATTGCGCAAATGACCATATTATCTATGAATAAGACAAAAAAAAAATTAAAAAAGAAAAAAAAAAAAGGGTGGAATATTGGATCTCCATCATGTGTCTAAGGATGGCTTCTTCTTCCATGCCTTACTCTGCTTTCACACAGACCAAAAAGACCCCAGTTTTTTGTTCTTCATGATCTTTAATGGCTTCTTCAGCTGTTTGTTCAACGAAATCCTCACTTGGGTACTCTAAATCAGCCTTTTTGCGAGATGGGTTCGTCTTGCAATCAGCTACTATTCTTGGGGTTTTCTCCAAAGCTCGCTCCTTTAATGGCGTGCATTAGGGGTGGGCACGGTTCGGTTCGGTTTGGTTTTCCCAAAACCGAACCGGATAAAAAATTTTCGGTTTTTTATTTTTTTGAATCGAACCAAACCGAATAAATCACATGAACCGAACCGAATCGAATGTTTGGTTCGGTTCATTCGGTTTTGGGCTTATAATTTTGGGCCTCCAATTGGTTTTAGGCCCGGTATCAGTATGTTATATAAATTGTAATTCAAACAATTCAAAAATAACAATTCTTAATTCAAAAATAACAGCCCTGAACATTAAAAACAATTGGCAAAACTAAAAATAATTCAAAACAACACCTATAAAATTTTCAAAACAATACCTAATTGAAACATAGAATAGAATAGGCCAAAAAGGAGCATAAAACATTTTCAAAACAACACCTAAAACATTCTTTCAACTTCAAGTTAAAACAAAAATAAAACAAAAACTATTAATTCATAATCAAGAAATGTATTATTGATTTTTTTTTTTTTGTTTTTGGTTCGGTTTGGTTTTTTTTTGAGTCAAAACTGAACCGAACCGAAAATTTTCGGTTTTTTTAAAATTACAACCGAATCGAACCGAAAAAACCGAAAAAAAAAAATAGATTTTTCGGTTCGGTTCTGTTCGGTCCAGACCGGTTTGGTTCGGTCCTGTTTTTTGGCCCGCCCCTAGTGTGTATGCAAAGCTGCCACTGAGAGAAGTCTATACATGACTTCACTGTCAAGGTTGTTGATTTCAATTTTGTAAAGTTTCAATTTTTATTTTTTAAATGTAGAAAAGGTCTAATTATAGATTGATTTTTATTTGTTGATTTTAATTGATTTTTGCAACATTTTTGTTTTTTTTTTTTTAAAAAATTAATTTCCACTGTCCATCACATGATGGACGATGAAGATTTTTTAATTTTTTAATTTTTAATTTTAATTAATTTTTAATATTTTTTTTAATTTTAAATTTTAGAAAAAAAATTTTAAAATAAGTAAATGATGACATAACACTTGAATCAACTTAATTTGACTAAGAGGTCGTTTGTTTTTTTGTCTGAAGACTGAATAGTGCTGTTGAAGACTGAACACTGAATAGTGACTGAAACCTGAAATCTGAATGACATGTTTGTTTTTTTTTTCCTTTACATCGAATGTATAGTAATATTGTTTGTTTTTTAAAATTAAAATGATCTGAAAACTAGTAATTTGACATTTATATCATTTACTATTAGTTGTTATGTAACTTTATTTAATATAATACAAACAATTATAATAAATTATTTAGCAAAAGCTAAAACACATTTATGCATATATTAATAATATTTTTATTCATAATTAAAATATGTTTAATTATTATAGTAAAATATTTTTTTTAAAAAAATTATATATACATAAATAAATTATTATAGTAAAGTAAATTAAATAAAAATAAATAAAACGATATTAAGTTGAATTACGATTGTTATATATTTAAATAAAAATAATATTAAAAGAAATATAATTAAAATGAATATGTATGATGTAAAATCAAGTCAAATTTAGAAATATGTTTGTTGAAGTATTAAAAGAAATTTTTATAATGTAAAACTAGAACAAACTAGGAAATTTATTATTTTGGGAAGGATAAAATTGGAATAATAAATTTATAAAATTATCAAATGATTTGGTATTCAGTGAAAAGTCAGAAAGTGTAACTTTTTATTTTCAGTGGTTTTGGGATGGTTTTAAGTAGTTTGATCACTTAAAAAAAAAAAAAACAAAAATCACTTAATTGGCCTAATTTAGCACCATTAAGTGTTAAGTGTAAAAAACAAACGACCTCTAACTTTAATAAAATTTCACTAACGAAATGAGAGTGTTATATAATAAAATGGTAAATATGTTTTCGTTTTTTCTTTTTTGCTTGTTTTTTGTTAAAGTCATTTTATCAACACCAGTTTTTTCTTTTTTGCTTGTTTTTTGTTAAAGTCATTTTATCAACACCAGTTTTTTCTTTTTTGCTTGTTTTTTGTTAAAGTCATTTTATCAACACCAATAATGAAAGGCCGACTATCATGTTTTTGGTATGATACCAGTCTATGTATACAAAATCTTATGTTATTAAAACCATTGTTTCAATATCAATGATAAGAGATGGACTATCATATAAATAAAATCTTTGTTTCTATGATACGAGCCAATATCGTCTGTTAACTAGACCCACTTTGGCTGTTAGTTGGCAGCCAAAATAAAAGCGTTTATCCACTTGTTATTGTACATTAAAATATTATATATTTTATTCAGTATTATAAAAAGGGGAGAATTATCCCCAATCTACCTAGAAATTTAATATTGACGGATGCGTACAATTTTTTTGGTTTTATTACAGCATTCTCCCTTAGACTAACAAATTGATTGCTTTGACCATTGCTATATATGGTTAAATGTGTAAAAAATATTGAAAAATGAATTTACCCTTGAATAAATTTACTTTTTATTTTTCTTTTAAAATAAATTTTAAAAACTTTAAATAAATTAAAAATAAATTTAATCATATTTCCATCATCCATTTGAAAATGGACGGTGGAGATTAGTTTGAAAAAAAATTTAAAAATTAAACAAAAATTAAAAATTTAATAAAAAAATATTTTAACTAGATCTCCAGCATCCATGATAATGGAGATTAATTTGAGAAAAAAAATTAAAATTAAATAAAAATTAAAAAACTAATATTCATCTTCTTGATCAAAAATAATTAAAAAACAAGACAAAAAACAAAAAACTCAATCAGTCACCTTCAAACCCAGATATAGGTTCAATTCGAACCCAAATCTGGGTTTGATTGGGTTCGAAGTTGAACCCAGATTCATCTTGGTTCGCTCCATGTTTCATTGGTTGTAACGAATTCGATTGGGTTCGCTCCAACCTCCATGTCTGATTGGTTCGCTTCCCATTCATTTGGGTTAGATTATGTTTGAAGTCAAACTTAATATAAAGGAGGTAGAGGCTGTGTCGAGTGGCTTCGCCAAGGAGAATGTGATTGGTTTTTTAGATGGGTTGAAGATGGTTCTAGATGGGTTGAAGTTGAAGATGAGTTAAGGTTGAAGATGATTTTAAGTTTTATTTATTTATTTATTTATTTCAGTTATGATTTTGAGGTTTATTTATTTATTTATTTTTTCAGTTCTTGTAGAATACCTGGTGGTATGATGATTTTTTTGTGATGGAACGCAAGTGATTTTTTTGAGGTTGATGATGATTTTCAAATGGGTTTCATATGGATTTTTTTGTTCTTTTTGAGGTTGATGATGATTTTTTCATATGAGTTTCATGTGATTTTTTGGAGGTTGAAGATAGTTTGTTTTTAGTTTGTGAAGATGATGAAGAATTTTTGGTGATTCATTAAGTTGAAATTTTTTTATGAATTTAGCGGATTAAAAGACATATATTTTTGTAGTTTTGGTTTTTTAAACCCATTGATAGTATATAGGGGCAATTTCATCTTTCAACACTTTTTAAACTATGAAAGTGACCACTTGACGGTTAAACCCAGTCAGCCCGTTAGTCCAAGAAAGGACGCTACAAAAAAACCAAAAAGTTGTACATATGCACCTGTGAATACTAAATTTCTAGGTAGGCTGAGGGTAATTTTCCCATATAAAATGCACTAGGCGCCAAGCGATTGGTAACCTAACGCTTAGTGCCTAGGCAGGTAAAAAAAAAATGACAAGTAATGGGTTAAACTTGTTCAAATCACATTTTCTCCAAAACAATAGCTTCTGTCTCAATCAGTGTTCCAAAACTCGCTACTCGCTACTCGACCGGTGACCCAGCGAGCAGTGAGTAATTGGTTACTCGGTGAGTAATCGGTGAGTACTCGAAAAGTACTGTTTATGAGCGAAATTATAATTTTTAAAATTTAAAAACATAAACTGAAATTTATTTAATCATCAGAGACCATGGTGAAATTATCCTCACTATATATATAAAACACACCAACTCAAAAGTTAAAACCTTTAGATACTCTCTCTCCCCCTTCTCCTCTCTCATCACTCTTCTCTTTTAACATCACTATCGCTGACTCGCCGTCGTCATTGTTGTCCCCGTTCCAATAAGGCGTCGCCATCGTCGAAGCCGAAGCCAATCCCTCTTCATTGTCGTTAGCCCTCTTTCTCTCTCCTATGCAATGCTATTTAAGTCTCCTTTTTTGTCGGTTCAAGTCTCATTCTCTTCCCCTCCGTGTCGTCAACATTGTATCTTTAAAACCGTCACCGTTGTCACTGTCTCTTTCCTTAAAGTCGTCGTCGTCGTCGAATGTTTGTGAGTGAGGCTGTGAGGGTTTCACTTGTTTGATACTTTGATTAAACTTTTATTTGTGTAACTATGTGTCATATAACTTTTGTTTATTGTTGTTGATTTGTTGTGAGTGAATTTTGGCCCTTTTTATGGTTTTTGATATGATTTTTTGCCATAATTTTGTGATAGAGGACTCACCGAGTTCGGCTGAGTTCGATCTAGTTAGGCCGAGTTTAATTGAGTTAGGTCGAGTATCCACCTCCGATCTAGTGGTTCCTAGATCGGCAAAGTGCCGATCCACGAGAACCTGATAGGAACTCGATGAAACTCATCGAGTTTTTAAACCATGGTCTCAATTCCTCTCCAAAACCACTCCTCATCTCTCTAGCTCCTGCTCCATTTCCACACCTCTTGCCTTCAAACGATTACTTGCCCCCTCCACATGGAAACTCTCCCACTCTTGCTACTAAATCTTCACCGTCCAATAAAAATCCACAATATCTTCATGCCCACTCTTAGCTCCATCATGACCGAGGGCAAGATCATCTCCTAGATCAAGTTTGAGGGCGTGTCCTATCCTAAGGCGAGAGCATTGTCATCGTCGAGTTCGACAAGGCCGACTTGAACTTCAAGACCTTTTACGTTAGCATTCTTGCTGCTATTTTCGTTCATGAAGGTGAGAGCACTCCTATTAGAGCCCTCATCGATATTTTAGCCAAGACGGAGGATGAAATAGCTAAGGCCGACATGGACGAAATAATTTTTTTGCCTAGAAAATCCCCGATTAGGGAGTTTTTGGATTAGTCGAAAGGCAGCCGCCTAAGTCTAATTTTAGAAGATTGTATTATCATATAGTATCTAAAATAATATATAAATATAATCACATATTAATATTATTATTATATGATGATAAATATAAATACTATATTAATATTATAACAAGTATCTGTATATTATTAATGTATTACAAATAATTTTATTTAAAATTGAAAAAAAATTTGTCAATAGTATATTTTATCAAAACGACCAAAAGGACAGATCGAAATGTGTAGTATGGAAGTGTACAATTAGCAAGCTTAATATGTTATCAACTAAGAGGACAAAACATCAAAAGAAACAAGTCACTTCATTTGAATGTTTAATGTAAAATTTAGGATTAAAATTATGTAAGTGGCCAACAAAGGAAACTATATAGCATTATCTTATTTTAATAGAGCTGCTTTTGAAATTAATGTAATCAAATTTAAATACGAATAATTAATTAAAGAAGAGAACCACTACAATAATTTAAATGCAAGTGCCAATTGCAGTAAACTAGGCAAGCTTCCTCTCAAATTAAAGATTCACATTTTCATTATCTTAATGCTTCGATTGGTCATTCATCGATTAAAATCTCTATGAAATCTCACTGTTTTTAAAATGATTAATTAAGAATATTAATTTAAGTTGTTAGTGGCCAACAAAAGGAGCTGCCTTTTATATATATATATATATATATATATATATATGTATATATATATATAATTTAGCTTTATATATATACACACACATTAATAATGGAGCTCACTAATTCCACCGGGCTTTGGCTTTTTCTTTTTTCTTTTTCTTTTTGCCCCAAATGTTATCTACCTTAATAATTCTCTAACACACCGTGAATACTCCCCTCTTTGAGTTTACTTTTTTCTTGGTATCAGATTAGATAGAGTGATGATGGTTAGTAGCTAGTTCAAACAGAAATTTATATCATAAAAGTGGATAACAAATTGTTTAATAAAAATTTAGCTTTGATGAATTGAAGTTTTTTATGAAGAATTAATGAAATGTCTACTTGTAAAATTAGATAATGGTGATGAGGAATGTATATGATTATAGGTGTTTACTTGCTTTAAATTATTCTGTAATAGAAGTGCAAAATGTAGGTTTCACGTAAATTTGAAGTTGTAGAATGGAATTTATATTACCCAACCCATTTTAGGATTTTCATTCTCATTCTTTTTAAAATTTTAAAAAGTCTATTTTAACCTCATTTAAAAACAAAAGAAAAAAATAGATAAGATTGAAAAAATAAAAACGTATTTTATATTTATGAATTGTGTAATAGGTAACACTGAATAATTATTAAAAAATTATTATTATTAAAAGAAAGTTTAATAAATGTAATATTATTATACTAAAAATACATATATCTTGATGACAAAAAAAAAATAATGATTTTCTTTAAAAAAAAAAATTATGGAATGCATGATTTTTTTTTGAAAGATATGGAATACATGATTTTAATCAAAGGTATTATTATAACTTGTAAACAATTCATTTCGATTCCGAATTAGAGTACATTTCAATAGGAATATTATTGATTTCGATTATGATTCCTACAATTTAAGTAAATAATTTGTTTTGATTTTGAAACATCACTCTGATTTCATATTATTTCGATTCTAGACATTCTGATTAATTTATATCATTATAATGGTGAGTGATTTGTTTTGATCTGAATTTGATTAAAATTATACCAAATAAAAAATTTCAGTCTTGTTAAAGCATAAACAGTTTAGGCTGATCTCTTTTCTTTTACTTTTATTATTGTTATTTTTTTTCAGACCAAACCAAATTTGATTGGTCCACTTAACAATTTTGGATTTAAATTGACTACTTGTTTAAATTTTACATAAAAAACCACTATAAAATTCGGGTATGATATTATTCGTTTTGTAAACATGGTTTATACAAATGGAATGAACCGCAACGTTTAGTTTGCCAAACTTGAAGGAGAAACGACCCTTTATTTTGGTTAAAAACAAGCAACAATGGCGTGGTCAGCAGCAGTGAAGGAGGGACTTGTTGAGGCTAACACATCTAGGTGCCTCTCTTTCATTTTCACTAGCTTTCGGAAAGCATAATAAAAAGCTCCTCGTCAGTGATTGCTCCCATCTCCATTGCCCTTTCCAGTGCACTTAGTCCCCCACCATCCTTTATTGATGGACGTGCGCCTCTAGACAGGATACAAGTCAAGAAAATCATATAAATATAATGTCCAAGGGATATTAGAAGGAATGCAGTTATGAAAATCATGCAGTTAGCAAATAATCTTACGCCAATAAGTGCTACAAAGTAGCCATATCAATCTTATGCTTGATGCAATCATCAATTACAGGAATCAAGAACGACAAGCAAGTTATTACCTTCTAAGTAGGTGCTTTGCAAATAAATTGTTCCCTGTGGAGATGCAGTGGTGCAAAGGAGTCCTTCCATGGAAATCCCGCATATTTATGTCAGCACCAAATTGGATCAGAAGTTCAACCATGACAGCATTGCCACATTGACATACCAAATGCAGTAATGAACAACCTTGGAGACAATTCCCTGGATCGTTGGCATCCTTGATTCTTTGACAGAATGTTGGATCATTACTTTTCCTTTTTTCTTTGAGGCAATCCTGTTCCAAGTCTTGTGCATCATCAACATGGTGATATAATTCAACACCGAACACCTCATCGAAAGTGGTATTGATTATATTTGTGTTTGAGATCACAATAAGGCGATATACTTCTTTCAAGTTTGAGTCTTAACTGCTTGCCAGATGCATGTAGAGTAAGATGGAGTGCCAGATGCGTTTGTATCTTCAAGGACTACCACTTTCTCTACATACTGGTTAAGGGAAATGGAGATAAGCTTTGTATTTAACATCATAGTCTCTTTGCAAAGACAGTAAAAGATAGTAAAGATTACTTCTAAACAGCACTAAAATTTGATAAGACTATGGCAAAGAAAATTAGGTAAAAGTACACATGCTATGATGATGAAAATGATGATAAAACCACCAGTGTTTGCATATAAAAACATAGTTAAAATATTTTTGATTGAAGGATTCCCCCCTTTTTTTTTTTTTTTTTTTTGCTTTATTTTTGGTTAACGAAATTTATTTTTTAAAGTTAATGGAAATTTTGTTTTCACTACTATAGATGTCCAAACAGTATCCACTTAACAAGACATGTTACTACATGTCCAAAGTTGAGCAGTTTTAGGATGTGTTAACTGGGCTTCTTAGTGCATAGCATATGTGGCTTTTAAATACTAAAGCAATTTTCGGGATAACAAGCACTGATAGTGTGCATTGATTTCGTCCCCCCTTAGACGGATAAAGTATTATTGGCTCAAAAAAATCATAATTAAAATCTTTGTTCATGTCTTTATATGAACAGTGTTAACGTGCTTACATATTATTGTCCTGCCCTTTTATAATAGTTCAAACCTTTTAGGTCTAGCGGTCACCATGATGCTATTACAACAGTTTTACTAGGAGTGTCTTGGTTCTAGTCCCCTGTATTTGTCATTAGTGTTTGTGTATGTATTGGGGATTTAGGCCATTAGGCAAGCCCCAAACCTATTTGTCTTGCATATGCAGGGGAGTGAGAGAGTACTTAAATATTGTTGTTGGCCCCATTCTAAATAGCTTAAGCTTTTGGATATTGCAGTTATTAAAATAGTAAAATATCATTTCTCGTAAGTCTTTTGTTCTTCTACGAGAGTAGTTTGGGCTTTAATTTGAACAAAAAAATCAGAAGCTTGTACTTAATTATGACATCTTTATAAATCCAGATATCCAAGGACAGTATTTAAAAACCAACATCTTGAGATTACAGATTTGTTAATTTAACAAACTCCAAATGTCTCTTGCTGATGTATATAAAAAGACATTAAACTCAAGAAGATTCAATTATATCTTTAAGAGCTTAAGATTATTGTTTCGGTCATAACCTACCAACTTAATCTTTAGTGTGGAATGGTTCTTTAATATGGCATCAAAACTAATTTTCCTAGGAGTAGGCAAGTTGTAGTCTTCCAAACATGACTGCATTCGTGTTGATCTTGGTCTAAAATTTATATTCGTACTTGTGTTTGGATTTGGTCCACCTCATTGGTCTTACATAGGAGGATGTGCTTAATACCATTCTTTGGGCCCTTATTTACTAGCTTAAGTTTTCGGGCAGGTTAACAATATGGACAGTTGCATAATATGGCAAAAAGGTAAACTTAAGATGTATCCAACTAAAAAGCATACATGGGCGGTAAAGGGGCAAGATAGTGACAGTCGGACTGTTGGAGTAGATCCTATGTCAAATAGTTGTCAAGCATCAAGAAAAATATAAAACATCCAAATTCCAAGACACATAATTGTTCAGTAAATCATATAGATGCCATCATTCAAGATATTTTGTAGAAATATCTCCTACACCAAGTGTAATTTGCACTTCCAAACAAACAGAAAGCATGAAAAGAATAAATCAAGTACCTTTGCATGAATGTATAGCTCCTTATGAGAAATAGCATCTTTGGGACATGGTTTCCTAATTGATGTCACAGCATTTGATTTGATCACTCTGCATAGAATTACATTCAATTAAAACTGTTAAGGAACATAAATGTAAGAAGAGCAGCTTAACTACAATTATAACTATATTATGTACCAGCTTGAGAAAAATTGAAGGGTAGCTGAATTGGCAAATAAATTATTCTGAGTGCTCTATCCAACAAAGTTTCACTCTCAATGACTTCATACAGCACACAAATTATTTGGTATGATGAAAAGAAGGAAAATTAATGTCACAAAATACATTCAGAATTTATGAGTTTTCATTAACTATTTAGGCTTATACTTCAGGAAACATTACACATAAGAACATAAAACTGTCAATAAGTACAATAAGAATATAAGTATAGTGCATCAATGTAGTCAATGACTTTCATAGTAGTTACCATCATTAAATTCTTATGAACACTATTACTAAATAACCTTTAAGAGTCCAATATAAAAACTTTCTAAGAACTTGTAACAAAACCATAATTGGTATTAAAAAATTATGCCATCATTACCCAACCAAAAGTAAAAGAAATTTATAATTACATTATTATAACATTTTTAAGTTTAGCAAGAGAAAGAAATGCCTTCTTTGTTCTTTAATTTAAAGTTTTTATTTCTGATAAAGTATTTAGACATCAAGAAACTAGTTAGCAGAAACACAATGATAGTAATTGAACAACAATCAGAAGATTGGCTGACAGTGTAATTATATTACATAACATCTCATGATTTTCCTTGACAAAGGTTAGCATTAGTTGATTAACAAAAGAAACCTCTATTGAAAGCTTAATTTTATTCAAAATGAAAAGATTACATTTAAATACAATTAGAGTTGGCATACACTCCTAAACTTCCTCCTAGAATCATGACTAATTGACAATTTCCTAGAATTATGGCTAATTGATACAAACATGTCTAATTCCTAGAATAAGCTATTTAACTTTATTAGAATTTACAACAATTAAATGTTAACAACTCATCTAATTTATGCTCTCCTTGATAACTTGTACATGTTAACAAAGATAACAAAAATATTAAAAAATTTTATTCCATTAATTTGGGAATCAGAATGTGAAACATGCAATTTGAGATTATTGTTTTTTCAAGATCCTTAGTTGGTCCGAGGTTATGATTTCTACAGGATTTATGTTCAAGATTTATAGTTTCTAGTGTTCATACCTTCTTGTTATGATTTACTTATTTCCTATTATGACTCATGTGGTGAGCGTAGATTGTCGGCTTGTACAACACATTTAACTACTTACCTTCTTTGTGGGATTCTTGTTTTCTTTCTTTTTTTTTTTTTCCCTCTGATTTTGGAGAGCATTTCTTTTCACTTCATTCATAATAATTGGAATATGAATTCTTGTTTCCTTTCTTTTTTTCACTGAATTTGGGGGGTGTTTCATTTTGCTTCACTAATAACAATTGGAAAAGAATCTGTAGCGTGATGAGCTGGAGTCTTGTTTTCTGGTTTCTAGTCTTCATAAATGCTTTATTTTCTATTGGATCACCCATTGTTACAGTTTCAACTACATGGTAATAAAGGTTCTCTTTCAATAAAAAAAATCCCTTCTTATTTTTCAATGTCCAGCCCAAAAAAGAAAAGGAAACTAAAATGGAAAACAGGAAAGGTAGCTACAGTTTAAGCAATAGTCACAACCCTATTTTCCCAAACAATAGAAAAGACTACCGTATCCATACTTCATTTAATAATACTCTTACCGTCCATCCTCAAGGAGTGATCCCTCCCATATGGAGTTACAGTAAGCATTACCCAATGCACCAAACAAGTCCAAAATTGTAGGTTCCCAGACCTTGACATCCAATGTTAGAGATCTCACCTGCAGTTGGTAATACAAAGTATATAACAAAATACTTAGGAAATCACCCGAGAACAGAATCCCACAAAATTAGATAAACACCTGAAGAATAATTAATATACAAATTGAACTAGCAACATAAGAAACTAGTTTTTTGATATTAACCCATTCCAAAATAATATTAATCTCTAACAATGAGACCAACCAGATTTTATCTACTGGACTTAACAAAAGAATTGCAAGAAACAGGAAAAAATTGAAAGAATTCAGCCCAAGAGAAAACTCCTCAAAACTCAGCCCTAAAATGGTCAACTCCTTAAAAAATATGTGCAACTTCCAAAAGAAAAAAAAGGGACAAACCATGCTAAACTCACACAAGTGACAGGGTGTTGTTGAAAGTCACTTGTCAGAACAAAATCCACCAAAAATGGAAACATAGGAAGAATGAATAAAATGCAAATTCGACTTGCTAGCTATGACGCTAACTCACTAGATGGTATATTCATCAAAGAATTGTTGGAACCAGAGGAACGAAAGAGTCTTTGAGGATCTCAAAGGTTAATGGGTAGCAGTTGTGTAGGAAAAGATTAGAGTTTGGGCTTACTTATGGGCTTCTATAACTTCTGAAGTTAGGGATGCTTGTTTTAATGCCTTCTATTCATTATTCATAATTGAAAAGTAGTGTTGGTGTAAAGTCTAGACTTGGAAGGGTTTTGCATTTTTTATTCTTGGTAAGGATTTATTTAAGCTCTCCCCTTTTGTCCTCTGGGTTGTTTTCCATTTTGTGGATTACTTCTTCACCCATGCATATGGTTTCTGTTTGTTTATAAAATTTTGTTTCCTTTAAAAAAAAAAATTAAAGATTATTAACCTGTTCTAATATATAGAATTGTAACAAAGAACATAATATGTAGATAATCATTAATTAGATTAAATAAGTGACTATCCAAATTTTACTTTTTTGTACCGTTTTCCCCCTTTTACTTCATTTTGGTGGCAAATTGTTTGGAAAGATCAGTTGATAGAGAATAGGATTGCCAATTGCTGGAAGGTCTTGAAAATATAGTTGTGACTTCTGTAACATTATAAAGAAATCGAGAAACATTCAAGATTTTTTTGTAAAAGGTGTAAAATATCTTTGTATTTGTTAGAAGACTATAACTAAAGTAGAATAATTTAAGTTGTGATCAAATTAAAAGTAACAAAACAAGTGTACAACAATTGAACGAAAAATAACCACATCAATCAAAGTTAAACACAAAGACAAACATGGCAGAAACTCAAACCTCTCTGTGTTTGATTGTTGTACGCTTATTTTATTGCTTTCAATTTGATCAGAGCTAGAATTATTTTCTACTTTAATTACACAATTTCTAATGAATCCAAACATGTTTTACGTCTTTTACAAAAAGATCTTGATGCTCCTTTATATTTGACTAACATTATAGAAGTGACAATTATATTTTCATGGTATCAGAGCTTGATATATTCCAAAAAATTTTGGGTTTGAACCCCTCGAGATAAAATTTGAATTTGTTATTTTTTAGATGAATTTCTTATGTGTTTGTGTTTGGACTTGAGTTACGTGGCAAGCCCGTTGGTCCTACACATGAGAGGGTGTATTAGAGAGCTTATAAATCATTGTTATGCTCTTTCTTATCAACTTAAACTTGTGCGTTTGATGGGTACTAACAGGTCAAAGTTTAGGAGTATGCATCTACTTTATTCCTTGAATGTTGTATGCAGAGTAGCTCTGCCTAAAGGCTAAGTGTAGCACTTGCCTTAACCTCTTGGTGTAGCACTAAGAAAAATTATCCTTGTTCTTTCATTATTCAATAATAAAACTCCATTGCCTCTTCTTAATTTTTACTGAGTTAACGAGGTTCCTAACAAAATGTTTCTCCTTTCCAAATTGCAGATGATACCTTTTTTTTTTTTTAGCTTCAAGAATGAAGAGAGATTCAATTCTTTAGTTGAAATTATTCAAGCTTTTTGCCTAGTGTTAGGGCTTAACTTCAATCTAGCCATAAGTGTATTGGCTTGTTTTAATTTTGATGAAGGAAAACTAGTTGATTTGTCCAATTCTAGTGAATTTGGTGCTTCAAGATCTTTGGATTTTTAGGCTCCAGAACATTACAAGGATATTAGAATGGTGGAAAAATGCTTTTGTTTCTAAGGGAGGAAGATGAGTTACGTTTTCATTAATTGTATACGCACTTATCTTTGTTTGTTTAGAATTCTTATGGGGTGAACCAAAAAGAATTGAAAAGCTAATAAGAGATTTCTTTATAAAAAGTTGCTGATGAAGGGATAAATTTGGTTTAGGAATTGGGAATGTTATTAAGAAAAACCTAGCGACGCTTAGGAAAGAGCTGTGAAGATTTTCTTTGTAGCTCAGTTTACTGTGGCATAAAGTGATTATAAGTATGGTCTCCAAGAAAATGGGTGGCATTCTAAAGTGATTGTCAGAGGTAGGTATTAGCTGCTGCAGTGGAAATTTATAACGCAATGTTACAATGATTTCTCTTTTAATTTTCAATTTGTGGTTAGGGTTGGTGTCCACAATTCTTTTTGGAGGATAGTTGGATAATTAATACCATAATATTCTTGAGGTGCCCATAATAATTTTTGCAAGGGTCTTATTAATATAGTGGGTGGTCATTTAATGTTAGAAGAAACTCGAATGATAGAGAGAATGAGGAGTTTTCTTCTCTGCTTTCATTGTTTAAATGATGTTTCTTTCAATATGGGGGATGAAGATAGAAGATTGTGGTCCAAGGATTCTAGTGGAATAATTTCTTGCAAATCCTTTAAACAATGAGTCTTATCCATTCGTTTGAACCTCCTCATGTAATGTAAACGTCAACGGTTCCTAATAAATAAAAGTTTAGGTATAGTTAAAAGCTCATGGAGAAAAATAAAACTTATGACATTATTCAAAAGAGATTCCTAACTTTGTTTACTTCCCTCTTGGTGTGTCATGTGCAAGAATTTCATAGAAAATTTGAATCATTTTTTTCTTCATTTTATGGTGGCTGCTAAGTTATGAGATAAGTTAGCTTCAGTGACAGGTTTGAAGTGAGTTGCTTCCCAGTTCATGGTTTCTTTCCTATAAAAGATTTTAAAGCTTTTAGGATAGGAAAGATGCTAACTAATACTGTTTCGTGGGCTATTTCATTAGAAAAGTATAGCAGAAACTTTTATGAAGCTAAATATAACAACTTTTCATGGGATAAGGGTTTTTTAGCTTCTCTATGAGTATCAACTTCTGATGAATTTAAGACAAATTCACTAATTTTCATCATGCTTGATTGGAAGATAGTAGTTAATTGATATAATTTCTTGTAAATTTAATTTTCTTGTTCAGTTTTATGTACTAATGGTATACTAGTTCAGTTTTGTACACACTTTCTCTTCTATTTGAATAAAGTTTTCTGTTTCCTATAAAATAAAATAAAATAAAAGTTTAGAAACTAATCATCATTCAGTAAAGACCAATCATAAAATGTCTCGACCGACACTAGTAGATAGCGGTTTCTAATTCTCCAAATGATAAAAAAAGGAAGAGAAACATTTGTAATGTCCTCTAGTTTCATTACTATGAGGTCTCCCATGGCCATATAATTGCATGTTACCCACCTACATGTTTTATGCTCTTTTATTTCAATAATATTTCCTCACAAATCTTGTTTCCTTTGCATCAGTAGAGCTATACCACTCAACTGTTTGCCTTTGGATCAGCAAAAGTGTTTTTTACACCAAATCACCTAACTCCACAAATTCTTTCCCCACAAAATATTCATAATCACACATGGGCAAAAGGTGTAACTATCACCCATTCACTTCACAAGTATGCCTAGATGAGAAACTGAATTTCAATTTGCTACACTCAAATTTGAAAAAAAAAAAAAAACAAAAACATCAAAAAGCAATGGTGAAATGAGTTGAAAGAAAAATTAGAGAGAGACTACAACAGGGCAAATTAACTGCAAAAGAAACACCACCTGAAAACCACGTAAGCTTGATCAAACTAAGCAAAGAGAGGAAAGAGAGTAGAGCGAAAGCAAAAGAGATAATAGATTGTGTATGTATGTACAAGAATATCCAAAAGGGAGATACATAAAAACCAGTGAGTGAGCCACTTTTCTACCACACATAATTAACCTAGGATCAAAGTAAAAGGCAATAATCACAAATAATCAGCCTAGGTATAAGAGTCTACTACTATACGCTATTAGCCTAGATATACAGTATACTTCATTTTACCTAATTAACCCTATTGGAAGCAAGTTAAAAATCTACTTTGTTTATAACCATGTATGCTGTGTAAAGTACATGTATGCTGATGTATAAAATATCAACATGCACTATATTGCAACACCACACTTCATTTCTGTTTTACCCATTGCCAAGACTCAATTCTTATTTTGTTTGATTCATAATAGTCTTGAGACCAGTAAAAGCTTGTGAGTTTGTTTGTTAGCTTCGTGGTAGGCATGCCATAAACCAAGAAAAGATGTTAAAGAAAATGCTTCAGGATCAGACATCAAAAAACATAGAATGAAAAAGAAATACAAGAGCAAAATAAAAGCAGAACTTTATTTCTTAGGAAGAGTTAGAATGCTTATATACTAATATTATATTATTTCTTAATAGGTTAAGCTTTTAAGTCTAATGGTTACCAGCAGGAAAAAATTTGTGATGTGACATTTGATCAGACTATTATCTGAATCACTGATGAGCATCATGAGCTTTAAAAAGTCAATTAAATTACTATTCAATTGGGCTTGAAAGATTCAATTTATGGTGGTTATTTAGCAGCTCGAATGCAAATGTAGATGGTTGGATTCTCGAATGAGTCATTAGTTGTCAATTGGAGGCTAAAGCTTAGGTTTATTTAGTGAGGTCATATGTGAACACTATTTAGTGGGATAATAGTTTCCACTCAACACTATTTTGTCGATTCTAAGTGAGTTGTAATTTCATGAGGAACCTGTTTATGGCATTAAATAGCTATTAAAAGTTTGGAAATGAGAAAATCAGATCTTTGGCATGCATCTAGAAAGTAACAAAGAAGATCATGGTGAACAGTTCCCCAGAACAGTACTTTGTTGGTTCTATGTGAAATTCGTGAATAGTTGTTTCATTAGTCATGACAAACCTCTGCTATGGTTTAAAGGGAATCAGGTCTTACTTTGGCATACATTTAAAAGTAACTAAGATGAAACAACAAAAAATAATTAAGAATAAATACAAAAATAAAATATAAAGAATAAAGAATAACAGTACTTAAAAGTAAGACAATAACAAAAACAAAAACAAAAAATCACATAATTTAATAAAACACTCAGAAATCAAATTCAAATCTCATCAACAGCAACTACGAATGATTCTAAAAACACAATCATACATATAAAGAACTGACTACTTTCCTAATTTTTTATTTTATTTTATTTTTAATTTTGTTTCATGAGATATAACAATTTTATTAATATCAAACCTAAGAACAATGAGTGGAACAGCAGTCCACAGAAAATTACAGACAAGTTATGAAGGCAAACAAAATTCAAAATGTTATCATTGCTAGCAACACCCTTCCAATTTTGTGAAAAGCGAAAAAGGTAAAGTCTCAAGATAATGAACCATATTTCATTAAATTAATTATTATTATTTTTTTTTTTAAAAGAAAACCTATTCCTCTGTATCCAAATCACAAAAAGAAAAGGCCTTGGAATGGGAATAAGTTACAATATTAGGCAAGGGGTTTTAGTTCATCCAATTTCAGACCACTGTCCAGCTCTGTTCGAGTCAAATTATATAAAGCGAAGTCCAGTCCCATTTAGATTTTAAAAAATGTGGATTCAGCATCATCAATCCAAGGGCTGCATTGAGGACTGGTGGAAAGACGCATGGGGCCACGTTTGGGAGATATACAAGTTTATGAGAAAGTGACTCCATGTGAAAAAACAATCTGAAAATCTGGAACAAGGATGTCTTTGTCAATGTCAAAGAGAATAAGAATATGGTAGTGTGTAGAATCAAGGAATTAGACAAGAAGGAAGAAGAGGGGCTCCTAGATGACATGTTAAGAAGTAAAAAGGAAGTTGAAACTAAGCTAGCAGAGTTGATTTTCAAGGAAGAGATTCTATAGAGACAAAAGGCAAAGACAACCACAGGCTAATCAAGCAGAACGACAATACTAGAATGTTCCATAAATTGTTAATGGAATACAACAATCTGTAATTCTTTTAACAAATTGGAGACTAAAGAGGGCACAAGTACGGAAACGAGAAGCATAATTAAAGAGAAGATCATCAATTATTTCATAGAGCTACACTCACAAGTACAAATTTCTCCACAGCGGTTGAAGGTCTTACTTGGGACCCCATTTCACAACACCTCGGCAACAATTCACAGATGAGGGGATAAAAATGCAACTTTTCAGTGCAGCCTTGCGAAGTCACTAGGCCCCGATGGCTTCACTAAGGAAATTTTTCCAAAGGTGTTGAGAATTTATACAAGGAGATATTGAGAAGTGTTTGAAGAGTTTTGTGAACAATAAATTGCAGAAACACCCTTAAAAACTAAAAGCTAACAACTAAATTAACTATCAAGCATAGGTTAGAAAATCAAAATGAGGTGCTGCCTCAAGGGGCGCCTCAATCGCCTCGTGGCCAGAGGTGCCTCAAGGCCGGCGACTCAACCAGCTTGAACAGCAGGGTCGCCTCAGGTGCTTGAGGCAGCCAGCTTGATATATATATATATATGCTGTCTGGTCGCCTCAACGGCTTAAAATGCATGCTGCCACTGATATATATCATAACCTCTAAAAGACTACTACATCTATAAAATACATAATGGCTAACTTTACAAGAACAAGGAGGGAATCTTTAGATCAGGGTTTGACACAAATAGGATAGAAGCCAAAACTCTTGTAGGATTGTCCATTAACTATTAACACTACTGAACTGTATTTGGTTATTAACAGAACACATGATATCATCACCCCTTCAAAGTGGCATGTTGTGAACTGATAACTGCTAAGCCAAATGCTAAGAAGCAAATTTAGCTTTGACTTGAGTAAGCCAAATCTATTTTGTTTCTAGCTCTAGAAAATAAATTGTCCCATGAAATGCATCAAACATGAAATGCAATATATACATGAAGAAGACCAATACCAAAGCGGCACATAATTCCAAATGGTGGAATGCTAAAGGATACCTGTCTCATAATATTAAAAAAGAAAAATGGGTACGAGAGAACAATACTACTATTAAAAGGTTCAGAATACCTAGTTCTTCAACCTCCCATCCTGCACGACCAGCACCTGCAGCCCGTCCAGCTTCAGCTTGTTGTGTTTTAGCACGGAACTTCTTCTTGAGATTGCCAAACTCATCATACAACTCACCATCATCCTGACAATACATAATACAGACCATTAATCCAGAATATACTATGCAACTTCAAATAGATCTGGCTACTTGTGTTCCTTTATGGCTAGAGTCTACACTTATGGTGGGAGTAAACTAAGATTTTATAATCAATGTTTTAAAATGTGAAAAGCAGTTCGAGGCGGTGAACCCACAGCGAGGAGAGGTGATGCGGCAGCCTCAAGGTGGGCAACTCAGTCCAAAAATGAAAAAAAATACAAAAATTAACCATAAAAATATAAAAAATAGGATATCATCCATAACATTGAGCAAAAGTGTCATAACCAACATTAGAAGCATAAAAATCCAACCAAATATAACCTAACCAAATAAAAATATTGAGGAAATTTTTGAGTGAAAGGAGAGAGAATATTGGGTTGAGAGGGTATTCAATGGAGGTTTAAGTTTTACAAAGTCTACTGCCTTCTTTATCCCACAATATATAGGTTTTCTTTATTTAAAGAACCAGACTTTTAGTCTTATATATGCTGAGTAATATAGAGCCACATAGGTTTCTATGGCTGTCGCATATCAACCACTTCAGCCTATATAGTTATCTTTTCTTAAGAAAATTGCTATGCTGTTAGTAAAGTAAAACAGGTTTATAGCTTTATTCAAAACAAAAAAACAGGTCTGTGGCTGCTGCATATGAACCGACTCAACAATAGTTTTTTTTTTTAAAATTAAATCTTAGTCTTTTAACCTGGCCTCGCGACTCGGGTTGAGGCATCCGCCTCAATCAGCTGAGGCGGACCAGACAACTAAGTGGCCTGAGGCACCCGCCTCAAGGCGCCCTCAGCCCTGGGTTGAGGCCAAGTTCTTAAATAGTGTTTAGTTTATAATTATTGGCCACTCGGGATTATTTTTCAGGTGATTTGGGAAGAAAGGGGTAGTAGATTTTTGAAGAAGCTAAATTTGAAGGTTGTAGGTTTTCATGGGATAGGATGCATTATTTAGCTTCATTATGGGCTTCTGTTAGTAAAAAAAATTTAAGAGTTTTCATTGTTTTTTATTTCACATATTTGCAAGAGAGTAGTAAAATGATTCCATCTTGATTTTTTAGGTTATAAACATATTAGATGGATTTTAATTCTTGGCCACTAGTCTCCCTTTGTACTCTTCCTAGTTTTTAATAGAATATAGTTAGTTAATAGAGAGAATCAATAAAAAGTAAACACCCTTTAAATAATGGCAATGCAACTACATCTTACTTCTTCAGCCTCCCGTCGGTGTCGCCTAGTTTCCTCTATTTCTTCTTCATCAAGTTCTTTGTAACCACCACCACGTCCTCCTCTGTTCAAATATTGAAATGCACATTACAGCGACATTAACTAATCATGATGAACACAAACGTAAATCAATAAACACGTTCACTCAAAAAAAAAAAAAAAAAAAAGGCGCAATAAAACCATGCATGCATACCAAAGCAAATCCTTGTGAAACAATATTTTAAGCATGACTTACATATAAGGAAAGATTAAAAATCACTATGGATGACAGCTATAAATATCTTAAGTGTCTAAAATATATACACCAAAAAGAAAAATTAATTATCATATAATACCTCACACCACCTTCATTATGACCAGGTTTATTGGTATTGCAAATATTGCACTTTGTTCGCTTTGCCCAGTTGATATTCCCACACCTAAAAGAAAAACAGAAAATAATAAAACAATAAAATAAAAGAAGAAAAATGGCTTGGGGAAAGCAACATAAATAACATGGCACTAAACAGATAGTGTACTTAGCCATACCTTTAAAAAAAATCAATTCATCAAATATCAAATATGCAAGATATATCCTAAGTATCTGCTCTAATTAAGAAGTTAACCAGTAGTATAATAAAGAATGTAAAACAATAAACAAAAGGGTTCTGATATTATAAATACAATTAAGGAATTATAAGTCTATAACATGATCGGTTAAAATGATTGCTGAATTGTGCAATTACTACATTGTAACCTCAGAATCCCACACACAATATTAAAGGAAAATTATGATATGCATGTGTCCAAAGATCAATATGTTAGGGCATAGACAGGAATATGCAAATTGAGAATAACATATTTTTATATATGCTAAGCTAGGCTAGTAATAATTTTATCATCTTAAATTAAAAAAATCGTCTTCACAATAACAACTATGTATCTATAAATTCAGACAAACTACCACTATCATGGTAAACCTAAGTTATTCTACATAAGCATCAGCCAGAGCTCAAGTGGAGATATCTTTTTGCTTTTGTGGCCTAGCTCAGAGGCTCAAGCCCCACCACATATTACACAAAAGACCACTTTGAGCAGAAATTTGTTAACCTAAAACAGCATCCACTCTTCGAAACATATTGTGCAGCAACTGGACCACAAACTCTTTGACCAGACTCCAACAAACTTTAGTCAACCAAATTTTAGAGAACCTTTAATCTCCTTCTAGCCAAATGCCTGTACAATGGCGTTAGGTCAACCCCGAAACTCAAGCCTTATGTTTGTCCAAAGCTGAAACTCACTGCTCTATTTGAAAGCAACTTGGGTTGTTGATCAAATTACGACAAGTATAGCAAACTTTTTCATGTTATAAAGTAACAACATACAAAAAGAAATCAAACTAAAACTAATCGAGAACAAGTATCAATTAGCAGATGAGAATTTAACAATTTCCTATCCCGTGAAAACAAACCAGAACTGTTCAGTCATGGACCCAGCCATCAAGCCAAAGAAAAACAGGGAGATGAGGAATCTTCAGTGGACTTTGAATTACGAAAAAGGAGACAGCAGTGGTAAGGGTTCAAATGTTTTTTTATGAAGATTGTAAGTTGGAATGTGCGGGGATTGGGGTGTTGGAAAAAAAGGAGGATGATTGAGGAGGTAATTAGAAAGGCCAAGCCGGATTTAGTTATTTTAATTGAGTCTAAAAAACAAGTTGTGGATCATAGTATTATCAGAAGTGTTTGGGGAGCAAGATTTAAACAGTGGGTTTGGTTACCTTCTGAAGGAAGTTCCGGTGGAATTGTGGTTATATGGAATTCCAAGACGGTAAAGGTTCTAGGTCATGTGATGGGTGATTTTTCTATCTCTGTGAATATCCTTGGCGATGATGGTAGAGATTGGTGGCTTTCAGGGGTTTACGGTCCGAATAAGAAAAGACAAAGGGGGGCTTTTTGGGAGGAGTTGTCCGGTTTATATGGTTTATGTTCTCCAAGATGGTGTATTGGTGGCGATTTTAATGTTGTAAGATTTCCTTCTGAAAAATCTACAGGGGGAAGGGAAACGAGAAGCATGAAGGATTTTAATTGTTTTATTCGAGAAACTAATTTGGTGGATCCTATTTTAAATTACTCGGAATTCACTTGGTCTAATTTTAGACAAAATGTGGTGTGTTGCAGACTTGACAGATTTCTTTTCTCAAATGATTAGGAAGAGTTGGTCGGGGGAAGGGCTACTCAAATGGCTCTAGCAAGAACAATTTCAGATCATTGTCCTATAGTGTTGGATTCTGCTCACAGGAAATGGGGACCGATTCCTTTCAAGTTTGAAAATGTCTGGTTGGAACATCAATCTTTTACTCAAAACATAAAGGAATGGTGGAGGGAAACAGATTGTCACGGATGGAAGGGAAATAGGTTCATGAAGAAGCTTGAGTGGGTCAAAATGAAACTGAAAACTTGGAACAAGGAAGTTTTTGGAGACATATTCAAGGAGAAGAATGAGATTGAGTCTAGAATCTTCGAGTTGGATAGATGTGAAGCTGACGGTTTGTTTAGTGATTCTTCGAGAGCGGAAAGAAATCAGTTGAAGATAAAGCTTGAGAAGTTGGTGACAAAGGAGGAAATGTTGTGGAGGCAAAAGGCTAAGGTTAAATGGATTAAAGAAGGAGATTGCAATTCAAAATTTTTTCACAAGATCGTTAATGGGAAAATGAGGAGGAATTACATCGATAAGCTAGAGTTAACTGATGGGTCTATTATTGAAAATGAAGGAGACATTGAGAATGAAATTATTCGATTCTTTCAAAAGTTGTACTCTAAAGAAGATGTGGAAAGACCAACTATTCAAGGTTTAAATTGGGAAGGCATTGGTAGAGATAAAGCTGATTGGTTGGAAAGACCTTTTGAAGAAGAAGAAATTAAGAGGGCTGTGGCGGATTGTAGCAAAGAAAAGGCTCCTGGTCCGGATGGTTTTAATTTTGAGTTTTTTCATGCTAGTTGGGAAATCATTAAAGATGATTTGATGGATGTTTTTTTGGAATTTTTTGAGAATGGGATAGTCAATAGAATTACCAATGCAACATATATTTGTCTTATTCCAAAAAAGTCCAACTCTCTGAAGATTGGAGATTTTAGACCAATTAGTTTGGTCTCTAGTTTGTACAAAATCATTGCTAAGGTTCTCTCTCTAAGATTGAAAGAGGTGCTGGATAGTACTATTTCAAGTTGTCAGTCTGCTTTTGTTAAAGGTAGACAAATTTTGGATGACGTGTTGGTGGCTAATGAGGTGGTGGAGGAATGTAGAATGAAGAAAAGAGAAGGTGTTGTTTTCAAGATTGACTTTGAAAAAGCCTACGATCATGTGGATTGGGATTTTTTGAATTATGTCTTGGAAGCAAAAGGTTTTGGGGTAAGATGGAGAAGATGGATTATGGGGTGCTTAAAGTCTACAAACTTTTCGATTATGATAACTGGGAGACCCAGGGGAAAATTCTATGCTTTTAGAGGTCTTAGGCAAGGCGATCCTCTTTCCCTTTTTTTGTTTGTCCTTGTGGCAGATTGTTTGGGCAGGCTGATCGACAGAGCCAAAGAGGGTCGTTTAGTGGAAGGCTTCAGTGTTGGTAAAGAGAATGTTTTAGTTTCTCATTTGCAATTTGCAGATGATACCGTTTTCTTTTCCTCGGGCAATAAAGAGAAGTTTGCTTCTTTGGTGGCAGTGATTCGGCTGTTTTGTTGGGTCTCTGGGCTTAAGATGAATTTGGCAAAGAGTGTTCTAGCAGGTATTAATTGTGATGAGAAGAAAGTGGTTGATTTGGCCAATGCTTTTGGTTGTGAGGTTGGGAAATGGCCGCTGAAATATTTAGAAATGCCATTGGGAGGCAATCCGAGATCTGTCGAGTTTTGGGCTCCGGTAGTGCAGAAAGTTGAGAGGAGATTAGAGGGATGGAAAAATGTTTTCTTATCCAGAGGTGGTCGTTTGGTCCTGATTCAAGCAGTGTTACAAAACATTCCCACTTATTTTCTTTCCTTATTCAGAATTCCTACAGGAGTGACAAAAAGAATTGAGAAAACTATGAGGGATTTTCTGTGGAATGGTATCGGCGAAGGTAGGAAGACTCATTTGGTAAGATGGGATGTTGTCTCGAGACCTCATCATGAAGACGGCTTAGGAATTGGGAATATTGTGAGGAAGAACATGGCGTTGCTCGGTAAATGGTTATGGAGGTTTCCGTTGGAACCTAATTCTTTGTGGCATGGAGTAATCAAAAGTAAGTATGGAGTCCAATGAAATGGTTGGGAGTCTAACAGGGTCCTAAAAGGGTTTAGTAGATGTCCTTGGAAAGCTATCATGCAAGGTCTCAATGATTTCTCGAGTAATATAAGATTTGTAGTTGGGAACGGAGCTCGAATAAGGTTTTGGGAGGATCGTTGGTTGGATTCTAAGCCTCTTAGCCTGAAGTTTCCAAGATTGTACAACCTAGCTTCTTCTCAAAACACTTCAATTCTAAGTAGATCGGATTGTTCGTCTATTCATAGAGGTTGGTGCTTTGACTTCAGAAGGAACTTGAATGATAGGGAGATTGAAGAATTTTCTTCTTTTATCTCTTTAATAGAGACTGTTTCTTTCAAGCGCGGCGTGGATGATAGTAGGAGATGGGTGCTCAATTCCAATGGCATTTTTTCGTGCAAATCCTTTCTTGATAAGCTGCTCCAAGATGATTCTCTTCCTAGTTTCGATTTTCCTAACATTATTTGGAAATCAAAGGTCCCGAAAAAGGTCAAATTCTTGGTTTGGCTTATGGTGCACGGGAAACTAAATACTTGTGATGTTATTCAAAAAAGATTCTCGAGTATTTGTCTTTCTCCTTTTCGGTGTATTATGTGCAAAAGTTGGGGGGAAAGTTTGGATCATCTCTTTCTTCATTGTCCGGTCGTTAGTTTGTTATGGAATAAACTGTTTTCTTTAGTTGGTTTGAAGTGGGCTGCTCCTAATTCGTTATGTTCACTCTTATTGGAAGACTTCAAAGCCTTAGGAGATGGAAAGAAAGCTACTATTCTTTGGTATTGTGGAGTGTTTGCCAATTTATGGGTTATTTGGGAGGAAAGAAACAAAAGAATCTTCGACGATAAGGAAGAGAGGGAGATTTATCTAGGGGATAAAGTGTATTATTTAGCTTCTCTGTGGGCTTATTCTAGTAGAGAATTCAAAGATCTATCGCTTTTTCTAATTATGCTAGATTGGAAGGCAGCTATTTGTTAATTGTTTCTTCCAATTTTGTTTTTTAGCTTTAGTTTGATCCTTAGTTTTGTTTCTCTATTGGTGGATTTCTGATTCACTTTTGTATCTTCCTTCTTTTTTAATAAAATCTCTCGTTTCCTATCAAAAAAAAAAGAATACACTCAAAAGCATTCGATTAATCATAAAACGAAACAAGTATAATTCACAACAGAGCATAAACAGTCTTACATAGGACAAGGCCAATCATTTGGACCAAAGAGTCCTGTAGAAGCACCAATTTGCCGACCTGGATTCCCAGTCTCATTCCCCGCACCACCACGACCTCTACCACGACCACCAACACCTCCCATGCCACCACCAGACGCACCAGCTGGTCGGGTAGTTCCACAACGATTACAAACCCCACGAAACGCAAAATTCACATTCGAGCAACTGCTACCAGCATCATAAAACCAATTTACAGGACAACAACTACAGCATAAAACAAAAAACAACACACGACTACAAAAGATAGACGAAGAAGAAGGAGCTGCTCACCAATATATCACATCACAGACCTTGTATTCGGACACAACCAATCTCCCTCCTGTTGCCACGCTTTCCCCGAAGCATCCCCACCACCTCGACCTCTACCTCGTCCGTTATTCACATCCCTCAAATTCTCATCCAATCCAGCCCCCCAATCACCACCACCCACATGGTCATCTTTGCTCTTCGTCTCCGCAATGAATACTCCAATAACATTACCATGAAACTCCTTGTTGTTGAACCATTCCACTGCAGCCAAAGCAGCATGTGGGTCCTCGTAAGTAACCGTAGCATCCCCCTTCGGCTCATTCGTGGCCTTATCTCGGTACAACCATATCTTCGGTCGCCCCGTTCGCTTGTCTTTCTACAAACAAAATTCATAAACAAAACATCCAATTAACCAAAATTCAAAAACATCCAATTCAATAAATATCATCAAACCAAAATCATATCATGAAAACAATGAATGGACCACCCACCTTTAACAAGCCAATGGTGCCAAAATATTCAGCCAACATATTCTCATCGGTTCCATCAGGCAAATTGCAAACGTAAATAGACCCATTAGATGGGGCTGCTTTCCCTGAATAACTACTAGCCATTGTCATCCAATCTCATCAATCAAACCTAAAAACATAAAAAAAGTTGCAGATCGGATTATACAAAAAGTTATGTCACGAAATAAACCCTAGCGAGTAGAGAGAATTGAAATCGTTAAAAGGAGAAATGAAAATAAAAATTACGGTGAGTGAAGAAAGCCGCAAGCCAGTCTCAGAGCCTTTGATTTGGTGTGGCGTGTTGAATTATAATAAGGGATAATTTTAATCTTCTCCCTGTAGGTAGTTATAATAGTTAAAAAAACCTCTGATTTCAAAAATCATTAAAAATGTTCCTGTAGTTTATAAAAATAACAAAAAAGGCCTCTGAAGGTAGGGGGATTTTCGTTATTTTTATAAATACTAGGGGATTTTCGTTATTTTTATAAATACTAGGGGATTTTCGTTATTTTTATAAATACTAGGGGTATTTTTGATTATTTTTATAAATTATAAGGAATTTTTAATGATTTCTAAAGTTAAGGGAATTTTTTGCTATTATATATCAAACCATGAGGGCCAGTAAAATTATCCCTTATGATAATTTTGATTGCTTCTTCTTCTTCATTTTAATTAATGGATGGGCTGAGGGTCCAATGGATGTATGGGCCCAGGCCCATTTGGAATGTCTCTAAGTATGCATGCCTCATGCTTCATATACTCAACTTGTCTTTATTTATTTATTTTTTTTTAACTTTTTGTTTTCTTCAAGTAACAGAAGATGGACAAATTAATTATAGTTCAAACAAGAAAGAGATCTTCGTTTTTAGCATAAAATAAAAGTTATTTATTTTTGTGTTTGAATAAAACTTCGGTTGAGTTGAAAACAGGTTAAAAAACAAAATGATGTTTCATAAATTAATGACTTTTTTTTTTTTGTCGAAAAAGAATTTTTATCTTTTTTGTTTAATTTTTTTTTAATAATTTTCACAAATTTATAATGATTAATATAATAACATAAACACAAAATAAGAAAGGAGAAAATTTAGAGCCAACGAGAAGAGATAATTTATTTCTTGTATATTTTCATCAAGTATATCAAATATAATAGTGAAAGGTCTTTTATGTAGTCTCATAAATATAGTATATATAAACATAATACATATATATATGTATATAAATTACAAACATAATTGTTGATAAGTCATTTACAAGTTATCACTTAAGAGTTTTTTTTTATTATTATTAGGAGATGTTAGATAATATTAATCTTTGTTATTTTCTGTTTGTTAGGCTGAGTTATTTACACTAGGCGATTAATTAACTACTACACTATTTATCACTTAGTTTCCATATTACTGTTAGTCTTGTAATTAAGGAGAGTTCTCCTAATTCAATATGACAAGTTTTTGTTGGGGTTTTTGCCCTAAGAGCTTGTAATTTTGTAAATAATTTTATAAATTTTTAATAAAGTATTCATTTCTTTCAATTTATATATTTTGCAAAAATTGTATATATCATGAAAAACATCCTTGATTACTGATGTAATTTCAAATTAAATGTATAAATGTTATACACTGGCGGATTTAGTTTGAGGTAAGTAATCTAAAGAGTCCGTAGAAAACAAATGAAGCTGGGTACTTCGTTTATGATAAATCTACAGCTACGATCTCTTTCGTATTTGATACGACAGTCTTATCCGAGACTGTTCATGTGATGACATGGAAATGGAGGCACCTTATATAATAAAGATTATATAGGACTGGACCACGATAAACATAAATCTCTAAATAATATCCGTTAAACTTAGAGATTCATATATATCAACCAGATGATCATATATGAATTGATCTTAATTCTGAGTGTATTATGAACTCCTGCTTGTTAAGTTATTTCTTTTGATTTACATGGGTGAGATCAGTGTAGATACCTGATCAATAACTTCGTACTTAGGGGATATGATTTAGTAAGTAGCTGGGAACATTCTATACAATAATGGAATCAACTCTTTCTTGTGAAAAGTAGAAAAATAGTTCCTTTAAGGGTTGATTCAGGTCTTGAACAATAAGAGCATTCAACTTTCTGTTCATATGTAAATAGAAAGATAAATTCATAAGTTGTTATGAATTTATTGTTCATTAGAGAATCAATGATACTTAAGGATCAAGAAATAATTAGAGGGTTAAAACGGACATTTGATCTAGCTCTAATTATGAACTATTTGTAGAGGGTCAAATCATATATAGTGATTAAATCAATGGATATTGAAAAATTTCAGATTGTATAAAAAACATCTACAGTTTTGAGAGTGCAATCTTAGGTTTTTAGTGGAGTAACTTTAAGATTAATAATAGTGAATTATTTAATTAAAGAGTTTAATTAATAATTCTGATATTATTAAAGCTCAAAACTGTAGGTCTATCGGATCCCCTTGATAGCTCATTTCACTATAAGAAATGTATATATAGAATATTGTAATTGGACCGTCCAGTTATAGGTGTTACATAAGTAACAAAAATTTGTGTTCACTTGGTATTTGAATAATATTGATTATTCAAATTATTTAATTATTAATTATAAATTAATAATTACTTAATTAATTTTATAAGAGGTATTGAATCCGATTCTTAGTGACTTTGGTATAAATTAATTATGAATTAATTTATTAAAAGTTACAAGTTCTATTTCAAAATATAACATGAACTAATTTTGAATTAATTATGTTATATGGGGCAATTAGGGTCAATATTAATATTAATTAATTAAAACCCTAATTGTTTGCCTATAAAAAGAAATAGTTTCTTTTCTACAATGAGATTTTTTGGTTGTTGTTTATGTTTTTGAGAAACAATAAGAGAAAAGAAAAAGAAGTTTATTTTTTCAACATATACAAAGAACAAGAATTTGTGTATTTGTTCTTTGTATAACCAAAAATCAAACACTCGCCTCTTATAAGTATTGATTTAATTTTTTTTTTTTTTTAAAAAGAAATCAAAAAGTAAAAGAGCACAATTCTATATAATTGTGCCCACTCACTTGTTTCTTGGTTTAGAGATATATCAAGGAAGGCAAGGTGGTGAGTAATTCACAGAGATCAATACAGAGGGTAAAAATCTTATTTTTATTTCTTTATATTATTTTATTTCATTGTTTTATGAATCTTGGGTTCTTGAGTTTTCTAAAAAATTTTGAAACTTAATGTTCCACAAAATTCTTAATTTAAAAAAAAAAAAAAAGCAAATTGTTGATTTTTTATTTTGTTTTTTTTTTTTTCTAGCCAACAGTTTTAACCTTTATGGTTTTTAAAACTTCATGGTATCAGAGCCTTTCTAACCCTAGTCCACTCACTTAAATGACCAAAATACGGCATGGCTATTGATAAGCCAGCATCCTCCTTCACTTTAGCATCTTACTATAGTTCAGAACCTGTTGCTTCAAACAACAACAGAGGAACCGATTCAAATCACCTCCCTAATCTACCGATCACCAGCCACAAACTCAATGGAAATAACTATCTCCAATGGTCACAATTGGTTCTCATGTCCGTATCTGGGAAGGGAAAGACGATTACCTTATAGGTGCAGCAATCGCACCTAGAAAGGAAGAGCCGACCTGTAAGACATGGAAAATTGAGAATAATATGGTCATGTCTTGGTTGATTAACTCCATGAATAATGAGATAGGAGAAAATTTCTTCTTGTATAAGACAGCACAAGAGTTTTGGGAGGCAGCAAAGGAAAATTACTCAAGTACTAAAAATACATCAGAATTATAGGGGTTTGAAACCTTTCTCCATGATCTACAACAAGGAGAACTAGCTGTTACACAATCCTTCAATATCCTCACTTGTCATTAGCTACAATTTGATATGTTTGAAGAATTTGATTAGAACTGTGGAGAAGATGGGGTGTAGTATCGGAAGATATGGAGCAAAAACGGGTATTTAAATTTCTGCTTGGGCTGATCAGAGTCTTGGTGAAGTGAAAGACAGAATTTTGAGTATAAAGCCACTACCAAGCATCCATGAAGTCTTCTTAGAAGTTTGCAAGGAAGAAAGCCGGAAAAAGGTGATGCTAGGGTCACAAACTCCAGATTAGGTGGTTGAAAACTCAGGTTCAACATTGGTAGCCCGTGGATCTTTGCAGCAAATTCATGAAAACAGATCAGTCGGACCATCAAGAAAGAGCGGGCCTAGTGTGAACACTATAAGAGGTTGGGACATGTCAAAGAAACTTGTTGGAAACTGCATGGAAAACCAACAGATTGGAAGCAAAAAATTGTCCTTGAAAGTTGAGGCTATGTTGCCACTAGTAATGAGGTAGAATAAGCAAGCACAGTTAGCAAAGATCATATAGAAGCCTTACAGAAATAGGTGGAAACACCGCAGAAAATGTTTTCTCAAGCAAACTTGGTAATTGGGGCAGGAATAATAGCACAAAAAGATGCATTTCAGAATGCTTTAATTGTAAACAAGAGACTTGCTACCTGGATTGTGGATTCAGGGGCATCTAATCATATGATAAGAGATGCTTCTATGTTCTATGATTATAATACATGTAAGGGAGAATTTATAGTAAGGATATCATATGGATCTATTTCAAAGGTGGCTGGTATAGGATCTATAAAAATCATCAAAAAACCTAGTACTTGATTAAGTGCTTTTAGTTCCTAACTTGTATTGCAATCTACGATCTGTTAATAAGTTTACTCAAGAAAAAAATTGTGTTGTTAACTTTTATGTTGAACACTCCATGTTTTTTACGACTTGGGTTTGAGGAGGACAATTTGTAGATGAAATCAGGAATTTATGTTCTTGAAGTTTAAAGGAATCTTGGTAGACAAAAATTCGAGTGTCCTCGATCTAATATGAGAATCTTCGACGATCGACCCAAGAGAAGAAAAGAAGCATGTGGCTGACCGATTTCTATTTTATTCTTTTTTAATAAATTGGAATTATTTCTAGTAAGGATTTGATATTTTTTCCTTTTTGGAATTGATATTATTTCTTTTTAGGATTTAATATTATTTTCTTTAGGGAATTGATATTATTTCATTTTAGGTTCAGATGTCATTTCCTTTTAAGTTCCCATTAATTATTTGATATCATTTCCATTAGTTAGATTGACACTATTTTCTTTATTGAATAATTGGTTTTTTACGAGAGACTTGCTCATTAAGAATTGTAAGGCTATAAATATTAAATAGTCATAAACCTTTAGAGTTTATATATGTTAATATGTTATGAGTTTGTTTTAAGCATTAATAAAATCTTACAAGTTGTCAGGTAATTATCTTTGTTTTTCGGTTTACTTTTAGAATTTCTTCTAAGGATCGTTTGGACTAGGGTTAGATAAATTATGTTATCTAATTCTAGAGAGTCAATTTACCTAATTCTGTAGATTCCTATCGCGTGGCGTGAATTAGGTGGTTAGGGTTTATTTTTGGATCTAGATTTAGGTCCTTAACAATTTGTTACTTTCATTGAGAGGTTTGCAATGGTGATTTCGTTGGAAAATTTTTGTTAACAGGAAAATTCTTAATATGCTATATGGTTGTAGCATGGTCTGATCTTTCACATTAAAAAAAAAAATTGTTCTTGGTTGCTAAAAATAAGTGTGGTGGTGTGGAAGTGCATGTCTAGAAAATGTTCTAGCTAAGAAATACTTGGTATTTAATTGTGTCTATTGTAATAGACATTTCTTTCCTGAGAACGTATCCGGGCACTATTCATAAATTAGGTGCACTATGCTAGTATCGATTGATTATGCAATGGAATAAAGTGAGACATCTAATTTGATGGGGAATGAGCTATTGACCAATCTTTAAAGATTTGAGGCATTGGAAAAAGGACATTCAAGGCTTTCCAAATAGATTGAGAACATGTCCACTTCTATGGCATAGTTATTAGCTGTGGAAGAAATTAGGAAGGGCCCTAATGATAGAGAACCAAGGGTAGAGGATCTTCATGAATGAATTCAAGAAGAGAACGATGAATTCAAGAATAGAAACTTCGACTTCAAGAAGAGGGACCATAAAATCATGGTGAGGCGCTGTGGTCACTTGTTTCATGAAATGGAGAAGATTTTGTGACTGGAGAGTTTGAATAGATCAGCTCAGATTTCAACTGAGTTAGGGGTAATCGTCGAGGGGGTTTGTGGTGAATACAATGTTAGAGAAGCTGATAGGTGGATGGATTAGAGGGGACCGCCTAGGGTTGTTAGGAAGCATAAAGAATGAGGGATTGATATAATTTAGAGTGAGGATTTGGGTGATGAATTACAAGGAATGGGTAGAAGGCTGTATGACCGAGTAGCAAGGGGGGAAAGACATAGGAATCATTGGGGTCATGAATCTGAATTTGAGGATATAAGGAGAAGAGATAGACATCATCATCGAGGACCACAAAACCAAAAGTTAACTTTCCTCATTTTGACGGAGGAAATCTGCATGAGCGGTTAGATGAAGTGCAACAATATTTCAGGTTCTATGATGTTGTAATAGAAGATCGAGTTTTGACAACTTGCATGTATCTTGACTATAGAGCTAATAATTAGTGGTGTTGGATTAAAGCTCAACATGATGATGATGGATGATTTATGGGATGAATGACATTTGAGCATAAGTTTTTGAATTAATGGGGACCATCTTTGGTTGTCAATCACAATGGTCAACTGGCTGAATTCAAGCAAGAGGGTAAAGTGCAAAACTATATTAAAGAGTTTTGTCAATTTTAGACTATGGTTCGAGATTAGTTTAAAGAGACATTGCTTGGCACATTTATGGAAGATTTGAAATCATGGTGATCTATAGAGCTTAAGTTGAAACAATCGCAGAGGCTGTTTGAAACTATGTGGATGGTAGAAATTTTGTCAGATAATTATATTTCTAGGAGAGGTCGTCCAAGGAAATTGTTGGGAGTCGATTTCTTAGAAGTTCTCAAAACAAAATTTCTTAAAAATGAAAGGAAGTTGTCGAAGGGGGTTCAAAGGAGAAATCTAAGGAGGTTACAAAATTATCACTTGAGAAAGTGAAAGAGCGAATTAAGAAGGGCTTGTGCTTTAAGTGTGAAGGAAAATGAAGCAAAGAGCATTGTTGTAAACCCGATCAAGTAATGGTGTTAGTCGAATCGAGTGACCAAGAGTATGAGGATGTTAGTGACGAGGAGAAGACTAGTGATGATAGTGAGCTCTGAGTTACTAATCAAGAAGAAAGTGACGGACGAGGCCAAGTTGTCACTTAATGTTATATCAGGAGCATCAAGACCTACTACCATGAGGCTTATGGCATGGATAGAGAAGTTTGAGGTGTCTATTTTGGTGGACTTAGGATCTTCACATAATTTTGTTAATGCCAACACTATTAACAACATTGGGTGAAGAGAAGTTGCGATAGAATCATATGATGTGAGAGTGGCTAATAGTGAAAAGCTTAAATGTGAGGCAGTGGCTTATGATGTGAAGATGAATGTGTAAGGGGTGATTATCATTACCGAGATCTACATATCTTATCACTGGTTGGATTAGATGTGGTTTTATGAAATGCTTGGTTAAAAAGGATTAGCAAGGTAGTCACGGATTGTGAAAATATGACCATGGAGTTTAATTTGGGGGGACAGAAATGAACCTGGACAGCTTTGTCAACCAAGAAGATTAGGCTGTGTGAAGGTCAGATGATGGAAAAGTTGTGTAAAAAAGGTGCCCAATGTTTTACGATTTTCAGTATGAGGAGTGATCAAACTGGAATCGAAGGAATAGAGAAATTATAAAGGGTTGTAGGAAGATTTACTTAAGCTGCCGAAGTTAGTTCGTAAAGTGGTAAAAATGCACGAGCATGTTCTTAAGATGCCTACGAGTTTACCACCATCTTGACTTTTTTTATCATCACATTGCCTTAAAAGATGAGTCTAAATTAATAAATGTTCCTCCGTCTCGGTATAGTCATTTTCATAAAAGGGAGATTGAGAGACAAATGAAATAGATGTTGAATGTTGAAAAATAGGTTAATTACGCCGAGCATGAGTCCGTTTTCTTCTCCAATTTTGTTGGTAAGGAAGAAATATGGGAGTTTGAGATTCTACATGGGTGATAGGGCTTTGAATGAAGCTATAGTAAAGGATAGATTTCTAATTTCGATAATGGATAAGTTGTATGGGGCTAGTATTTTTACGAAACTGGATTTACGAGTTAGTTATCATCAAATTCATATGAAAGAAGAAGATGTGCACAAGATAGCTTTTCGGACGCCTTCGGAGCACTAGGAATACTTGGTAATGCCTTTTAGTTTGTGTAATGCACCTTCTACTTTTCATGCTATTATGCATATTATTTTTTAGGCCCTATTTGAGGAAATTTATATTAGTATTTTTTAATGATATTCTGGTTTACTCAAAATCTTTGGAAGAACATTTAGAATATCTGGATTTGGAATTGAAGATATTGGTGTAGCATAATTTCTTTATTAAGATGTCTAAATTTGATTTTGTACGGGAAAAGTTGGAGTATTTGGGGTACATAATATCAAGAGTAGGCGTGAAGGTAGATTCGCGTTAGGTTAAAACTATGGTGGATTGGCATTTGTCAAAAGATGTGTCGAGTTTGAGAGGGTTTTTAGGTTTGACAGGATACTATAATAAGTTTGTCAAGAATTATGGGTTGATTGCTAGACCTTTTATTGCCATGTTGAAAGAGTGAAAGTTTGAATGGACCGATGATGCTAAGAAAGCCTTTGATGATTTAGAAAGTGCGATGACATAAACTCTGGTGTTAGCATTGCCAAATTTTGAAAAGCAATTTGAGATTTACACAGATGCGAGTGAAGACTGCATTGGTGCGATATTGGTGCATGATGGTAGGTCGATAGCATTCATATCCAAGGATTTGGGCGTAATGAAGAAGGCTTGGAATACTCATGCAAGAGAAATGCTAGCGGTGGTGCATGTTGTAAAAATATAGAGAACTTATCTGTTAGGGCAGAAGTTTGTTATTTTTACTAATTAGCAAAGCTTTGAGGCATTTGTTATAGCAGAAGATTGTAACCTCTGAACAACAGAAGTTTATGGTTAAGCTTCTTGGGTTTGAGTATAATATCATCTATCGACTTGGGAAATAAAACAAAGTAGTTGATGCCTTATTAAGAAAAAAAAGGTAGTACAATATTGTGGATAGTATATAGAGAGAATGATTGTGGCGTAATGACACTTAGTGGTGCTAAGTGGTGAATTTGGGACAAAATCAAGGAAGCTGTAAAACTTGATGCAGAGGCTCAGGAGCTTTGTCAGAGGCTCGAGAATTAGAGAGATGGTGTTGAAAGGTACAAGTTGAAAGATGTGTTACTTTATTATAAGTCTTATGTGTATATAGTTGGAGTACTTGGATTGAGGAAAGAGATTCTTGCTCACTTGTACAATAGTAAAGAAAGAGGTCGTTCGGGCTGGTTGCGTACCTATATGAAGATTAAGCACTTCTTTTATTGGGAAGGGCTTAAGAATGATATGAAGACCCTAATGGTTGAGTGTAATGTATGTTAGAAAGTGAAGTATGATCAAAGGCGACAAATATGGTTGTTGTAACCATTGCCTATACTAGAAAGGATATGGGATGATCTTTCTATGGATTTTGTGGAAAGATTGCCTAGCTGTGGTAGATTCGAATCAATCTTGGTTGTGGTGGATCAATTAAGTAAGGGTGCTCACTTCATTCCCTTAAGGGTGCTCATTTCATTCCCTTAAAGCATCCGTTTATGGCAAGTAGTGTGGCTAAAGTTTTCCTAAACAATGTGATGAAGCAACAAAGGATTTTGAGGAGTATTGTGACGGATAGGGGATAATTATTTATGAGTTCTTTTAGGCGGGAATTGTTTGCTTTACAGGAAAGCAAGTTGAAGGCGAGCTCTTCATTTCACCCATAAACGGATGGACAAATAGAGGTACTGAATAAAACTCTAGAATAGTACTTGTGATGCTATTGTCATAATGAGTAGAAGCGGTAGAGAGAGTTCATTCATTAGGCTGAGTATTGTTATAATACTACTCATCACGCTGCTATCAACATGAGTCCATTTGAGGTGATTTATGGGAGACCACCACTGACATTATGCACTTATGAGTGAGGCACGACATAGAAAGAAAAGGTTGAAAAAACATTGCTGGCTCAGGATGAGGTGTTAGCAAAGGTCAAAAGGGAGCTTAAGAAAGCTCAAATGAGAATGAAAAAGTATTGTTACCAAGGAAAACGTGATGTGAATTTCAAGCCTAGGGAGTATGTGTACCTTAAACTTCAGCCTTATAGACAGAAGTCATTAAAGGAGAAATTCAACGTGAAGTTATCTCAAGGGCACTATAGTCCATTCAAGGTGTTGGAGCAAATTGGAGAGGTTGCATATAGATTGGATCATCTAGCTACTTCTCAATTGTATCCGATGTTTCATGTTTCTGTGCTTAAGTACAAAGTTGGTGACCAAGTTTGGTTGTGAATGAGCCTGCCATCGTTTGATGAAGAGGGTCGAATGTTGTTGCAGCCAAAGGAAGCCCTTCAGTATTGAGATAGGAGAAAAGGACGAGGAAAGGTGAGGAATTCGCACGTGTTGATTCAATGGAAAAGGGTAACTTTAGAGGAAGCTTTATGTGAAGATTATGATGAAATCGCAGAGAGGCTACCAGATCTAACCCTTGAGGACAAGGGAATTCTTGAAGAAAGGAGGAATGATGAGAATCTTCGATGATTGTCTCGAGGAGAAGAAAAAAACTGTACGACTGACTGATTTCTATTTTATTCCTTTTTAATAAATTAGAATTATTTCCAACAAGGATTTGATTATTTCTAATAAGGATTTGATATTCTTTCATTTTTGGAATTGATATTATTTCCTTTTAAGATTTAATATTATTTCCTTTTAAGTTCCCATTAATTATTTGATATTATTTCCATTAATTAAATTGATACTATTTCCTTTATTGAATTATTATTATTATTTTTTAAAAAAAAGACTTGCTCATTAAGAATTGTAAGGCTATAAATAGCCAACTATAAGTATCGTTGCTTAACTGCCTCACCACTGTTGTCCTCTGCCGGATAGAAGATCACATAAGCCATTTGTTTGAAGATGCAAGTTTCTCATTTTTGTTTACTAGTTTTGATGCTATAAACTAGAAATATATCTCATTTTATTGAATTTTGGTCAAGTTGGTGTGTATCAATCCATCTGCAGGGCCTGTAAAGTTCTTGCTTTTCAACTTATATTTGGCAATCAGTTATTACTTCTGCAAATTGTTTTTTGGCAAATTGTTTTAGGCTGCTCAAGTAATATATACATTATACATTGGATTCTTTTCTTATTGATTAATCGTAAATATATCTTTGACAAGATAATTGATTGACTCATTATATTTTCATTATTATACTTGTATAGATATATCTATTTGCCTGGTGACTTATAGACAAACATATCAATAATGTTCTAGAATTGCTGTTGTTGAAAGAGAAAAATCAAAATTTAAGTTTAAATCTAAATCCAAAACTATGAATACGAATTGATAAACTTAATTAGGAAATGACTGACATAACAAATATGAAAATAAAATAAAATAAAATAAAATAACACTATTGACTGCACCAAGAGTTTCAGTACTTAATATAACTATCATATAGCAAAATTGATTTAATATATATTTAATTTATTTTAAAAATCCAGTACTGATTAGACAAATTTGATAAGTATCTTATTTAAATGTATATATAGAAATAAGATTTCATCAAAACATGACTTTGGATCATAGAATTTCATAGCGACGAATGTTGTAACACTTCAGAGTTCAGAGGCAGCAACATCAATTGAATAAAAGCTAAAGCAATACAGTGAAAGCATAAAAAGAAGAAACTATCGGATCTGACTTTAATATGAAAAACATCAAAATACAACCTCAACGTCTCACTAACTATACAAAAAGTGTCTTCACTCTTATTCCTTGGTAGAATAATCATTCCAATATTTCTGTAACAAATCAGAACATATAAAGGTGAACATAAGAATTGTATTAAATGATATACAGAGAAGTTCTGGAGATTGCTTAGCTTAGTGAATTGATATATACCTTTGATTCATCGGTAGAATAATCACTCCAGTCTTACTGTAACAAATCGGAACATATAAAGGTGAACGTAGGAATTGTATGAAAAGATATATAGAGAAGGCTTGGAGATCGCTTAGCTTTGTGAATTGATACATACCTTTGATTTCATAGGTTGCATAATCACTCTCCTGTTTGCTGTAACAAATTAGAACATATAAAGGTGAAAATTGGAATTGTATTAAAAATTTATAAAAGATATAAAGAGAAGTCCTAGAGATTGCTTAGCTTAGTGAATTGATACGTGCCTCTTGTTCATGGAGTTGTTGTATGGCTGTACTAAAATCAACGTCTGGACTCAGTTCAATTGATCGTCGGAAATTTTTGACTCCATGTAACTTTGGTGTGGTTAACTCTCCTAGACAGAAGATCTTCATATTTGGACAGTTGTCCACATCTAATTCTTCTAAAGATGGGAATTCTAAGGTGAAATTCGAAGAGCAGAAACTTGTTAGACTTGGTAAATAACAGAGTATCAAGCACTTCAAGTTGCTGAAAAGAATTTTATCCCCCGATACATCTCCATGATTTCTTAGTACTTCAACAATCTTTTTGCACCCGTGTATTCTCAAGCTAACAAGCTTCACCAGATTTTTGGCCATGGAGAATGTTCCAATATGCTCCAAACTATGGCAACCATAAACTGCCAGACTTGTTAGATTTTGGAAAGAAGCAGAAGGTGGCATTAGACTGATGAAACTGTCACACTCAAATACTTCTATTTCTTCAAAATTTGGAAGAGTTAAGTCCAATTTGAAGTTTTGTTTCCACATGTACTTCACATTTCCAATGTATTGAAGAACTGGTTCGTGCGCTTGGACCCAATAACCTGGTTTGTGCGCTTGTAACTGATTACCTGCCTGTGATGAAAACCAATAACCTGGCTCTTGAAACTGATTACCTGCCCTTGATTCATCAAAGACTTGCAGAATTTTGAAATTTCGTAAAAGAGGTTCTGGATCCTGGCCCTGCCACATCATCATGAGATCTTTTCCAGCTAATATCAATTTCTTCAAGCACGGGAAGGCCTAGCAACCAATCATATAATAAGCATGTAGGTGTTATGTTCCTTCAAACGATATCATGAACTATACGTAAAACAATTACATATTAATTTAAATAGAGGGGAAAAAATTACCCAATTTACTTGGCAAGAAATTGCCAATTAAAATCTAGTTTGAAATGAAAGAAAATCTGTCATGTTCGAAGAGAATTGATATGCCTCTTGTCATATGAATACAGTTTCAAAAATAAGTAAAACAACAAGTCTAGATACCTTTTCGACCAAGAAGAGGGAATTTTGCATTTGGTCTTCATCATCAGTGTCAAACATGCCACAATCCCACAGCCCCAACCTTCTTAAGACAGGCCAGTTCATTGTATATCTAGCAGGGCAGAAGGTTCTAAGTTCTGGTAGATTATCCAATGCCAAGGAGATCAATTCTGGAAAGACAAACTTGGCAGTAGCATGCGTTTCTTCTGCTGCTCCTCCGTTCTTTGCAACATTCGATACCGAAAAGAGAAATTTCAGACTTCCACATTTTGAAACTTTCAAATCTTTTAGGTTTGCAAAGGAGAGAACCGTTGGGTACAATTCCTTGGATTGAGTTGATGTTGTGGAATGTCTCTCTTCGGAATTTATTTCATGGAGATAAAATATTTTTTCTAGAGAGCCACAATCACTGACATTTAGAATTTCCAAGCTTGAGAAGCTTTCACACATATCAAATGGTAACAAAGTCAGTAGCTTCTGGCATCCATAAGCTTGCAATGATTCTAATTTAGGAATGGAATTCCCAGCGAGTTGTTTATCCCATATCTTCGTTAACTTGTCCATGGATGAAATTTTCACTTTCTTTAAGTTAGAAACTTTAACCTGTAGTGTATGGCTATTGAGTTACTAAGGAATCTTCATAATTATAAATAAAAATAATTAAAAATATTGATTGAAAAAAAGAAGAAATGGTAAATTGGGTCTAATCAAATCGAGAGCAAGTAAATTACATTATATAAGATTAAAAGAATTGTGATCTATGTACCTTATCATCGAAGATGAATGCCGTCAATTCAGGACAATCACTTATCTGAAATTCTTTCAATATTGGAAATTCAATGTGACATCTAGAGCACAATCCTTTCAAGTTTGCAAGTTGTTTCATCTCTAGATAATTTAATTTAGGGAACACCATTGTATTCTCTGTTTTCTTTTCTCTTGACTCTTCTGTGACTACCATGGAGTATGGAAACAACTCTTCCAAATCATCACAGCCACATAGAGTCAACGTAGTTAGATTTTCAACCCAAGAAGACATAATTGAAAGCAAGCTGGGCCAAATTTTTTGGACTCGAAATTCAAAACCGACCTGCAGATAGAGTTGTTTCAATCTCTCTTTTTTTTTTTTTTTTTTCTTTAAGCAACAATTATTTCACGCATACATGACATGCCATGAAGAAAAAATTTAATATCTCTAGTTATTAACACAAACAGGATGGCGAAAATGTATCTATAAATTGATGAATACTAAAGGATGCCTATAAATAATAAAATAAATAAACTTGTTTTGCATATTCCATAACTATTATACTAAAGTGAAATAGTAGGAATGCTATCAAAGCCAGAAATTTAATTAATTCAATGAGAGTTTTTGATAAAATCAATGAAGTATTTAAGGATTTGATCCGTGATGAATATAATTTAAATAATTGTCTATGTGCTTTCAAATTTTAATATCTTATCTTTTTTCATTCAATAGTCTAATTTAGTTATACTAGCTAGCCTCACTAGTAAATCTTTCTTGTTGTTATACGCATAAGAATATACTAGTTCATATCTCAAACTAAGTAATTTGGAGCTTCTATTCTCGACAGCACTCAATGAATCTTATCGATGCACACTCAGCTCAGGACTGTGTGATGATAACATCACTCTGCAATGAACACGTATATATAAATCTAGGTTGAAGAATCAAGTCAGTAGCTAGATGTTAGTTATGGTGAATCAGCATTATCGTATAGTACTTATCAAGTTCTCCTTATTTCAAGGACTCATTTACAACTCATAGTGATCACTTGATAGAAAATGGAAAAACCCATCTTCATCCTCCATTGTAAAGCTTTCACGCTCTCAGATTTTCATTCTTCTCTGAGTTATTTTATCAACCACTTTTGTATTTTCTCAACCTTTGCTAAATATTTTTAAAATATATTACGAATATAACTTATGTTCATGTATGATCCCCAACAAGGAATAGAAATAACTACACTAAACACCATTAGAAAACCCACACATGAAATTAGAAAAGATGAGAATAAATCCCATCCGACATCTACAACTGAGTAGCATGTAACCGTCACTTGATAGTAATTAGAGAAACCAATCTTCAACATCTGTGGGAGAGCTTCAAGCTCTCTAGTTTTCATTCTTCTAGTAGTCATTTTATCAAACACTTTGGTGCTTTCTCAAGTTGTACTAAATATTTTAAAAGAATAATAAGAATAGCTTATGTTCATCAGCTCATGTATGATCCCTAACAAAAAGTAGAAATTATTATACTTAATACGGTAAGAAAACCCTCACATGAAGTTAGAAAATATGAGAATGAATTCCATCTCACATTTAAGACATTAAAATCACTAAAGGGTATATATACCCATAAATACAACCACCTCTTTTGATTGTAAATATATATGAGATTATGAATGATAAACTTTTACATAAATGAAAATAAAGATTATAATATTCATTCGCAAGCTTGCCATGATCATGATCCCAAGTAAATTTTACTCATGGTAGATGGAAACTTATAATTTTAAAAGAGAAAAATTCAAAACTATCCAAATTCAAAAGAAAAATTCGTTTTCAATCTATTCCAAGGAAAATTTTGTTTTTACTTTCTCAAACAAATTAATTACACCCAACACCCCCTATTGATCAAATAACTTTAAGTTACAAAACCTTAAATCAGAGGTACTATAATAGGAGGCTCTCCTCTCATAGTGGATCCTGACAAGAGGCTCTTCCATCATGATGATCATGACATGAGACTCTTCTGTTACAAATGCTCTCAGCGTGATGGGGGTTCTTCCGTCACATACGTCTATGTCAAAAGGCTCTCCCGTCATGTTGGTCCATGACAGAAGAGTCTCCCGTCATGGACGCCAATGACGGGAGACTCTCTCATCACGTTGGTTCATGACGGAAAGTCTCTCATCACGTCGAGAGTGTTCGTGACGAAAGAGCCTCTCGTCAAGGTAATTGTAACCGAAGAGCTTCTCGTCACGCCAACTATGATGGTAGAACCGTCTATTACGGTATTTTTAAAATTTTCACATTTTAAAATGTGATTTCGAAATATTATTTTTAAGAAAACAACAACAATAACAACAACAACAACAATACTAATAATAAGATATTTAAGAAGAATTTATAGCAATAATGAAAACAGGTTTTACATCTCACAAAAAATATATATATATATAATAATAATAATAAATAACATCACTTGGAGCTTAGTTCATATGATTTTGTACAATCCAATAAACTACAATACATATCATTAACGCAGGGAATTTTAAGTGCATAAGCATAAAACAAGTCACTTGGTTATGTAAAAAAGCAAGTAGGTTTATGTTTCTTTGAACTGTCACAGACTACACATAAAATAATTACATATATTTTAATAGAGTGGAAAACTTTGATGAATTAAATTGGTCAGAAACTAATTGTTGACTGAAATTTGTTTAAATAGAAAGAAAACACGTGTCACCCGCATATGAACTTTTATCAATTCACAAACAAGAAGAATAAAAGTCTCATACCTTTTGGGGCACGAATGACGAAGGTGGCATTCCGCTATGGCATTCTTGTACAGGAAAAATCCCATGTTGATAAATCATCAACGTTTTCAGAATAGGCCATTCTGTTGTATATCTACCAAGGTAGAAGGTTCTAAGTTCCGGTAGTTCATATAGTACCAAAGAGGTCAATTTCAGAAAGACAAACCTAGCAATTCTAGGCGCTTCTTTTGCTTCTACTTCTTCCCTTGCAACAATTGTTTTCAGACTTTGACAGTATGAAACTTTCAAATTTTGCAGGTTTGCAAAATGCAGATCCAAGAAACTGTTAGTACATAATTCTCCGGATTGAGTTGATGTTGTGGGATGCCTTTCTTCAGAATTTATTTCCCGGAGATCAAGTACTAGTTCTTTTAGAGAGCCACAGTTACTAACATCTAGAGTTTCCAAGCTCAAGAACCTTCCACACATGTTTGATCCGAACAAAGTCGACAGCTTTTGGCAATTCTCAACTCGTAACAATTTTAATTTGGGAAAGGAATCCTCAACAAGTTGATTGTGCCAGATCATCTTCAAATTGTGCATACTGCGAATGTTTATTTTTTCTAAGCTAGGAACTCCAACCTACAGTGTATAAGCTATTGAGTTAGAGAGGATTTTTTTTTTTTCCTTTTTTTTGCTTTTAAATATATATCACTAAAAAATAATTAGAAAACATTTATAAAACAATTGTTACTCAGGTGTCACCAATAAGACCAAGTATATTTCACAAGATGCTAAGCTTGTATAAAAGGAAAACTGACAAAAACAAATATAAAAGCAAGATATGTGGCATTTTGCGTATCTAATCGTCAAAAATGATTTCTTTGAATTTTGGACAACTTCGGATTGTTATTTCTCTCAATAATGGAAATTTAATATAATCTCCAGAGCCCAATCTTCTTAGGTTTGCAAGATTCGATATGATCAAGCAAGTTAAATTTGGAATGTTGGCCATTGTTGGAAGTTGGTTGTCCCAAATCGAATTAACGTTAATATTATCAATCTCCAAGGTTTCTAAGTTGGTGACCACAACTTGCAGATAGAATTGTTGTTATAATATTCTTTGTATGATAAAAATTAACGATTATGTATCATGAAAATATGACACGGCATAAGGCAAAATTAAGAGTATTTCTTACTCTGAAAGATATAAATATTTAATTTCTTTGTATGTTAAAATATAATTTAAACGGATGATTACAAAGCAATGACTTAAAAAAGATAATAATAAAATAAATATGAAGTAACACAGTAGATGCATCCATCGCATCATTGCATCTAATTTTAACATGCAACAAACAATATTAAAGAGATACCTGTCAATTATAATATTAAAATAAAGTAGTATGCATATAATATTAGAGCCACAAATTTAATTAATTAAATAGGAATCTTGTGCAAATTAATGGAGTATAAACAAATTTAATGTATATCTTAAAAATTTATCAAAAAAATATAACATTAAAATAGTTGGGTTACTATTTATCCAAAAAATATATGGAATTATGCATGATGGAAATTTTCATATTTTTAAATCTAAAGACTCGAACATGTAGCAGCGAAGCTATATAAATGAGTAGCGGGTACATGGCCCCTCTAGGCTCAATTGTTACTTTAAAAAAATATTTAAATTTCATCCTCAATTATATTTTATTCAAATCTTTCTTCTTAAATTTAAAAATATTTTCTAACTGAAGCTTAATGAAATGGATCTAATTTCACCATTGCAGCAACCTCCAGTATGTTATTGTGCAATTGAGAATTCTTTTAAATTATAAATGAAAAAAATTAGAAAATATTTACCTTAAAAAAAAAGTAAGTTAGATTTAAATAAAAAGACGATAAGGTAAATTAAAATTCATAAGATAAAAAAGCTTGTATATAACCTGTAGTGTATGGCTATTGAGTTACTAAGGAATCTTCATAATTATAAATAAAAATAATTAAAAATATTTATTGAAAAAAAGAAGAAATAGTAAATTGGGTCTAATCAAATCGAGAGCAAGTAAATTACACTATATAAGATTAAAAGAATTGTGATCTATGTACCTTATCATCGAAGATGAATGCCGTCAATTCAGGACAACCACTTATCTGAAATTCTTTCAATATTGGAAATTTAATGTGACATCTATAGCACAATCCTTTCAAGTTTGCAAGTTGTCTCATCTCTAGATATTTTAATTTAGGGAACACCATTGTATTCTCTGTTTTCTTTTCTCTTAACTCTTCTGTGACTGCCATAGAGTATGGAAACAAGTCTTCCAAATCACCACAGCCATATAGAATCAACCTAGTTAGATTTTCAACCCAAGAAGACATAATCGAAAGCAAGCTGGGCCAAAATTTTTGGACTTCAAATTCAAAACCGTCCTGCAGATAGAGTTGTTTCAATCTCTCTCTCTTTTTTTTTTTAAAGCAACAATTATTTCACGCATACATGACATGCCATGAAGAAAACATTTAATATCTCTAGTTATTATTACAAACAGGATGGCGAAAATGTATCTATAAATTGATGAATACCAAAAGGTGCCTATAAATAATAAAATAAGTAAACTTGTTTTGCATATTCCATAACTATTATACTAAAGTGAAATAGTATGAATGCTATCAAAGCCAGAAATTTAATTAATTCAATGGGAGTTTTGATAAAATCAATGAAGTATTTAAGGATTTGATCCGTGATGAATATAATTTAAATAATTGTCTACGTACTTTCAAATATTTAATATCTTATCTTTTTTCATTCAATAGTCTAATTTAGTTATACTAGCTAGCCTCACTAGTAAATCTTTCTTGTTGTTATACGCATAAGAATATACTAGTTCATATCTCAAACTAAGTAATTTGGAGCTTCTATTCTCGACAGCACTCAATGAACCTTATTGATGCACACTCAGCTCAGGACTGTGTGATGATAACATCACTCTGCAATGAACACGTATATATAAATCTAGGTTGAAGAATCAAGTCAGTAGGCAGATGTTAGTTATGGTGAATCAGCATTATCGTATAGTACTTATCAAGTTCTCCTTATTTCAAGGACTCATTTACAACTCATAGTGATCACTTGATAGAAAATGGAAAAACCCATCTTCATCCTCCATTGTAAAGCTTTCACGCTCTCAGATTTTCATTCTTCTCTGAGTTATTTTATCAACCACTTTTGTATTTTCTCAACCTTTGCTAAATATTTTTAAAATATATTACGAATATAACTTATGTTCATGTATGATCCCCAACAAGGAATAGAAATAACTACACTAAACACCGTTAGAAAACCCACACATGAAATTAGAAAAGATGAGAATAAATCCCATCCGATATCAACAACTGAGTAGTATGTAACTGTCACTTGATAGTAATTAGAGAAACCAATCTTCAACATCTGTGGGAGAGCTTCAAGCTCTCTAGTTTTCATTCTTCTAGTAGTCATTTTATCAAACACTTTGGTGTTTTCTCAAGTTATACTAAATATTTTAAAAGAATAATAAGAATAGCTTATGTTCATCAGTTCATGAATGATCCCTAACAAAAAGTAGAAATTATTATACTTAATACGGTAACAAAACCCTCACATGAAGTTAGAAAATATGAGAATGAATTCCATCTCACATTTAACGCATTAAAATCACTAAAGGGTATATATACCAATAAATACAACCACCTCTTTTGATTGTAAATATATATGAGATTATGAATGATAAACTTTTAAATAAATGAAAATAAAGATTATAATATTCATTCGCAAGCTTGCCATGATCATAATCCCAAGTAAATTTTACTCATGGTAGATGGAAACTTATAATTTTAAAAGAGAAAAATTCAAAACTATCCAAATTCAAAAGAAAAATTCGTTTTCAATCTATTCCACGGAAAACTTTGTTTTGACTCCCTCAAACAAGTTAATTGCACCCAACACCCCCTATTGACAAAATAACTTTAAGTTACAAAACCTTAAATTGGAGGTACCATGTCAAGAGGCTTTCCTGTCATAGTGGATCGTGATAGGAGACTCTTCCGTCATGGTGATCATGATGGGAGGCTCTTCTATTACAAATGCTCTCAGCGTGATAGGAGGCTCTCCTATCATGGACGCCCATGTCAGAAGATTCTCCCATCATGCTAATCTATGACAGAAGAGTCTCTCATCACGCTAACGCTCTCCCGTCATGAACGCCAATGATGGAAGACTCTCCCATCACGTTGGTCCGAGACGGAAAAGTCTCTCATCACGTCGAGAACATTCGTGATGGAAGAGCCTCCCATCACGGTCATTGTGACTAAAGAGCTTCCCGTCACATCAACCGTGACGGGAGAACCTTCAATTACGGTATTTTTAAAATTTTCACATTTAAAAATGTGATTTTGAAATATTATTTTTAAGATAATAATAATAATAATAAGATATTTAGGAAGAATTTATAGCAATAATAAAAACAGGTTTTGCATCTCACAAAAAAAATATACATATAATAATAATAAATAACATCACTTGCAGCTTAGTTCATATGATTTTGTACAATCCAATAAACTACAATACATTTCATTAATGCAGGGAATTTTAAGTGCATAAGTATAAAACAAGTCACTTGGTTATGTAAAAAAGCAAGTAGGTTTATGTTTCTTCAAACTATCACAGACTACACATAAAATAATTACATATATTTTAATAGAGTGGAAAAATTTGATGAATTAAATTGGTCAGAAACTAATTGTTGACTGAAATTTGTTTAAATAGAAAGAAAACATGTGTCACCCTCAAAAGAATTGATATACCTAATGCCATATGAACTTTTATCAATTCACAAACAAGAACAAAAAAAGTCTCATACCTCGTTGGACGAGAATGACAGAAGATCATCTCCTCTGTGGAAGATTACTTCTGACATAGGGATCCTATGTTGATACATCGTCCACGTTTTCAGAACAGGCCATTCCGTTGTATTTCTACCAAGGTAGAAGGTCCTAAGTTTCGGTAGTTGATATAGTTCCAAAGAGGTCAATTTCGGAAAGACAAACGTAGCAGTTCTAGGCGCTTCTTTTGCTTCTACTTCTTCCTTTGCAATAATTGTTTTCAGACTTCGACAACTTTTAACTGTCAAATTTTGTAGGTTTGCAAAAGACAGAACCAAAGACCTGTCAGTACATAATTCTGCAGATTGAGTTGAGGTTGTGGGATGGCTTTCTTCAGAATTTACTCCCTGAAGATCAAATATTTCTTCTAGAGAGTGACATATTCTAACACTTAGAGTTTTCAAGCTCAAGAACCTTCCACACATGTTTGATCTGAACAAAGTCAACAGCTTTGGGCATCCCTCAACTTGTAACCATTTTAATTTGGGAAAGGAATCCTCAACAAGTTGATTGTGCCAGATCATCTTCAAATTGCCCATATCGAAAATGTTTATTTTTTCTAAGCTAGGAACTCCAACCTACAGTGTATAAGCTATTGAGTTAGAGAGGATTTTTTTTTTTTTTTTTATTTGCTTTTAAATATATATAACTAAAAAATAATTAGAAAATATTTATAAAAAAATTGTTACTCAGGTGTCACCAATAAGACAAAGTATATTTTACAAGATGCTAAGCTTGTATAAAAGGAAAACTGACGCAAACAAATATAAAAACAAGATATGTGGTATTTTGCGTACCTTATCATCAAAAATGATTTCTTTAAATTTTGGACATCTTCGGATTGTTATTTCTCTCAATAATGGAAATTTAATATAATCTCCAGAGCCCAATCTTCTTAGGTTTGCAAGATTCGATATGATCAAGCAAGTTAAATTTGGAATGTTGGCCATTGTTGGAAGTTGGTTGTCCCAAATCGAATTAATGTTAATATTACCAATCTTCAAGGTTTCTAAGTTGGTGACCACAACCTGCAGATAGAATTGTTGTTATAATATTCTTTGTATGATAAAAATTAACGATTATGTATCATGAAAATATGACATGGCATAAGGCAAAATTAAGAGTATTTCTTACTCTGAAAGATATAAATATTTAATTTCTTTGTATGTTAAAATATAATTTAAACGGATGATTACAAAGCAATGACTTAAAAAAGATAATAATAAAATAAATATGAAGTAACACAGTAGATGCATCCATCGCATCATTGCATCTAATTTTAACATGCAACAAACAATATTAAAGAGATACCCGTCAATTATAATATTAAAATAAGGTAGTATGCATATAATATTAGAGCCACAAATTTAATTAATTAAATAGGAATCTTGTACAAATTAATGGAGTATAAACAAATTTAATGTATATCTTAAAAATTTATCTAAAAAAAATAACATTAAAATGGTTGGGTTACTATTTATCCAAAAATATATGGAGTTATACATGATGAAAATTTCATATTTTTAAATCTAGAGACTCAAACATGTAGCAACGAAGCTATATAAATGAGTAGCGGGTACATGGCCCCTCTAGCTCAATTGTTACTTTAAAAAAATATTTAAATTTCATCCTCAATTATATTTTATTCAAATCTTTCTTCTTAAATTTAAGAATATTTTCTAACTTAAGCCTAATGAAATGGATCTAACTTCGCCATTGCAGCAACCTCTAGTATGTTATTGTGCTATTGAGAATTCTTTTAAATTATAAATGAAAAAAATTAGAAAACTACAACAAACAAATATGTTATGATTTATGTCCATAATAAAAAATGAATCGGGATGTCAATCATTTTGAGTATGGGGATAGGTTCTGTCATCCACATCCCCTTCCTCATTTATCCACCCTTCCCCACATCCCCATTCCCCACCTAAATCTTCATTTGACGAGATAGGGATCAGGATATTTGGGAGTGACTTTCCCCATCCCCACTCCATTTCCCTGTTTTTTTACGAGTCCTCACCCTCGTTTAACCCAATAATTAAAAAATTACGTATAGGTATGAATAAATCTAAATTGATAATTTGATAAAATTCACAAAATTGCGTACAAATAAATAAAAACATAATTTACAAAATAATTTGATCAACAATTCAATACTCTAAATCCACAAAAATAAAAAATAAAAAATAAAAAATAAACAAATTACAATCTTATTCCATATAAACTACTTCATCATTTAAAATCTAATATATATTTTATATTTAAATTAAAATTAAATGGGAAATAGGGATAAGATGGCTTCTCCCATCCCATCGTCATTTATAAATGGAAACAGATTTTCACCCCATCATAAAAATCTTCAAAATCTTCCTCAAATGGTGGGGGATTTGGTTACTCAAGGCCCATTGATATCCTTATATATGAATTTCAATTTTGGAAAAACTCATTCAACAATAGAAATTTAATATAATTTTTAAAACACAATTTTTTCAGCTTTGAAAGATTGCTTACGATGCCAATTTTGGGTCATCCTGACCCATAGTAGGAAAAAATATCATAAACTTTTTTTCAACCATTTTTAACAATGATACACATATCTTTTCATCAAAAAATTATTATTTTTTTTTTTTTTAAAAAAAAAACAATTCATGCAAGAAATATATTCAATTCATTTTTTTGTCAATACCAATTTACCTCTTTCACTATTTCATATATTTTTCTCCAACAATTTGTTGCACCCAAATGAGCAAAGATAATGAGGAAACATGTGATGAAATGAGATTAGTGTTTGAGTATTGTTGTTAAAATTGTTAATTAGTTTATTATCTTGATTGGTGAGTTATTATAGAACTTACTATTGTAGTATATATGCTGATTACATATTTATTAAGAGGATTTTGGGAACTTTTGAACATTTTTGCAATTTATTTCAAGGAAGAGTAATTTTGCAAATGGTTATGTTGAATATGACATTATTACTAAAGCCCTAATTAATCAAAATTTTATAGTCCAAACTTATACCGACAATAATTTATTACATAATGAAAATTATTATCAATTATTAAATTACAAAGTTCTTTTTATAAAGTTAAATTGAATAGGTTATGTTATATAAATGAGGGTAATTTATATAAGCTTTAAGATGCCTAACCGACAATAATGGCGTAAGAAGAATTGAGATACATCTCCCCAAAGTTATGTTTTTTAATATAAACCAAATATTGATGTAGTAAATTATTAAAAAAAATAAGGTTTGATATAATAAAACAAATAAATTAGGCTAAATCATACACGTAAATGAGATCCAACTGCTATCTATTAATCATGCCCAAAGTAAGTCAGTGACAATTAATATTTAAATATCCGCTTTGATTTCAATATTCAAGATCCAAACAGCACTCACAAAGGAAATTAAAATAATTTATCAACAATTGCAATCATTGAAATATCATTCAACATATTTTAAGAATATATATATATATATATATATATATATTAAATAAGTAACAACACCAATTAAGATAATCTGGAGGAAAAAAAATATCTTATAAGTGCACAAAGCGTGCATCTGATTTACCAGTCCACCTATCAGATCTGTTATTCTATTTGACTTTTTTTAATTAACATTTTTTTTTTTTATTTTGAAGTTCATTTTTAATATATGTATATGTTACATCTATAATGTCAATATATCTTTTCATTTTTACTATGTTATATTAATAACAAAATTATTGAGAACAAATCAATGTTGTAGAATGAGAGAGAACAAGGGCAGCTTGTACTTACCTTCTCATTAAAAAGTGGTTTGGGAACATCCTGCTCCTCCTCTAGAATGATTTCTCTGGGTTTTGTATCACTTGTCAATTGCAATATTGGGGTAGTTGTCTTCACATTGCAGCATAAACTTTCAAATTGTGGTAGAGATATCAGTCTCAAAATGCGTAATTTGCCAAACTTAATTTCATGAACCTGTTCACTTATAGCGAAAACCTCTTTCAACATCTCACAGCACACCACTTCAATTTCCTCAAGTTCTTGAAATACTCTATCACTAGCAAGTGAGAAGATATTAGTTAACTCATTGCATTTTCCCACTTTGATAGTTCTTAATTGGTGAAAAAGCTCCACTGCAAGCGGACCATTACATATCATCTTCAAGTTAATCAAATTCCAAAGAATCAATGACTTTAAGATGGGAAATATACTATCACAAGATGTCATATCTACGATATGTAAAATGTGAGAATTATTTTGGACTTTGAGATCTTCCAACTCAGGAAAGCCCATTCTATCTAAACCACAAAAATTATTTGCAATGCCTGGTACTTCATCCAACACTAGTTGTCTGATTGCCTTCAACCCTGAGAATATCCCATCCTCGTTGGTCTTGAGCTTGACTTGCAAAAATCTGGAAGTCTTGCATTGAATATCCCAAAAATCGCCATCGTCCCACCGTTTGTCTTCTAAGCTCAGTCGTCCAATTGTTATATTGTATCTTTCCAGCTTTGGGGATAACAAGCCTCTTAACATTATGGCCTCTGGAACACATATTTCTAAACTGGTGAGGTTAGACAAATGCTCCAATACATCACGGCTAGTGTCCCTAGTTCCATTGTTGGATTTCTCAGCCTCCCATTCGATAGTGGTACGCCTCATGTACAAAGCTTCTAATTTTTTGAAGCTTAATATGAATTTTGAGGGAATACTCCTAAGATTAAGACAGTCCAACTCTAATAATCTTAGCTTAGTCAATTGATGCAATTTTTCAGGCAACTCGAAACACTGATCATCACAACGAACGCTAAGAATTTCTAAGTTCTTCAAGTCTCCAATATCAACTTTGTCTTTCAACCAACAAGCTTCCAGACACAATGTTTGAAGATTTGTAAGGCCACTAAATGGTGTAGAAAGTGGCTGTAAATTCATTCTAATCAAATGCAAAACTTGAAGCCTTGGCATGCATGCAAAAAACTTATCAGAGATTTCTGAATATGTTGACTTAGGTTTCACATAAAGAAACTTAAGTTGTAGACATTCCAACTGTAGATCTTTTGATAGCTCTTTGACACCATCTAACGTGATAGAAGTGCAATTTTTCAACATATTGTCACTTTCCCAAGACCGTGGAATGACATCATCAATCACAGTAAACACATTCTTATCTTTGCGGGCGATCGATCTAGCAACATCACAAACAACGTCATGCATCGCAAACCTTTCCATGTAAGGAAAGATATAACCTTCACTCTTAGGAGCATCAACTAACAAAGAAGAGGCCTTGAGTGCGTTGATCAACAAACGTACATTATTCCGTTCTGCTTCCATTGTATTGAATCTATTAAACAATCCCAAACCTATTCCGTATCTTAGCAAGTCTTCGATGGAAGGATCATAAGTGCTTCCCATGCTACTACAAAGCAAAAACGTTGCCTTGAGCTCCTCCGTTTCAAGATAGTTGTAACTTAACTCTATGCTCTTATATACATTAGCTGCAATTCCATCAAAGTTATGTGGGGAAGGACTTCTCAATTCTAGCAAGACTGTTTCCCATTCATATGTCTCCTTGTTGTTTAATGCCTTAGCTATGGTAACAATGGCAAGGGGCACACCTCCACATTCCTTAGCTACATCAACTGCAACTGAAAGCAAATCACGACGGTCGACGCTCGTACCTGCTTTACTCTTGAAAAGGCTCCAAGCATCATCCCATTCTAAAGCCTCAATGCTGAACTTGTGTTGAGAGGACTCTATCCCATCTGTTAGAACGTTGTCTTTTCTTGCCGTCATCAATAATTTTAATCCCTTACTATCATGTTTGTAAGGAATTCCCATGGTCTCAAAATCGAGACTTTCCCAAACATTATCTAAAATCAGAAGAGTCGTCTCTTCGTTTTTCAGTTGTTGATACAGTCCTCTTGCTCTCTCAGACTCCTCATCCTCTTCACGAAACTTCAAGCCCAACTTACTTCCGATTTCTCCTTGAATCTTTTTCATATTTGGTGTCTGAGACACTTCTACGAAAACTATCTTATTACAGACCTCATCTTGGATGGCTTGTCTTGCAACTTGTTTTGCTAGCGTAGTCTTTCCTATGCCGCCCATGCCATAAATCCCAACAAGGCCGACATCAGGTTTACTCAATGCCTCAACGATCTCCTTCAAAATAGAAGTTCTTGACTCGAAAGCTTTGTAAACTTCGCTAGATTGAAGCCATGTCTCCTCAGGAATGGGCCGGAACGAAAGTTTTGTAAACTCCCTAAATTCTTGCAAGAGTTGAGCAACTTCGATCAACATGCGAGTGACATTGTTTTGTTGCTGATGATTATGTTGACTGGTAAGCCGCGACGCCTCATTGATGATGCTGTTGACTTTATCCTGCCAAAGCTTAACATCTGGCAAAGGCTCTTCCCCAGCTTTAATTGAACATTTCAAACTCTCTCTTTTAGCCTCCAGCTTCTCCTTTTCCTTCTTCAGATTCTCAAGGTTGATCTTGTACACTGTCTCCTCTGACATGATCGAAACTTCTCTAAACTCTCCAGCTTCTTGCAAGAGTTGAGCAACAACTTTCAACTTGCCAGCAACATTATTTTGATGGTCCGGATTATTTTCATTTACAAGCCTCGAGATCTCATTAATGATGCTTGCGACACTCTCCTGCCAAACCCTAACGTGGCGTAGAGGCTCTTCCCCATCTTTAATTAAAAGCTGCACATTCTCTCTTCTAGCCTCCAGCTTCTTCACTTCGTTCTTCAAGTTCTCAAGATTACTCTCGTACTTCCACGATCTTATGGATCTCGAAGCTTTTTGCAGGAGTTGATCAACATCCTTCAACTTGCAAGCAACATCCTTCCTATGTTGATAGGATTCCTTCAAATTAGAATAAGTACACCCCTCGCAACATCGCCTCTCAGGATTATCTTTACTAATAAGCACCGAGACCTCGCGGATGATGTTGGTGGCATTAACCAGCCAATCGTTAATGTCCGGCAAAGGCTCTACCCCAACATTAGTAAAACCTCGCACCCTTTCTTCTTGAGCCTCCAAGTTGTCTATTTTCGTATTCAGGTTCTGAAGGTTGCTCTTGTATTCCCATAGATATTTCAATGGACATCGACGTGCTATAGGACGTACTATGGGACCAATAGTGTAAGAAGCAACCTTTCCAACAATTGTAGCAATAATAACACCAAGATCCCCCATTTGCACTTGCTTTTTGTTCTGTTCTGTTCTTTTTTTTTTTTTTTTTTTTGAAGAAAGAAAATATGAGAATCAAACCAAAACAGAGAGAGCAGAAAAAAGCTGAGTGACACAAAGAGCACAAAAAGGCAGAGTAAAAGAGATAACACAAAAAAGCAAAGAGACCACACAAAAACAGCAAAGAGACCAGATGTTCGATCTCAAAGCAACAAACTTCGAGATCAAATCCACCAAACGGATCAATTGAACGTCTAGAAGCAATGGATTGAAAACTGAAAGGGAAAAAAAAAAAAAGATTGACAACTAAATTTGAAAATTTAGAAGCAACCGAGAGAACTGATTACTGTAAAGCAGAGAACACAAGGATGCAAAGTAAGAGTAGAAGTTAGATCTAAAAGCAACAAAGTTTGAGATCAAAATGACCAAACTGAGAAATGGGTTTCTTCACTTGGTAGAGAAGAGAGATCAAAGAATGAAACTAATTTGTATGTGTAAGAGCAATCAAGTGAGCTGGTTACCACAAAACAGACAACACAAGACAGCAGAGCAAAACACAGAGCACAAGCATGCAAATAGGGAGCAGAAGTTGACTTGGAAGCAAAAGTGCTTTCAGACCAAAACAACCAAAATAAAATTAGAATTTTTTGAAGAGCAAAATGAGAGAGGACAGACCAAAAGGAATACTATATCGATGAGACATCAAAACAAGCCCCTAATTACATTATTAAAGACTAAAATAAAGTTGACCGGTGATCAAGTGTATCACATCACTTGTCATGAAGTAATGCTTGTTTGATCTCTTTATGCAAGCAATCAGGTTATTAAATTAGAAAATTGTATTTAGGCTTCTCAAATAACATATTATATCATATCAATTAAATGCTTGCACATTATTTTGTTGCAAGCGTCAATATTTTGTAAATCTTGTTAAGAATAATATTGTGTTTATACCTTTACATTATAAAAAATCTTTTAAATAGAACAGAAAAAGTAAATCTATATCTAATATCTTATAAATAGTACTGTTTATAATTTATTTTGTTCAAATATCACAAATTATACAGTTACTTGTCTCTTTATGCATTTATACCTTCACCTTACAGGAGAGGTGGGTCATTTCTAGATCTAATATATACTAAAACATGTTGTGTACAAATCATTTTCTCAACAACCATAATTTATATGGTTTTAGTTGAGGTAGTTAGAATGATTTTAGTATGAATTCGAATTTGTTATGCTTTTGTTTGGGAGGTTCAAAATGACATTGTATACCCTCTTTCATTCTAATAGAAGTGAACTGATTTTGCTTTATCAAGTATATCATATAATAATAATAATATATATTACAGGTAATTAATATAAGATGAAGCTATACTATGTATTATATATATATATATATATGCAAATACTAATTGAAAAAGAAGTATTCTTTTAAAAAAATAATAATAAAATAAGAAGAAAACGAAAATATTATCTATAAACAATTAATTTTGATATTTAAATTTTAAATTATATAAATAATTATTAATCTCACTGGTTTTTCATATATAACTGTCCTATTTGCTATCAGCGTCCCAGAAACAGAAAAATGTTGGCTTTAACATGGGTTTCATCGAACGGTTAAGGTGCTCCGCCGACATCAGGATCATGTACTCCTGTCATGCTTGCCTAAATTCCCACTAAAACATATTAAAATTCCTCTGTCAACGTTGATTTTGCAGACCATGTGTTACGCAAAGCAAACAAACAATACTAGTCTTTCTTTTTAATATAACTAGTAATATAAAAAAGAAACAGTAGGAACCTACAGGTGCTTCTACCTATGCTTATTTTTAAGTAGAGTATAATTAATACAATTCATTGGTTTACAATATTATAAAAATTTTGCAACCTCATGAGAAAAGATTTTTTTTCTATTTATGGAAATGTCTTGATAACATGTGAAAAACAGCAGTAGTAGAATCCTCCCAAAAACCAAAATAAAAAACTCAACAACCACACTCACATACCCACACCCACCCACTCAGCCACCCCCAACCAAAAGTTCCCAAATCTCCCCCTCAATCACCATTAAACGACAACCCAAAAGTAGCACGCGTGCGGCGTGCCTACTTTCCCAGATTCCCCTCTCTCATAATATCTGACAACGAGCCTCTTTTTAATTGTTATTCAATTTATTGGTATTTATAATTAAGATGAAATAAATTTACAAAGGATTAGTGGGATCAGATGGGCTGCAAAGTCGATTTTCAGAGAGATTATAATTATATTTGTAATCTTATCCAATCAATAGAATAATCAAATCCATAATTATAAAATTTATCGTAGTCTATGCTATATTTATGGTGCAGATGTTAATATTTTTACTTTAATGACGGATATTTGTATATCTGTTTGACTTAATTAATGGACTTGGTGATGCTGTTATGGAAACGTGAGAAGGGGTTTGGTGGGTAGCGGAAAAGAGTAGAGAGTGGGGCTGGTGCACCTGCTCATTGATGGCAACATTAATCGAAACCTCTCTGAGATGGTGTAAGATGTGACATTTAGAATGTGACAAGTCATGTAGTTTCTTGGTAGTAGCCAAAGAGTGGTAAACGGTGAAGTTTATATTAATTTATTTGTAATTTATGACAAAATCTTCTCTCACATATATATATATATACATAGATATATATACGTGTATATACATGTTTATATATATATATATACATCATGAATCATGATACTGAGTTTTCAAGTAAACAGTAAGGAGTGTTAGGTCCAGTTCCAGATTGTTTTTGGGTGGTTGCATTTAAGTCTGAAAAGGTACGGTCACGCTTATGGACCTGTGGTGGCCTGGTGGGTCATTAAATCACGTGATAGTGAGTCACATCATAGACTGATTTGTGTGGTTCTCGGCCTGCTTGATTCTTTTTTATATGAGATTTTTTTTTTTTTTATAATACTAACGTTCATATAACTATTAAAATTAATATTAAATTATGAAAATGAATTTTTCTTGTTAACGTCATAATATTTAACAAATAATAACAATAATTCACACGAAAACTAAATTCTTTTACTTAAAATCTATTAGAGTTAAATATAAGTAAAATTCGTGATTCAAAACCAATAACATTTTAGAAGGACAATATAATCAACTATTGGGTGCACTATTATTATTTATCTAAGTATACATTATAAATGTTTAATTGTTTTTAACTTAAATAAACTAAATCATCTGATATTCAGAATTGTATAATTGAAAGTCAATAATGTATTAAAAGGATAATATAATTAATTATTGGGTATATTATTAATATGTATATAAGTAAGTACATATTATAAATATTTTTTTTAACTTAAACAAACTAAATCATTTAAGATTCAGAATCATGAATCCAAATAAAAAAAACAAATGTAATCATTTATCCATTATCCAATTGAACACAAATTCCTTTAAAGAAGGAAAATTGAAATAATAATAATTAGGTTAGATTTGAACCAATCCAACCTCTTCAGGATCATGTGCGGGTATTATTATTATGTATCTAAGTAAATACGTATTAAAAAAAAATATTAAATTGTAAGCATTTCTCAAGTAGCAAACATTTTGTAATTACTTCGTCTATACTGGCCAATAGTGCCCATCCCATCAATCTCCACATGGCTGTCAAAATCTGTAAAACTGTTGTGCTTTGGATCTTTGCTCACGTTCGTGGCCACTTACATGGGTTGCTCGTGACGTTGTTGCTGTCTCGACTGTTGTGCCCATACATATTCTGCAGGTTGACAGAACACCATTTAATTATGGGCGAATGACACAACCAGTCCAGAAGTTTTTTGACACTACATGAACACCGTTGGTAAAAAAGAATCCATACACATACTGTTTACGTTCCTAATCATATTTTTTATATAAGTTAATAGATACTAGAAAATAGTTTGATAGTGATATCTTTTAATGTCTTTTTCCTTTTTATTTGAGACATCATCTCAGACCGACACAAATCAGCCTATGATGTGACTCATCACCACGTGATTAGATAAGCACCATCAGGCCACCACAGGTCCACAACCATGACTGTACCTCTTTAGACTGAAACGCAACCATCCAAAAACAGCCCGGAATTGGACCCAACACTGCTCATCTTAACTTGATGACTTAATATCATGATTTATTATGTGTGTACACACACGTGTATATATATATATGAGAAGATTTTGATAAATTAATATGAACTTCATCATAAATCAGTGATAATGTTTATATATCATAATCCTTTTAAAGGTCCATATAAGATTTCGGATTAAAATATATATCATAATACTTTTACATGCTTAAGTAAAAAGTAGATAATGCATTGTTATCAAATTGTTAGAAATCTTATTTGCACAGCTCATTTAATCTTTTGTATAAAGCTTATATCTTCTCATCCATTACTTTAAAATTACATATTTTTTTTAAGAGTTATTTTAAAATTACGTTGGATAATGCATTTTTCAAATTGTCATGTCACGATGCATTGAGAGGAGGGACAACGCTCATTCCATTTGTTAGTAGGTAATTTTAATTGATGACGTATGCTTGTTAATGTTTTGAAATTGTGCAATATTTGGATGGGAAAGAGAGTGGCACCACAGAGCGCGACAATCGCACCTTTTAATTTTCAATTTTTTTTTTGGGGGACGTAAGTTAGTGAGAAGGGTATAGATGTAATTTCCATTTCAAACAAAATCCAGGGCTGTTGAATCCTATACTGTTCATGCTCCTCATCACACTTTTTATATAGTTTTTTAATAGAAATAGACAGGTAAATATATATTTTTATATGTTTCAAAATGCCCTCCTCTTAGGATCTTATTTCTCTTATCACATGAATTAGGAAGAGCCCTGGAAGAGCTACAAGCCTCTCTCATCAACAGATTTCGCTCATTCGAGGATGCGAAGCGTCAAGAGCAACGCATACGTGGCCCATTGCTGCTCCTACGTTCAATTAATTTTGTGTTGCCGTTGGAATTATTTTCATGAACAAATGGGTTACTCTCTAAAATTATTGTAGAGCAAATATAAGAAAAAGCAGTAGGAGAAAAAGGTGTCGTATAATGGATTACCACCATATTATATTAGATTATTAATTAACTTGAAGTCGGATTGCAACATGTATGTCTTTCCTTTTGTGTGCCCGAATTCGGTTAATGGCCGACCTTTTTTTTTTAAAAGAATGGCCGACCTATATATATATATATATATATATGTCTTTGCTCAACTTGAATCCATGAAAAAGTTAATTCATTTCATTTGTTTATTGTAGAATTAGTGGATTTCCTTTCTTCAAAAAAAAAAAAAAAAGAATTAGTGGATTTCCACTTATCTTTCTCTTTCTTTTAAGTGTCAATCACATGTACTTATAATTATAACTGAGACATACTTTTATATATATTTTTTAAGATAAGGATACATTCTAAAATTAATTAGAATCAACCGATATTTAATTCATTAGAATTTGGATATACTTATACTATAAAGCTTGTGATATATGTACATTATATTATCAAAGATGAATGCTTTAAATTTAGGATAATTTGCTATTGTGAATTATTTCAATTATGTAAATATTATAGAAAGTGAAGCAACACTCTCTCCTAATATCCACATTCAATCCTCCACTACCAAGCTCGCTCTACTACCAAACTTGTTACGCTCACATAACACTTTAACAAGAAAAAGTGAAGCAAATGTTCAAACAAAAAAAAAAAATCCTTGTTGATTCTTAAGGGGATCAGCTCCTTCCAAATGCAACTTCAGAATTTGTTCATTTTGTAATAAAAAGTAAAGAGAACATAATTTGTCGAAGGAGAAGACTTGCATGTCCTTTGAAAGGTACAGTCAGGTCAATATCCACCTTTCAATAATTGCTAGTCTCTTCTTCTTATTTCTAATTATATATTTGGATATGTTAATATGTGCTCTATTCTGAATTTTTAATTTTTTTGATTTTAAATTATGTATTAAACTTGATAAGAGGTGTTTTCATACTTCTATAATTTAATTTTATATAATATCCTATGCCTATAAGTATGCATTTGTAGTAATAGAATTTGTCACAATAATGTTATTTTATTTATATTTTAATGATTGTCAATACAAGTATTAAGGGATCAATTAATTAAGGGCAATTAGACCTGACTCATGAGTTTGAAATAGAGCTTTGTATAATACAATCTCAAGCAGAATCCATGAACACAGCTAGAAGTTTCCTATATATATAGTGTTTTTAAAATAAAAACGTTCTAATTTTAAAAAGTTATGATGAATCAATCAAATTTATTTATTCTATTTCTTAAAATAAATTATCTCCTATTTGATTTAAATGAAATAAATGAATTTGATTAGTTCGTCTTAACTTTTAAAATTAGGAAGTCTATTTATATAAGAGCTTTTATGCTCAGAACGTTCTTATTTTAAAATATAATGATCAATCAATTAAATTTATTCATTACATTTGAATTAAATACGACAGATAATTTATTATAGAAGAGATAATATAATAGATAAATTTGATTAATTGATTTTTATTTTTTAAAGTTATGATTTTTTAATTATAGATTATAGTAGTATTTTATATATATATATATATATATATATGTAATCTAGCATGATTGAAGCCATTTTTTCAACGTTAATAATGGAGCTCACGAATTCCACCACGCTTTGGCTTTTCCTTTTGCCAGTTTTTCAACATTAATAATGGAGTTCACAAATTCCACCGGCTTTTGGCTTTTCTTTCCAAATTTTCAACATTAATGATGGAGCTCACTAACTCCACCAGGCTTTGGCTTTTAATTTTCTTCTTTTCTTTTTTTCTTTTTTTCCGCCCCAAATGTTTGTCTACCTTAGTAATTGTCCGCCACGCCTCGAATACTCTCCTCTTTGAGTCTACGTTTTTTCTTGGTATCAGATTAGATAGAATGATGATTGTTAGTAGCTCAAACATAAATTTATATCATAAAAGTGGATAACAAATTGTTCAATAAAAATTTAGCTTTGATGAATTAAAGTTTTAAATGAAGAATTAATGAAATGTTTACTAGTAAAATTAGATAATGGTGATGAGAAATGTATATGATTGTAGGTGTTTACTTATTTAAAATTATTTTATAATGAAAGTGCAAAATGTGGATTCCACGTAAGTTTGAAATTGTGGAATGGAGTTTACATTCCCCAACCAATTTTAGAATTCTCATTTTCATTATTTTTTAAATTTTAAAAAGTCTATTTTAACCTCATTTAAAAATAAAAGAACAAAATAGATAAAATTGGGGAAAAAAACATATTTTGTATTTTTGAATTGCGTAATAGGTAACAATGAATAATTATTAAAAAAATTATTATTATTAAAAAAATTTTAATAAATTTAATATTATTATAATAAAAATACACATTCTTTGATGACAAAAACAAGTGATTTTCATTAAAAAAATATGAAATACATGATTTTTTTTTTTTTTTAAAGATATGCAATACATGATTTTAATTAAAGATATTATCGTAACTTATAAACAATTCATTTCTATCCTGAATTAAAGTACACTTCAACAGGAATATTATTGATTTCAATTGCGATTATTATAATTTAAGTAAATAATTTATTCTGATTTCGAAACATCACTCTAATTTTAGATCATTTCAGTTCTAGACATTTCAATTAATTTATATCATTACAATGGTGAGTGATTCGATTTGATCCGAGTTTGATCAAAGAAAAGAAAACTGAATTTGTATGTGTAGGAGCAATCAAGTGAGCTGGTTACCACAAAAAAGAGAACACAAGACAGCAGAGCAAAACAGAGAGCACAAGAATGCAAATAGGGAGCAGAAGTTTATTATTATTATTATTATGAAAAAAGAGGGAGCTGAAATTGATTTGGAAGCAAAAGTGCTTTCAGACCAAAAGGACCAAAATCAGAATAGAATTTTTTGAAAAGCTAAGTAAGGAAGGACAGACAAAAAAGAATAGTACATCGATGAGACATCAAAACAAGCCACCAATTACATTATTAAAGATTAAAACAAAATTGAGTTGTGATCAAGTGTGTCACATCACTTGTCATGAAGTATTACTTGTTTTATCTCTTTATGCAAGCAATCAGGTTATTACATTAGAATATTGTGTTTAGGCTTGTCAAATAACATATTATATCATATCAATTAAATGTTTGTACATTATTTTGTGACAAGTGTCAATACTTTGTAAATCTTGTTAACAATAATATTGTATTCATACTTTTACATTTTAAAAAGCGAAAATTACGAAAAATACCCATTTCAAAATGACAATTTTTGTTTTTACCCATTATTTTTAAACAAATTAAATTTAACCCCTCAAACAAATTAATTTCATTATATACCCAAAATACCCATAATGCCCTTACATATATTTACCTATAAGCCCTTAATTTTCAAAAAAATTAAAAAAACCAAAATATGTAATTACAAAACAGCCCCTCATATATATATTTCTAAGAAATCGGTGAAAAGTCATTTTCATCACCGGTTTCCCATTCAAAAACTCGACCCACACTGTGCGACCCGTACCCGATCTCCCCCTTGCACGACCCGACCGGCCGTTCGACCGTTTCCGGCCATTCTCTCGCCGTTTTCAACATTGGCAGACCATCTCCGACCGCCGGCGACCCTCTCAAGCTTGCCAAGGTACTCGAATCTACCATGTTAGGGACTTTTTAATTTCGTTTTGGAAATTTGAGATGTTTTGTGTTATGATGATTAAATTGTGTTGGTTTTGTGTTAGGTTATGATGATTAGATTAGAATAGGTTAGATTTGTGTTGTTTTTGTGTTGAAATAGGTTAGATTTGTGTTGTTATGACGCTGCGTTTGTATTTTTTGAAATCGGTTTTTCACAATCGGTTGTTGACAATCGGTTTTTCAAATCGGTTTTTCACAATCGGTTGTTAACTTCGGTTTTGGACTTCGGGGTTTTGCACTTCGGTTTTTCACTTCGGTTTCAATGGGTTGATCGGTTTTTCTCTTCTGTACTGTGAAACACCGAAAATAAATAACCGATCAATATCATTGATCGGTTTTGCACCAGGGCTGGAAAACCGATCAACATCGTTGATCGATTTTCCAGCCCTGGTGAAAAACCGATCAATGATATTGATCGGTTTTCCAGCCATAGTTAAAAACCGATTATATTTGTTCACATTTGTCATTTGAATACTATACATCATTTGCTGTTTGTGGTTGTTTTCGATTATTGATCGGTTTTCCATCCCTGGTGAAAAACCGATCAATGTCCTTGATCGGTTTTCCATCCCTGGTGAAAAACCGATCAATGTCATTGATCGGTTGTCCAGCCATAGTTAAAAACCGATTTGAGTTGTTCACATTTGAATACTATGCTAGTCAGTTGCAGTTTCAGGTTGTTTTCTATGATTGATCGGTTTTAGTGAAAAACCGATCAATGATATTGATCGGTGTTGCACACTGGGCTGGAAAACCGATCAATGATATTGATCATTGATCGGTTTTCCAGCCCTGGTGAAAAACCGATCAATATCATTGATCGGTTTTCCAGCCCTGGTGAAAAACCAATCATTATCATTGATCGGTTTTCCAGCCATAGTTAAAAACCGATTTTCTTTGTTCACATTTGAATACTATACTAATCATTTGCTGTTTTTGGTTGTTTTCTACAGATGGATTTCAAATACAAATATAGTTCACAAACAATTAGCAAGAATTCGAGCGGGAATACACATATTGGGCACAAATGGCTTGGTAAAATCATTGCGGTTATTACTAGACGAGGCTTATACGACCGGTTCATAAGAGAGTGCCCATTCGGACATATTTTAGAGATAAGCAGCAACAATACAACAGCTGCTTCAGTGATATTATGGTTTCTTGTTAGAGAGGTGGAGGTCCCCGGTGGGCGCCGTGATGAAATGTGGTTTGAAATCGGGGAAAGAATATATAGGTTTGGGAAACAGGAGTTTTTATTGGTGACAGGACTTCCTTTTGGGGGTGTAGATCGAGAAATCTTCAATACGGTGCAAAATGATCTAAAGAGCATCCTATGGCGATTGTTTGATGGAGTGTCGCCGAGTGTCCCCAGTCTAGCCACCTTTGTTGAGGCAAGGAGCCATACAGGACGTCAGGGCCGTGCGGGTGAAAATGTTTTAAATGATGAGGATCTTTTGAAGTTAGCAAATGTAGGGATCGCTTTCCATCTCTTCATGGGGCAGGATGACAGAGCTAGCATTGGTCATTTTATGTGGGTGATGATAGAGAATGCAGAGTTATGGAACTCGTTCCCTTGGGGTACATTGAGCTATAGTACGCTGATCCATTGTCTCCATATGGCGATTAATGAAGAGCGGGTGAAAAACCCACCGAAGACCATTAATCTTTATGGTTATATTCCGGCATTTCAGGTATACTTAATATGGTAAATAATTAATAATAGTTTCCTTTTAATTGGTTGATATATAGAATTTTATTTTATATATATATACACTAACTAAATGTTTGTTATTTGTTTAATCAAATTATAGTGGTGGTTGGTGGAAATATTCCCGGTCTTACGAGAGAAGATAGCGAAAGATAATCAATCCTTGCAAAATGAACTGCCAAGGTGTAGGAGACGGACACTGAAGAGGACCCCGAAAGGCATAACCAACCTGAATGATTTTCCCCCTGTAAGTGGTGAAAGTAATTGAAAATGGTTTCCTTCATTTTTTTTGTTTTAACCATCCTTAATAATAATATAACTAACCATTTAATATATGTATATTGCAGATAGTTGGTATTGCACAAACCCTTGAGCCTACTGATGCCGAAAAGGAGACGGATTATTGGACATCATTCAATCCGAAGCATGTGGTTGGCGAAGAGGTACATAAAGTAGGTGGCGGAGGGAGTGAGGAGGATGATGATGATGATGATGATGCACGTGGTGATGATGATGATGCACGTGATGATGATGATGATGCAAGGGATGATGAGGAGCAGCATGAAGACATCCCAAGTGCACAGCCTGAATCAGAGGATAGCTTTACGGAGTTACGAGCAAAAAAGGCGCACGATGTACCTACAGTACATTCTGAGGTACGAATCTTAATCGTTTTTTCTTAAGTGAATGTGCATTTGAGTAAATGGAAAAGTTGTGGATATGTTGTATAATCATATGAAGTGGGATAGAGAGACGGAGTCTCTAAACATGATAGATGAAGTGTAATTTTAATATATGCAGGTTATATTTCTCTGGATACTCAAAAAACAGGGGAGACTCTGTCGAAATTTTTTTTTTTCAATTGTGTACATTGTGTAAAATGACTTATTTATGCAGGTGATGCAGTTGTTTGAGTACCTTGTGGGTTTACAGAAGGCAACCTACAAGAAAGTAAGTAAGATGGATAGAAGGCTGAGACGGGTGGAAGAATATTTAAAGATTCCTATGGATGACGACGACGACGATGACGACGACGACGATGATGATGATGATGATGATGATGATGATGGGAGCATTGTCCCTGATGACCATATCTATAGCCCACCACCACCACCCCCCCCCCCCCCCCCCACCACCACCACCACCACCACCACCACATGAGGACGAGGGGGTCCATCAGTCACCTGACCATATATATAGCCCACCACCACCACCACCACCACCACCACCACATGAGGACGAGGGGGTCCATCAGTCACCTTACCATATCTGTACCCCACCACCACCACCACCACATGAGGACGAGGGGGTCCATCAGTCACCTGGCCATCATGATGAGGTAGTCCATCAGTCGTCTATCCATAGAGACGAGACAGCCATCCATCAGGAGGAGCAGGAGGTCCATCAGGAGGATGAACGTGGTGATGACCAGGTACGTATAGTATTTCAATTGTGTTACAGTTTGATTTATAATTCTAAATGTTTATTTTAATTGATAGTTTTGATTTCTTTACAGTTGCATGATGAGGTCATCCAGGAGCGGGGCAAACGAAAGACGAAGCCAGCGGCATCTCTGCGGACACCATACACTGATCCTGGACCGCCAAAAAAGAAAAAGAAGGTGCTCCAAAAGCAGGTTGAGGAGGTGGCAGAGTCTGTAGACCCCGTAGAGGCTGTCTACAATGCATACAAAGCTTCTTCCACGTCATTGGATCTCAGGTATTGATAATAAGTAGTTTCATACCTTTATGTTGGTTACTATTAAAAAAAATTTAACTTTTTTTTTTCTTTTATTTTAGGCGTGCAGTTGATCGTTGTCAGTGGTGCGTGATACCAGACACATTGCGAACCATTGAGGATGAGAACAGATGGTTCACTTCTGAGCACATCGATTCTTATTTGCTGTGTTTACGAAAGAAGTGGAATGAGGTTGAGGACACTAGATATGCGGTTCATGGGAGCTCTTTATTTGTGAGTGTTTACATTTTAATAAGTTATGTCATTACAATTTATCGTCATATGTCCCTTAAATGTGATAACATGTTTAATTTTTTATCTTGCAGGCATTGATGACATTATACTATAGAGAGCAATATGTCCTCAAAGGAAAAACTTTTGATCCGGTTACAGCTGATGTACCTTCAGAGTGGCTAGCATTCGGTTCTGGCAAGTTAGACTCATTAGTACCATGGTGGGAAGTTGAAAATGTGAGTGTTGTATAAAAAAGTATAAGTTATTATTTGATCATTTAAATATTTAAATTAGTCTTATATCACTGACGTCTTCAAATTGCAGGTGTTGTTGCCATGTAGCCTAGATCAAAATCACTGGGTCCTTTGTCAGGTGTGCTTGAGACAGAAGAAGATATTAATATATGATTCTCTTGCACATACTGACTTAGCTTTGCGCATTGAGCCACTTCAGCCGCTTCTGTGTTTGATGCCCATTTTATTGCGGTTTGTGGGATTTTATGAGAGGACCCAGATACAGATGCCACCTGTGGATGAGCGATGGACAGTTGAGTGTCTTGATAGATCGGTTGTGCCCCAGCAACCCGATGGGTGAGTAAATTTGTAACTTAATGAAAATTTACATCATTTGAATATATAATATATATATTTTTTTATATTTTTTTTATATTATATTTAATGGTATGATAACATCATTTAACTAATTTGTTATTAATACAGGACGAGCTGTGGAGCATATGTGGCCATGTACATACATGATTTGTTACAATCAAACGAGACTACATGGAAATCAAGACGACCGGATCAGGTTGCAGATGTCATTGCACTAAGGGCAGAGATTGCAAGAGATCTGTATACCTTTTCGACACCATTGTATAAAGTAAATAAATTTGGAAAATGGATGATTGACTCTGATGGAGAGGTTGTATATAAGTAATTGGATTTATTTTTAATCTAAATTCATTCATTTATATAAGGCATTGATGACATTATTTTTATTAAGTATTCATTCATTTTCCTGAAAAACATTGGATTTATTTTTATTAATTACTCATTCATTTATGACCAGGTAATTGTATTTATTTTTATTAATTAAATGAGACTACATTTAATAAAATATGTAACAATCTATAATTGTTTTCAAGCTATGATGTGATTGTATTTCATAATTAATTACATATCTAAATTTTATAGTAACTCAAAATTACTATAAAATCATCTATAATTGAGATTGAAATTCTTTTCTAAATCACACCAATCATTTTAATTACTTATTAATTGGCTCTAATTGAATTGAAAATTTAGAACTTCTGATTCTAATAAATTAAACTTTAGAACTTCAAGTTATATTAATTGAAATCCATAACTTAAGATTCTAATAACTTAAAGTCGCACAAATAATGTATATAAATAGCACTTAATAAAGAATGAAGGTTTTTTAGTGGTGTTTATTAATAGGTTCATTTTTTTCCTAAAGTAAAAGAATGAAGGTTTTTTAAAATGATGGGTGTGGAGATAAAAAAGTTTACACTTGATGCCTATGTGATTATATGAAAACCTATATAAAATTTAATTTATGCCATTCTATCAATATTATATAAATAGAAATGGAAGCCACATATACGTTTGGATCATCTAAGATATCGATATTTTCATCCTTCATTATAGGTTATCGATTACTATATAATTAGTGAATATAATCGTCTGATCGGTTTTTCAGTGGTGTTTAAAAACCGAAATCGGTTTTTCATACGCATGAAAAACCGATCCGGCGGAAAAGGTGGGATAAATTATTGTTCGGTTTTTTAGGTTAATGGAAAACCGATTGCGGTTTCTTAACCAATATGGAAAACCGATCATGCAATTTTGAGAGATTGTGACCCCTTTCCCTTCAAATGTTAGGTTTCCAGTGATCAAAATAGACTAAAACCATAGAATTAATGTTGCATTTCAGTATAGACTAATATAACAATATTACATGGTTAGATGAATCTGCATTAAATTTGTACAATGTGAAAATGTTACCACCGAATACCAGGTTTAAATGAGCTTAATTCATTATCTATTTATATATATATATATATATATATATATTGTTTTTGATATTTTTAACTACAAAATTAATCATACACAAGTCTACTAACTTTACAATTGATTGTTTCTTCAGTACAAGTATCAATATTAGTACTTTCAAAAAAAAAAAAAAAGTATCAATATTAGTGATTATTTTTACAGGTACAAACAACAATACCAAATTACCCCTTATTCTCTAAAGAAGGTGATTTGTCTAATATAATCCAAAATTTATTCTAATATACTTTTATAGGAAAAAATAAGGGTTAATTGCAATAACTTACTTTGAGACTTTCAATAAAAGCTTAATATTCAACTAATTGAATTAATTGGCTGCAACCACCCATCTAAACGGTTAAAATCCGTCCATTTAAATTTCCATATGCACAAGTAAAACAAGGGAAGACTAGTGCAAACTTGACATTCAAACTATATATAAGTAATTGTATTTATTTTTAGTAATTAAATGGGAGCATTTTCTAATATTTTTACAAATTCCTAATGTTCCACTAAATTGCAACACACAAATGCAAAATTTGAAGCAAAAACTTAAAAAAAGAGGTGTTCACCAAAAAATACAAAAAAAAAACACCTTAAATTATATAATTTTTTTTTTACCCAATCTTAACCTATACCAAACAAGAGATGATATTATTTTTAATCTAGTCCAACTGTATGAAACACAACTAAGTATTAATTTAGTTCAATTTAATTATATCCAATTTGACATCTTAAAAATAGTTCAATTCAATCATGTACATCAAACTTTTATTGTAATAGTAATTTAACTTAAAACCATTTTGTTTATTTTCATTTAAATATATAAATTTAATTTAAATAACTATAATAATTAATCATATCTTAATTATAAATAAAAAAATTATTAACATATACATAAAAGTGTTTTAGTTTTTGTTAAATAGTTTATTTGTAATTGTTTGTATCATATTAAATGAAATTAGATAACAACTAATAGTAACAGATTATAAATATCAAATTGCTAGTTTTCAAATATTTTTAACTTTTAAAAACAAATTAGATTACTATATATTGAGAGGTAAAGAAGGGGAAAAAAAAAAACAAATTAATACGTCATTTAAATTTCAGACTTTTATCATTATTCAGTCTTCAATGACTTTCAATACTATTCAATCTTCAGACTAAAAAACAACCGATCCCTTAGTTTATAAAAATAGATATTTAAGGTCACAAAATAGTATTTGATTCTGATAGTCTCTGACATATCTTTAATTCATTCTATGTAAAGATTTAATGTCTCAAACACCATTAGTTGATATGTACAGATTTTTAATCTCCAAGTCAAGTCCTACCAATACAAGGATCGGTTTTTTAAGTGGGATTAAAAACCGAAATCGGTTTCTCCTTTAACTGAAAAACCGATCAGACGTGCATATGGCAGATGAAGCAATGTCGGTTTTATGAGTTATGAAAAACCGATTTCGGTTTTTTATCACTAATGAAAAACCGATCAACATGAAAAACCGATCAACCTGAAAAACCGATCAACCTGAATCACGAAATCAGTTTCTTTTACCAATTTAGGTCTGATGTATATTATTCCCTGCATATGCTAAATAATGTGTCATATAACTGAGGAAACTTGTGTCATTATAAAAGTTTGAGTTCCCAAAATTTAAACATATGCTAAATAAATAAATGAACATTTACATGCTACATGTGTTCTAATTAATAAAATACTTGCAAGACGTCATTAAACAAAAAATAATATAAGTTTCATTGTACTCTGATGAAGATTAAATCAACATAAACAAGTAAGAGTTAAATAACATAATACAATCTGACGTAAATAAAAGCTTCAATTAATTAATGTGTCTAATCATCAATGTTTGGATCATTACCCATCATTTGATTGGGAGGAGGAAACCGTTGCGGGCATCGACGTTGGTTATGTCCAGTCTTATGACAGAGGCGGCATCTTCGTGAGGGCGGAGTATTTGGATGAGCATTTGCACTTGTTCCAACTTCTGCAGTAGCGGCTTCGCTAGTTTGGGCTTCTGCACTTGCGGCTCCGCTCGTCCCTCCACTGAAGGATGTTGGAGGGTTAGGGCAACGAAGACGGTTATGTCCCCTCTGACCACATCTTCCACACTTCTTAGTTCGACGCGCTTCCCCAACGGAAGGAATCCGAACCTCTTTCGGCCTACCTGCTTGCCTTTTTCCTATGGGTGGTAGTACAATCATGCTTCTAACTTCCACGGAAACATTCCAATCAGATAATTTAGGAACGGGATTGATCGGACGTGCATATGCAGCTTTCAGCCACTCTGTGCTATAGTAATGACTGCAAAGTGTATCACAACTGACGCCCTTAAACCTGACATGTATCATAAATATTTATTTAAATGTAAAAATATGATATGACATTAAATATAGAAATTAACAACGTACAATTATGATACCTGGCTACAGCACATGCATGAATACATGGCAACTGATCTAAGTTCCACTTCAAGCAAGTGCATGTGCACGTTTCAATATTAACCACGGCATCGCCTTTGCTAGGATGTAGAACACTGTATGTGATCGGTTCTGTAATAGGATATACAGTACCTTCCGTTGATAAATTTTTGGCCAACATGATTCGATCGTACGCAGCAGTGGTAACAAAAGTCGTGAGTTTTTCAGCAACACCACGTCTATTATTAAACCATCTTTGTAACACATTTCTCACATATTCATGTGCGGTAGTTATTGGCAAACGACGTGCTTGCATCATGCAATTGTTGAGTGATTCTGCAATGTTAGTGGTCATCATGTCATATCTTATGTTTGGACAATATGCCCGTGACCACCTACTTACCCCAACCTGAACCAAAGTGTCATATGATTTCGGATGCAACGCCCGAATTTCTTCTAACATTCTATCGCAGTCATATGGCACATGACTGTATGCTGCACTGTAAAATGCTTTTTCCACTACATTCGAATACTTTTTACAGTGTTGCTTCAGGTTTTGCCACAGGTGGAAAAAACACAATATGTGAGGGACTTCAGGAAAAGCTACACTCATCCCATTTGATATGCTTTTGTGACGATCGGATACGATAAGCAAATCGTTTGACACACCGATCGCCTCTCGTAATCTGCTTAAAAACCAAGTCCATGAACGGTCTGACTCTCCATCAGCAAATCCAAAAGCGATGGGATAAATCATCTCCGACCCATCTTTGCAGGCAGAAAAAAAAATCACCCCTTTGTATTCACCTTTCAAATGGGTGGCATCAATAGCAACAACCGGTCTCATGTAAGATCGAAAACCCTCAATACAAGCTCCAAGTGCAACGAACGAATACAAGAACCGGTTGTTTTCATCCCTCTCAATTGCCGTCATGGTGCCGGGGTTTGATACTTTTAACATTTCAAAGTAGGACGGAAGCTGTTGATATGACTCGTCCGCTTGTCCATATGCTAGTTTCTTTGCATATTGTAAAGCCTTCCAAGCTTTACTGTACAAGATCTGCACACCATACTGCTCTAGCATTTCTCCAATCAAACGATTAGGTGTATAAATATCCCTCCCTACCTTTCCCGCATATAATTTTCCGATAACAAAAGCCTTCACACTTTTCATATGTGATTCCATGGCTACCTGACGACACGTGTGTTCCGCCACATACTTCAATACAAACCACATCGAACAACCTGTTCTGCATCTTGCACGAACTATAAAGCTACAACTCTTATCCTTGCAACCAGCTTCAAATCGTTCCGCGTCTGAACGTCTAACACGATATTCAAACTTGGATTTCAGAGCATATTCTCCAATAGCTGTACACATTTCTTGTTTACTATCAAAGAATGCACCTTTATACAAAGTACCACGTTGATAGACAGTTGACATAGCGCTTGAAGTAGCCTCAATGTCGCCCAGTTCTATACCGGGAACAATCCAGTATGGTTGTGAAGGATTGTTCTGAAATTGTAAACCCGAAAATCTTATTTCTGGAAACCCTTCATCCTCGTCGACATCATTAATTCCAGCTTCCTCTTCATCACTATCTCCAGTTTCCTCTTCATCACTATCCTCTGTCCCATCACCATTATCATCTGTGTCTTGCTCTCCATCATCACTAACATCATTCATATCATCATTATTAATGTCATGAATGGGACCTTCCATAGATGTAAATGGGGTGACCGAAGTATCAACCTGATTGCTACCAGCACCTGAAGTCAGATAAAATTGACTTTGAACCATATACGGATCTACAGGTCTATTACTATTTGGCATCTCATGTCTTGTGTCTGGTATTGAGTCGGTGATATTTGGACGAACGATATGCCTACTAACTCCAGCTCCAAAATCTCTTACAACCTTATCAATGTAAATCTCTCTAACATCAACATTTCTCACCGCCATCAAACCAACGACACCAAGATCGGACATGATACGTATTTTTTTCACTTGACCATTTGTCATGTTTTGTAGTAAATAATATATACGAATATCCCACCTTCTTCTATCAATGCTAGTCTCTCTATACACAACATCCACCAACGATGAAAAACTACTATCTTTGGAGACCCCACACATGATCGACTCACCCCCAACGTAGTTAGATCCATTCCACTCTCCATCAAAGTTGATGACGATCGTTTCGTGAGTCATTCCTATAACATTCAAAGAATGTTTAATTAGTCTCACTATATATAACAAAATCTAACACAATAAATCAATGTCCATCATTAAAAACAAAAGATATATCACAATTATGCTAACACTGCCTACGATCATATCTAACCACATATAACACTAAAATTTAATACACGGCATCCAAAACAAAACAAATATCGAAAACATCAAAAATTTCTCAAATCAATTTTTCATATACATGAAAAACCGATTTCGGTTTTGAGTGGCATGAAAAACCGATCCAAATAGAGAATCGGTTTTACACCTCTGTAAAAACCGAAATCGATTTTTAAATTACCTAAAAAACCGATTTCGTCGCAGATTTTACAGAAACTGCAAATCTACAAATCTATCTTTCGGATGGTATTTATCACAACCAAATCACTCTTAAAGCCTTTACCTTACAATTTAAACAAAGTAACCTAAAAACCAACCAACAAAAACACATACATTACCTTCGAAACTCAAATCACTTGAAATGAAAGAAGAAGCTTCAAAACGGATCACACTTGAATGGATCAAAAACCTTCAATGGACAAAGAAGCTCAAATGAAGAATCCCTTACTAGGAGGTTTGACTTTCGGCTAAAATGGTGAATGGAAGATAACAAAAACCATGAATAGAGTAAAGAGAAAGAGAAGAGAGAGGTTTGGATGCTAGGAGGAAGTAGGAGGAAGAAGAAGGCTATTTTGGTAATTTCGCTTAGGGTAATTGGGTGATTTTAATTTGAAGGGTAATTTAGTAATCTTGGGTATAGAATGGAAATAATTTGTTTGAGAGGCTAAAAACAAATTTGTATAAAATATTGGGTAAAAACAAAAATTCCCTTTTTGTTTGGCTGAAAATGATGAATCTCTCTTTTAAAAAATCTTTTAAATGAAACAGAAATTTTTTTTTCAAATATCACAAATTATACAATTGTCTGTCTATTTATGTATTTATAGCTTAACCTTATAGGAGAGTTGGTTCATTTCTAGATCCAATATATACTAAAACATGTTGTGTATAAATCAGTTCCTCAACAACCACAATTTATATAGTTTTAGTTGAGGTAGTTAAAAATGATTTTAGTATAAATTCGAATTTGTTATGCTTTTGCTTGGGAGGTCCAAAATAATATGGTATATTCTTTCATTTTAATAGAAGTGAACCGATTTTGTTTTATCATGTATATGATATTATAATAATAATATATATTACAGACAATTAATAAAATAAAAATAAAAATAAAATATAATCTATAAACAGTTAATTTTGATATTTAAATTTTAAATTATATAAATAATTATTAATCTCAATAGTTTTTCGTATATTACTGTCCTATTTACAATCAGCTTCCCAGAAACAGAAAAATGTCGGCTTTAATATGGGTTCATCGAACGGTTAAGGCGGTCCACCAACATCAGGATCCTAAATTCCAACTAAAATATATTAAAAGTCCTCCATCAACGTTGATTTCTTAGCTGGTTACTGTATGAAGTTAATGTAAAGTAAATGCAAGGAAAAGCAATAACAGAAAAAGTGAGTCTAATGCCTAGGATATTTCTTTTACTTTGTTAAAGCCAATTTTTCAACATTATCGGTGGACATGATGAGGACTTTTTTGGTTTTTTCTTTAAACAAAAGGCAGACTTAATTGGAAAAAATGGGTCCAAGGAGAAGACTTGCATGTCCTTTGAAAGATACAGTCAAGTCAATATCCAACTTTCAATAATTGCTAGTTTCTTCTTCTTATTTCTAATTATATATTTGGATATGTAAATACGTTCTCTATTCTAAATTTTTAATTTTTCTGATTTTAAATTATATATTAAACTTGATAAGAGGTGTTTCCATACTATCATAATTTTAGTTTTCTATAATATCCTATGTCTATAAGTATGTATTTGTAGTAATAGAATTTGTCACAATAATATTATTTTGTTTATGTTTTATTGATTGTTAATACAAGCATTAAGGGACCAATTAATGAAGGACTCCAAGACCTGACTTCTAAGTTTGAAGCAGAGTTTTGTATAATATAATCTCAAGTAGAATCCATGAACACAACCAGAAATTTCCTCTCTCTCTCTCTCTCTCTATATATATATATATCGCATTGAATCAATAACTCTTATAACTACTCAGCAAAAAAGTGTCAAAATGAAAAAGCTCATAGATTAATCAGTTAAAAGTGTAAAATGCAAGAATTTGTTTTATTCAATTGATCTCTTTGGTAAAACACCTAATAAAAGTACTAATTTTTATATTTTACAATAATATAGATAAATTCATATAAGAATCTCCGATTTTTTTTTTTTTTAAATCATTAAAACCCCTGCATAAAAATTTTCCATATATTTTTTAAACTAAACATGTGTAGTTATAAATTATAATTGTTTAAATACGTAAATGGAATTTGTACCCAATTTATTCATTATCCAACCTATAACTGCAACACAAAAGCACGTCAAAAGAATATTCTAACCACAATAAAAATTCCATTTCTAGATGGAAAACAATGAACCCATATAGAAGTCACGTAGGGGAGAGTTTTACTTTAGTTCCTAACTTTTTAGTGAAATATTATTTTTTACTTATTAATTCATTTTTAGTTCCTGTCATCCTTAACGTTTTAGAAATTCATCAAATTAGTCATTTCGTCAATTGACTATTGATCAAACTTAACAATTGAAAATGTATTTTGGTTTTCTTGTTCCACTAACTGTTTGGTGTGAAAAGTTTGTTTATTAGTTGTCAAACCAAGCTTTCAAAACCGGTGATATCCGAATCAACCAAAATCGAATTGACCGTATTCGGTTTAAATCGGTTTCAATCCTCAAACTTTTCATGTTCAATTCTTCAGATTAAAAAAAAAAAAAAAAAATCTATTCGACTCCTGTTGGCACCGAACCGAATATGGAGTGGCCAGTCCTAGTTTTACAGGTGGGAACTCACCAGCGTTGATTGCGGCAATGTTAAGTTGCCTTAACAATAATAAATATTTGTAGACTTCAAAATAAATTAAATAATTAGACTTTTTAAATTTATATATAGATATTTCTGGGACAGAGTTAGGATCTTGGCCGCACAAAAAAGTCAGAGTCAAAAGAATTGATGATTATATTAAAATTTTGAGCAAGTCTAAAAAAAGCGTAGCATACAAATGGACAAAATGACTTTAAATTTACAATAACCAACTAATTTAGGAGCTCTGGATAGAGTGTTTTTATAATAAATATGTTTTAATTTTAAAAAATTAAGATGAATTAATAAAATTTATTAATTTTTTTTAAATAAATTCTTTTTATTTAATTAAAATAAAATAAATGAATTTAATTAATATGTTTTAATTTTTTAAAATTAAGATATTCTAATTGTAAAAGTATTATATATATAGATATATATATATATTATACAATGCAGTTTCATTAAAGCCATTTTTTCAACGTTAATAATGGAGTTCACTAATTCCACCGCTTTTGGGTTTTTCTTTTCCACTTTTTCAACATTAATAATGGAGCTCACTAATTCCACCACGCTTTGGCTTTTTCTTTTGCCAGTTTTTCAACATTAATAATGGAGTTCACAAATTCCACCGGCCTTTGGCCTTTTCTTTTCCAATTTTTCAACATTAATAATGGAGGTCACTAACTTCACCAGGCTTTGGCTTTTAATTTTTTTTTTTTTTTTTTTTTTTTTTTTCGGCCCCAAATGTTGTCTGCCTTAATAATTGTCCGCCACACCTCGAATACTCTCCTCTTTGAGTCCACTGTTTTTTCTTGGGTATCAGATTAGATAGATTGATGATTGTTAGTAGCTAGTTCAAACATAAATTTATATCATAAAAGTGGATAACAAATTGGTCGATAAAAATTTAGCTTTGATGAATTGAAGTTTTATATGAAGAATTAATGAAATGTCTATTAGTAAAATTAGATAATGGTGATAAGAAATGGGTATGATTATAGGTGTTTATTTATTTTTAATTATTTTATAATAAAAGTACAAAATGTGGTTTCCACATAAATTTAAAGTTATAGAGTGAAATTACATTCCCCAACCAATTTTAGGATTCTCATTTTCATTCTTTTTAAAATTTTAAAAAGTCTATTTTAATCTCATTTAAAAATAAAAGAAAAAATAAATAAAATTGAAAAAAAAAAACATATTTTATATTTACGAATTGTGTAATAAGAATATTGAGAGATGATGACTTGTGTTTGTATACTTTATTTATACAAAACTTTCCAAGTATACTTTATGGTTACAGTATAGTCTAACCTTCAACATCAGAAAGGATCGTATTTTCGCAGTGACTGGTATATCAACTGGAAACCCGACCTTGCGGGTTACTAGTCCAAAGAAAGTTGAAATGGTACTTTGTAGGTCTGATCTAACAACGCACTGTACCGTCACCATAAAAAGATTTAATGAAAGTCTGGCATAGCAGAACGACCATCCAATGAGAGTTTAAGGAGTCCAGCATCGCATATTAAAATATTCTTGACGAATCTGTTTGTAGAACTACTGAGTATGTCTAAGGAATTCTTTGAACAAATGACCTATTGCAACTGATGTTGTTGTGGACTTTACATACTGTAATTGTCTATAATCACCAAGTCCTTGATACTAATCTCTGAGATTTCCAGTAAAACGAGAGACAAATTTACGCAGAATTTGTTCTGTTGTTTGTTCTCCTTTGGCTATTTGTAAATCTAGCCAAACACTCATTTCAGAGAGTTTGGTTTTCCATTTTTGGGGAGGAATGTCATCAAGAGTAAACCAAGGACCATTGATAGATCTAGTACAGAATGCTTCACATGTGGACAAAAAGATCACTATGCTCGTAATTGCCCCAAAAAGACAAAGTCAGCAAAATTGATCTCACAGATCCAAGCCGCAGATCAAGGCTTACCCTCTGGTGCTGATATTAAGTTTATCTACACTGAACAGGAAGAACAAGACAATGACATTGTCTTTATCAGAAAATAGTCAGTGGACTTTTACTGTGCTGCAATTATGTAATTTTGTCTATTTGAGTACTGTGTACTTTTTTACTGTATTGTATAACTTTAGACCGACAAGTTACTGTTTGCTTTTGTAAAGTTGTCGGAGTACTATGTGCTTTTACTATTTACTCTGTAAAAGGTGTCAAGCTACTATAGTACTGTAGCAAGCCTATTTTGGTCTTTCGACCAAGTCAGTTGTATCTATAAATTGGAAGCTCGTTATACATTCAAGGTAGAAGAGAGGAACATCTATCTAGTGCTCATATCTTTTCCAAAATAGACCTAAAAGGAGTATTTTGACAAATTGGTATTGATCCACATGATCGGTACAAGACAACCTTCTATATACCAAATGCTTAATATCAATGGACGATCCCACCATTTGAATTGAAAATCGCGTCGTCTCTTTTTCAAAAAGCCATTATTAGGATATTTCATTATATCCTCCACTCAGCCTTTTTTTATATTGATGATATCCTCCTCTTTTCAAAAGATAAATCACATTACATGACCCTCCTGACATAATTTTATAAGCCGATAAAAAATTATTATTATTAAAAAAGTTTAATAAATTTAATATTATTACAATAAAAATACATATTCCTTGATGACAAAAACAAGCGATTTTCATTAAAAATATATATATATATATATGAAGTACATGATTTTGTTTTGAAAGATATGGAATACATGATTTTAATTAAAGGTATTATTGTAATTTGTAAACAATTCATTCCGATTCTGAATTAAAATACACTTCAACAAGAATATTATTCATTTCGATTGCGAATCCTGCAATTTAAGTAAATAATTTATTTTGATTTTGAAGTATCACTCTAATTTCAGATCATTTCAATTCTAGACATTCATATTAATTTATATCACTACAATGGTGAGTGATTCGTTTTGATTCGAATTTGATTCGAATTATACCAAATCAAGAATTTCAATCTTATCAAAACATAATCAGTTTAGGCTGATCTTATTTTCATTCTAGACCAAATCAAATTGGATTGATCCACTTAACGATTTTGGATTTAAATTGAATACTTCTATAAATTTTACATAAAAAACCACTGAAAAATTCGAGAATGATATTATTCGTTTTGTAAATGTTGTATAAACAAATGGCATGAACCACAACGTTTATTTTGCCAAACTTGAAGGAGAAATGACTTTATATTTTGGTTAAACAAGCAACAATGGCGTGGTCAGCACAAGTGAAGGAGGGACTTGTTGAGGCTAACACATTTAGATGCCTCTCTTTCATTTCAACTAGCTTTCGGAAAGCATAATAAAAAGCTCCTCGTCAGTGATTGCTCCCATCTCCATTGCCCTTTCTAGTGCACTTAGTCCCCCACCATCCTTTATTGATGGACGTGCGCCTCTGGACAGGATACAAGTCAAGAAATCATATAAATATAATGTCCAAGGGACATTAGAAGGAATGCAGTTATGAAAATCATGCAATTAGCAAATAATCTTACGCCAATAAGTGCTACAAAGTAGCCATATCAATGTTATGCTCGATGCAATTATCAATTATAGAAATCAAGAACGACAAGCAAGTCATTACCTTCTAAGTAGGTGCTTTGCAAATACATTGTTCCCTGTGGAGATGCAGTGGTGCAAAGGAGTCCTTCCATGGAAATCCCGCATATTTATGTCAGCACCAAATTGGATCAGAAGTTCAACCATGACGGCATTGCCACATTGACATGCCAAATGCAGTAATGAACAACCTTGGAGACAATTCCCTGGATCATTGGCGTCCTTGATTCTTTGACAGAATGTTGGATCATTACTTTTCCTTTTTTCTTTGAGGCAATCCTGTTCCGAGTCTTGTGCATCATCAACATGGTGATATAATTCAACACCAACCACCTCATCGAAAGTGGTATTGATTATATTTGTGTTTGAGATCACAATAAGGCGATATACTTCTTTCAAGTTTTGAGTCTTAACTGCTTGCCAGATGCGTGTAAGGTAAGATGGAGTGCCAGATGCGTTTGTATCTTCAAGGACTACCACTTTCTCTACATACTGGTTAAGGGAAATTGAGATAAGCTTTGTATTTGACATCATAGTCTCTTTGCAAAGACAGTAAAAGATAGTAAAGATTACTTCTACACAGCACTAAAATTTGATAAGACTATGGCAAAGAAAATTAGGTAAAGTACACATGCTATGATGATGCAAATGATGATGAAACCGCCTGTGTTTGCATATAAAAACATAGTTAAAATATTTTTTATTGAAGGATTTCCCTTTATTTTTTTTTTGCTTTATTTTTGGTTAACGAAATTTATTTTTCAAAGTTAATGGAAATTTTGTTTTCACTACTATAGATGTCCAAACAGTGTCCACTTAACAAGACAAGTTAATACATGTCCAAAGTTGAGCAGTTTAAGGATGTGTTAACTGGGCTTCTTAGTGCATAGCATATATGGCTTTTGAATACTAAAGCAATTTTCGGGATAACAAGCACTGATAGTGTGCATTGATTTTGTCCCCCTTAGATGGATAAAGTATTATTGGCTCAAAAAAATCATAATTAAAATCTTTGTTCATGGCTTTATATGAATAGTGTTAACATGCTTACATATTATTGTCTTGCCCTTTTATAATAGTTCAAACCTTTTAGGTCTAGCGGTCACTATGATGGTATTACACCAGTTTTACTAGGAGTGTCTTGGTTCTAGTCCCCACACGTGATTGAATTTGTATTTGTCATTAGTGTTTGTGTATGTATTGGGGATTTAGGCCTTGAGGCAAGCCCTAAACCCATTTGTCTTGCATATGTGGGGGAGTGAGAGAGTACTTAAATATTGTTGTTGGCCCCATTCTAGATAGCTTAAGCTTTTGGGTATTGCAGTTACTAAAATAGTGAAATATCTCTTCTCGTAAGTCTTTTGTTCTTCTACAAGACCAGTTTGGGCTTTAATTTGAACAAAAAATCAAAAGCTTGTACTTAATTATGACATCTTTATAAAACCAAACATCCTAAAAACCAACATCATAAGATTACAGATTTGTTAATTTTACAAACTCCAAATGTCTCTTGCATCAGTATATAAAAAGACATTAAACTAAAGAAGATTCAATTATATCTTTAAGAGCTTAACATTATTGTTTGGGTCATAACCTACCAACTTAATTTTTAGTGTGGAATGGTTCTTTAATATGGTATCAAAACTAATTTTCCTAGGAGTAGGCAAGTTGTAGTCTTCCAAATATGACTGCATTCGTGTTGATCTTGGTCTAAAATTTATATTCGTACTTGTGTTTGGATTTGGTCCACCTCATTGGTCTTGCTTAATACCAGTCTTTGGGCCCTTATTTACTAGCTTAAGTTTTTGGGCCGGTTAACAATATAGACAGTTGCATAATATGGCAAAAAGGTAAACTTAAGATGTATCAAACTAAAAAGCATACATGGGCGGTAAAGGGGCAAGATAGTGAGAGTCGGACTGTTGGAGTAGATCCTATGTCAAATAGTTTTCAAGCATCAAGAAAAATATAAAACATCCAAATTCCAAGACACATAATTGTTCAGTATATCATATAGATGCCATCATTCAAGATATTTTGTAGAAATATCTCCTACACCAAGTGTAATTTGCATTTCCAAACAAACAGAAAGCATGAAAAGAATCAATCAAGTACCTTTGCATGAATGTATAGCTCCTTATGAGAAATAGCATCTTTGGGGCATGGTTTCCTAATTGATGTCACAGCATTTGATTTGATCACTCTGCATAGGATTACATTCAATTAAAACTGTTAAGGAACATAAATTTAAGAAGAGCAGCTTAAACTACAATTATAACTATATTATGTACCAGCTTGAGAAAAATTGGAGGGTAGCTGAATTGGCAAATATATTATTCTGAGTGCTCTATCCAACAAAGTTTCACTCTCAATGACTTCATACATCAAACAAATTATTTGGTATGATGAAAAGAAGGAAAATTAATGTCACAAAATACATTCAGAATTTATGAGTTTTCATTAACTGTTTAGGCTTATACTTCAGGAAACATTACACATAAGAACATAAAACTGTCAATAAGTACAATAAGAATATAAGTATAGTGCATCAATGTAGTCAATGGCTTTCATAGTAGAAATTTATAATTACATTGTTATAACATTTTTAAGTTTAGCAAGAGAAAGAAATGCCTTCTTTGTTCTTTAATTCAAAGTTTTTATTTCTGATAAAATATTTAGACATCAAGAAACTAGTTAGCAGAAACACAATGATAGTAATTGAACAACAATCATAAGATTGGCTGACAGTGTAATTATATTAAATAACATCTCATGATTTTCCTTGACAAAGGTTAGCATTTGTTGATTAACAAAAGAAACCTCTTTTGAAAGCTTAATTTTATTCAAAATGAAAAGATTACATTTAAATACAATTAGAGTTGACATACACTCCTAAACTTCCTTCTAGAATCATGACTAATTGACAATTTCCTAGAATTATGGCTAATTGATACGAACATGTCTAATTCCTAGAATAAGCTATTTAACTTTATTAGAATTTACAACAATTAAATGTTAACAACTCATCTAATTTATGCTCTACTTGATAACTTGTACATGCTAACAAAGATAACAAAAATATGAAAAAATTTTATTCCACTAATTTGGGAATGAGAATGTGAAACATACAATTTGAGATTATTGTTTTTTCAAGATCCTTAGTTTGGTCTGAGGTTATGATTTCTACAGGATTTATGTTCAAGATTTATAGTTTCTAGTCTTCATACCTTCCTGTTATGATTTTCTTATTTCCTATTATGACTCGTGTGGTGAGCGAAGATTGTCGGCTTGTTCAACAAATTTAACAACTTACCTTCTTTGTGGGATTCTTGTTCTCTTTCTTTCTTTTTTTTCCTCTGATTTTGGAGAGCATTTCTTTTCACTTCATTCGTAATAATTGGAATATGAATTTCTTGTTTCCTTTCTTTTTTTTTCACTGAATTTGGGGGGTGTTTCATTTTGCTTCACTAATAACAATTGGAAAAGAATCTGTAGCATGATGAGCTGGCGTCTTGTTTTCTGGTTTCTATTCTTCATAAATGCTTTATTTTCTACTGGATCATCCATTGTTACATTTTCAACTACATGGTAACAAAGGCTCTCCTTCAATAAAAAAAATCCCTACTTATTTTTAAATGTCCAGCCCAAAAAAGAAAAGGAAACTAAAACGGAAAACAGGAAAGGTAGCTACAGTTTAAGCAATAGTCACAACCCTATTTTCCCAAACAATAGAAAAGACTACCGTATCCATACTTCATTTAACAATATTCTTACCGTCCATCCTGAAGGAGTGATCCCTCCCATATGGAGTTACAGTAAGCATTACCCAATGCACCAAATAAGTCCAAAATTGTAGGTTCCCAGACCTTGACATCCAATGTTAGAGATCTGACCTGCAGTTGGTAATACAAAGTATACAACAAAATACTTAGGAAATCACCCGAGAACAGAATCCCACAAAATTAGATAAACACCTGAAGAATAATTACTATACAAATTGAACTTGAAACATAAGAAACTAGTTTTTCGATATTAACCCATTCCAAAATAATATTAATCTCTCACAATGAGACCAACCAGATTTTATCTACTGGGCTTAACAAAAGAATTGCAAGAAACAGGAAAAAATTGAAAGAATTCAGCCCAAGAGAAAACTCCTCAAAAGTCAGCCCTAAAAATGGTCAACTCTTTAAAGAATATGTGCAACTTCCAAAAGAAAAAAAAGGGACAAACCATGCTAAACTCACACAAGTGACGGGGTGTTGTTGAAAGTCACTTGTCAGAACAAAATCCACCAAAAATGGAAACATAGGAAGAATGAATAAAATGTAAATTGGACTTGCTAGCTATGAGGCTAACTTACTAGATGGTATATTCATCAAAGAATTATTGGAACCAGAGGAAAGAAAGAGTCTTTGAGGATCTCAAAGGTTAATGGGTAGCAGTTGTGTGGGAAAAGATTACAGTTTGGCCTTACTTATGGGCTTCTATGACTTCTGAAGTTAGGGATGCTTGTTTTAATGCCTTCTATTCATTATTCATAATTGAAAAGTAGTGTTGGTGTAAAGTCTAGACTTGGAAGGGTTTTGCATTTTTCATTCTTGGTAAGGATTTATTTAAGCCCTCCCCTTTTGTCCTCTGGGTTGTTTTCCATTCTGTGGATTACTTCTTCACCCATGCATGTGGTTTCTGTTTGTTTATAAAATTTTGTTTCCTTTAAAAGAAAATCAAAGATCATTAACCTGTTCTAATATATAGAATTGTAACAAAGAACATAATATGTAGATAATCATTAATTAGATTAAATAAGTGACTATCCAAATTTCACTTTTTTGTACCGTTTTCCCTCTTTTTCTTCATTTTGGTGGCAAATTGTTTGGGAAGATCAATTGATAGAGGATAGGGATTGCCAATTGGTGGAAGGTCTTGAAAATATAGTTGTGACGTCTGTAACATTATAAAGAAATGATGTTACAAAGAATGAAGAGAAATTCAATTCTTTAGTTGAAATTATTCAAGCTTTTTGCCTAGGGTTAGGGCTTAACTTCAATCTAGCCATAAGTGTATTGGCTTGTTTTAATTTTGATAAAGGAAAACTAGTTGACTTGTCCAATTCTAGTGAATTTGGTGCTTCAAGATCTTTGGATTTTTAGGCTCCAAAACATTACTAGGATATTAGAATGGTGGAAAAATGCTTTTATTTCTAAGGGAGGAAGATTAGTTATGTTTTCATTAACTGTATACACACTTATCTTTGTTTGTTTAGAATTCTTATCGGGTGAACCAAAAAGAATTGAAAAGCTAATAAGAGATTTCTTCATAAAATGTTGCTGATGAAGGGATAAATTTGGTTTAGGAATTGAGAATGTTATTAAGAAAAACCTGGCGATGCTTAGGAAAGGGCTGTGAAGATTTTCTTTGTAGCTCAATTTACTGTGGCATAAAGTGATTATAAGTATGGTCTCCAAGAAAATGGGCGGCATTCTAAAGTGATTGTCAGAGGTAGGTATTAGCTGCTGCAATGGAAATTTATAATGCAACATTACAATGATTTCTCTTTTAATTTTCAATTTGTGGCTAGGGTTGGTGTCCACAATTCTTTTTGGAGGATAGTTGGATAATTAATACCATAATATTCTTGAGGTGCCCATAATAATTTTTGCAAGGGTCTTATTAATATAGTGGGTGGTCATTTAATGTTAGGAGAAACTTGAATGATGGAGAGAATGAGGAGTTTTCTTCTCTGCTTTCATTGTTTAAATGATGTTTCTTTCAATATGGGGGATGAAAATAGAAGATTGTGGTCCAAGGATTCTAGTGGAATAATTTCTTGCAAATCCTTTAAACAACGAGTCTTATCCATTCGTTTGAACCTCCTCGTGTAATGTAAACGTCAAAGGTTCCTAATAAAATAAAAGTTCAGCTATAGTTAAAAGCTCATGGAGAAAAATAAAACTTATGCATTATTCAAAAGAGATTCCTAATTCTGTTTACTTCTCTCTTGGTGTGTCATGAGCAAGAATTTCATAGAAAATTTGAATCATTTTTTCCTTCATTTTCTGGTGGCTGCTAAGTTATGAGATAAGTTAGCTTCAGTGACAGGTTTGAAGTGAGTTGCTCCCCAGTTCATGGTTTCTTTCTTGTAAAAGATTTTAAAGCTTTTAGGATAGGAAAGATGCTAACTATTGCTGTTTTGTGGGCTATTTCATTAGAAAAGTATAGCAGAAACTTTTATGAAGCTAAATAGAACAACTTTTCATGGGATAAGGGTTTTTTAGCTTCTCTATGAGTATCAACTTCTAATGAATTTAAGACAAATTCACTAATTTTCATCATGCTTGATTGGAAGATAGTAGTTAATTGATATAATTTCTTGTAAATTTAATTTTCTTGTTCAGTTTTATGTACTAATGGTATACTAGTTCAATTTTGTACACGCTTTCTCTTCTATTTGAATAAAGTTTTCTATTTCCCATAAAATAAAATAAAATAAAAGTTTAGAAACCAATCATCATTCAGTAAAGACCAATCATAAAATGTCTCCACGGACACTAGTAGATAGGGGTTTCTAATTCTCCAAATGATAAAAAAAGGAAGAGAAGCATTCGTAATGTCCTCTAGTTTCATTGTTATGAGGTCTCCCATGGCCATATAATTGCATGTTACCCACCTACATGTTTTATGCTCTTTTATTTCAATAATATTTCCTCACACATCTTGTTTCCTTTGCATCAGTAGAGCTATACTACTCAACTGTTTGCCTTTGGATCAGCAAAAGTGTTTTTTACACCAAATCACCTAACTCCACAAATTCTTTCCCCACAAAATATTCGTAATCACACATGGGCAAAAGGTGTAACTATCACCCATTCACTTCACAAGTATGCCTTGATGAGAAACTGAATTTCAATTTGCTACACTCAAATTCAAAAAAAAAAAAAAACAAAAACATCAAAAAGCTATGTTGAAATGAGTTGAAAGAAAAATTAGAGAGAAACTACAACAGGGCAAATTAACTACAAAAGAAACACCACCTGAAAACCATGTAAGCTTGATCAAACTAAGCAAAAAGAGGAAAGAGAGTAGAGTGAACGCAAAAGAGATAATAGATTGTGTATGTATGTACAAGAATATCCAAAAGGGAGATACATAAAAACCAGTGAGCCACTTTTCTACCGCACATAATTAACCTAGGATCAAAGTAAAAGGCAATAATCACGAATAATCAGCCTAGGTATAAGAGTCTACTACTATACGCTATTAGTAACAATAAATATACCCCAATCATGAAGCAGGAAAGACAAATATCATTCAATAGAAAAGTTGACTAATCCACTGAACTTATCTATTTTGTTTTGGTTTTAGAGATATAATCATCATTTTAAAAGTACACATGCTTAAAATAAAATTTCTCAAAAGTAGAATAAATATTGCAAAATATTTATTGAGACTTCTCTAATGAATGAAGTCCAACTACTAAGTAAAGCATGACTTTAGGAAACAAATTCTTTCAAAGTTTGCATCAAAATCCACCATGCACATTGATAAGTTTTTCACATGTTCTTTTAGCACATGACATATTCCAATCTATGATACAAATTGTTCTAGACTCTGAAATGCTATTAGCAATGGTAGGACAGAGTTTGAGCCCTCGAAAAATTCAATTAAAAAGTAAAAAGAGAGAAAAATCTTGTCACTTAGTACTCTTTGATCCAGTAACGCAGCAGCAGATATGTTAATTGAAATCTGTACAGTCTAGATGCAATATTATATTTCAAGATTTCAAATTCACACACCTTTGAAATATGAACACCAAGATTCCGGTGAACACCAGAGCATTCAATGCACAGTAATATCCCAAGATTAAGAGACGCCCAATCAGGTTCTGAAGCATTGCACTCTGCGCAAAGATCATTTCCAGGAATTTGTTTGAGGATGGCAGAAACACTCTCAGGTTTATTGGTAATATCATTCTCCAAACTCTGGCTATTTAGTGATCGACCATCATAATTAGAGGCAGAATCGATTTTTTCCAGATGTTTGGTTCGAGGATTTGGCTGCAAAAGATCATAACAATTGTCAGCAAAAAGTACAATTCTTTAATCCAGAAACACGAGGCTTTAAATAGATTCAACCTGTTGCAGATAATTCAGAAGCGATGTAACAACTCCTGTTAGTTTGTTTATCCAGTCCATCCTATCACCTTCTGTTTCAGCCTGACAAACCAGGTTAGGAAATAGTTGGTATCTGCCTCAAATCTATTGCAATGTATTTCAAGGGAATAAAAAAAATTAAGACTAGTAAACAATAAAGAAATCAACTAGCTTTTCCCTGAATTCATAATTCAATCTAGCCCAGATGAATATCCTAATGTTGACTAATCAAAGCAGCAACCTAGTTTGTCGTAGAGCCATCAATCCATCTGAATAGTATCCATAGTGAAACTATACAAGTCCTTTTCCTTCGTTTTTATTTTTGTTTACTTAGAGAATTTAGATAAACAACATTTACTTGTAGGTTGTAAAATGTGACACCCGTAAAATGAGACACAAAGTATGTGGCATTTTAAGGAACAGGGAATTTGCTAACCTGGTCAAAGTATGGTAGTCCAAAGCTGCAGCAAAATTTATTCTTTTATTGTCTACTGTATTAAGCATTAAAGCTTAAAGGGTTTTTAAGGTACTTACTGCTAATAGATAATAAACATTTGGATTATATCAGCGTTTTTAATTGAGACACAATGGCAACACATAATAATTCATCTATATGGACATATTTCAGTTTGAAACATTTGAACAATTACATTTACTTTGTTTCTTATCCAAAGAAATAAAGAGCATAATGAAAACATTCGCAATAGGCTATTGTCAAGCTTTGCAACACTGATATATTTTCATTTTCAGGCCTTAGGAACCGTCACATGAAACAAAATTCAACACCTTGGATGGAATATCACATGCATGCTTTGGTGCTTAGCGTTCTCAGTTAATACGCTGAATCAGAACTTTGGCCAAAGTCAACTAGTTAGGACTAAGGTTCTGCTGAGCTGAGTTTGGCCATGCATACATAGCAAACAACCGATAATTCTGCAGAATAATTGAATTCCCACACCCAGTCAAATAAATCACCTGCAATGTGTAAGTTTTCATTGGAGAAATTATTCTGAAGCAAAGTCGTAGATTAGTATCCTCTGCATCTGTTTTTATTGCCGAAGTGCGCAAATCAACAGTGCAGCAGCCTAGAGTTTCGTCATTAAGTGATGATGATCTATTGTGCCTTGTACGAAATCTACTAAATACACCAGCATTCTGTTCAGCTGAACCAGAATAATGATGGAGAGAACCCTGGACACAAAAAGGAAAAATAAAATCAGAGTTTATCGTGAAGATAGAATCTAATGTTCCATATATCGTGAAGATGGAATCTAATGTTCCATACATCTGCATAAGTAGACAGCAAATATTTTATTTTATTTTTTTTATGTAAAAAAATTTCAATAAAGCCAAACAAAAAAAAAAGTGAGCAAGCTGTCCACAAACCGGACACTCTTGGACTACATCAGAACCTACACAAGATTAGCTGAACCCTTTATCTTAGGGTATCAATTCAATTTAAAAATCCTTAAAACAAATTGATACAATAAATGCTAAAGTGAAGTAGAAAAAGAACTTGAGCAGAAGTAGCAAATGCAGCGGTGTTAAATAATGCATTTGTTAATAAAATACTTTGATAATTTAGAAGGAGGTGCATCCATAAGAGAGTTGTGATTGGTCATGGCCAACCTCATCACTAGGGGCAGTGTATTGTTTGCAAGACAAGAAGAATATACAGATACTATTAGCTATTACAGTCTTTCCTACTCTGTTCCCTCTCAATTTATTGTAAATTTAATAAGCTCAAAATAAACTTGGAGTATTTCAAACTCAAATTCACCAATGAAAGAGGATGGCTGAAATTGAGACAATGATCAGCTAAAAATTGGATAAAAACAATTGATTTGAACATGTATTGGGACTGTTTTTCCTAGATACAAAACCCATACATACAGTACTGAAGGGAAACTATAGCACACTAGATTTCAGACAATAATGAAAATAAAATATCAGACAATTGAGAAACATCTTCTGTTTTTCTGATTTTAGGACTCTTTTTAAAGTTACTATTGTTCACCTTTTGAGATGGTCTATTTGTGGACAATGAAACATGTTGTAGAAATGGTCATCCATACAAAAGATATTAAGAAAAATATTGAGACTAGAAGAAATAAAAATATATTATTTTCTATCATTGTCTTACTAGTTCTGCTTTCTTTTTCTTTTTCTTTTGATAGAAAACAAATACTTTATTGAAAAAAGAAAAAAATTACAAATGTGAATCAATAGTCCACCGAAAAACAAAGAAACAAAGACTAAAACTGAAAACAAAATTAGAATAAACAATCAACGAACTGCAGCCATCCAATCTAGCATATTAAGAAATAATGATAAATCTTTGAATTCTTCACTAGAAGATGCCCAAAGGGAAGATAAATAATACGCTTTATCCCCCAAAAAGTTGTCTTCCTCTTCAACTTCATCAAAAATTCTTTTATTTCTTTCCTCCCAAATAACCCAAAAAATGGCAAAGACTCCACAATACCAAAGAATAGTAGCCTTCTTTCCTCCTCCTAAGACTTTAAAATCTTCCATTAAAAAAGAATTTAAGGATTTAGGAGCAGCCCACTTCAAACCAAATAAATGAAACATTTTGTTCCCTAACAAACTATCAAAAGATCCAACAAGCATGAAGCAAAATATATTATTCAGTCACTGTGTTGTTCCCTTGCTTGGTTGAGGCAGTTTTGATCTTTATTTCATGTACTTGGGCTGCATCTTTCACTTTGGAGTAAGTCTATCCGAATTGTGTTGTTCCTTCGCTTGGTTGAGGCATTTTTTATTTTATTTCATATACTTCGTCTGACTTTGGGGTAAGCCTGTCAGACTAAATCCCAAATGTACTTTGCTATAGAAAGGAACAAACAACTATCATTGATCTCCAGAGTCATGGAATTCCATAACCATGACATGATCATAGAATCTTCTGACTTGGGTCACCTTTCTTTGGTCCTGTACCTAAGAGATGACCTAGTTTGTCTTCTCCTTCAAGAAAGGTTTGAGCCACTTGAGACCACTTCAGGTTATTCCTCCCATTCAACCTTTAGGCTGCCTGTATATTCTGCATCTCTCCTTTACCTGGGTTAGGTATTTCTTCATCGATTTGAGGGATAGTGACATCGGTTTTATTTGGTGAAATGGGTGTATCGGTTTGGTCACATTTGCCAGTCTCAATCATGGCTTGTTTTGATAGCAATTAAAGGGCTGATTTTCTAGACGAAATACTGGACAACAGCCAGTTAATATATCAGACAATGAAGGCCAGTAACATTGCTGAAGGCAAAAATAACTCAGCAATTAAGGCTGCAAAGGACTGGACATAACTTAAGCTCCGATACCATGTTTGAAAGATAAAAGAAAATGTTTGAAGGTTGTGTAAACTATTCATCTCTGCTGTACGATACTCATACACTTTCTATCTAGGCTGAAGATAAGATAATAAACATTTTGGAAACTAACTCTAGAATCAATCCTACTGAAAGGAATCAGCTAACCATATTCCTAACTCTAAGAACCAGCTATTTACACATTGCAATCTATTATTACATTTGAATTTTCCACAAGCTGCAATATCTAAATGCTGTTTTGTGAATTGCTCATGAGCTAAATAGACCCTTCATCACTGTTGGTGAAAGCCACCCACTTTTCCGCTACGACTACACCTACTTTGGAATGCCAAACCTTTAACAACTTTACTTAAAGCTCAACTACATAGTTTGAGGGGTTAGCTAGTTAAGTCAGACATCTTACTTATTTGAAGTATGCAACAACTAACAAGAATTAAATGATTGTCAGTAATAAGTAATTAAATTCTTCGTGACAATTTCTTGAGTGGCAGGAATAAATAATTAAAATTATTTTTTTTGTTTTCTAAAATTCAGTTCTGCATAGTTACTTGCTGGTATTGAGACTATAATTTTCAGCTGGCTGTTAGCCTTCATTCAATAATTAGTTACATAAACTTCTATAATTTTTAATACAGAACACTTGAACACTAAGGTTGAATTAAATTGCCAAAACCTAACCAAGGTAATCATATTTATTAGGTTAAACGTAAGGTCATGTGGCAAAACAACATTAAGTTTTATACTGTGTAATTTTCTGACCATTTGATAAATTATCTTTTCTTTTCACCACTAAGCATGGTTTACGTAATAAGATTTCAAAGCAAGACAATAAGTAAAAATGATCAGTGCATGGCAGAAATATTACAATCAATAAAGAAAACACAATTAGCAGAATTGTGAAAGAAGCAAGGTGAAAATACATTGATGGAGTCATCAAATAAACATGATTAACAGAATTAATAAGGCAATATGACATACCACAGGTTTGGTACCCTTATTTCTGTAATAATATAAAGTCCCTTGACTATCAAGTACAAAAAACCTCCTTTTCCAATCTCCCCTCAAACTGGAGGAACGTTTTAAGAGATATCCTTGTTTGATTGTCTGGACCTACATAATAAAAGAACAAAATAATACCGCTTCTCTGTTAGAAGTTGATAGTGTAGTAAGACATGATATAATTGCAAATAAGGAAACCAAACACAACAAACCATATATAAACATATTTCAGTAGCCCCTATATCAGACACAAATGCTGAGATTTCTAATACTAGATTAAGAATTTTTAGCTAATTCGGCTTACCTTTTACTTTCAGAAAGATAAGTTGTAATATTATTAACTCTATAATATTACAAATATTTTCTCTCACTTACTCACTCTCCTCACTCTCATCTTTGATAAAACGTTCTTTGTTTTCTTATCTTTCTTCTATCTCCTCTCTTTAAAATGTATATGATGGGAAATTACCATTACTAATTCTAATTACCTCTAGTGCTAATTAAGTTTTTTGGTTATAAGGTCCCATCTTAGAACCATATAAGTTGATTATATCGATATGCAGGTCTCATAATACTTCAAACAATATAGTGCATGATGTTATGTTCTAGCTTGCTTGCAACTAAGCCATGGATCTAAAGTTTAACAATGAAACCAAGTGAATGTTTCATATCCAACTCTAGACGAAGTTTTTTGAATGGCAATAGCAAGAGCCAAAGAGATAAGTTGTATCTTTTTATTAATGCAAAGAGAGAAAATATTTTTTTGATAGGAAACTTGAATAATGTTATAGCTTATTGCTGCCAATAAATGAAGAGAAAGAAACTCTTCACGGTAAGGAAAAATGCAAATGACCAAGTACATATACATACATACATATATATATATATATAACTTGTATGGTCAGTATCTCTTAATTTTAAAAAGTTAGGACAAACCAATCAAATTCATCTTTTGCATTATTTCTCTTAAAACAAATTCTCTCTCATATTCAATTCAAATGTAATAGATAAATTTAATTGGTTCATCCCAATTTTAAAAAGTTAGGAGGCACTAACTATAGAAATTATGTGTATATATATATACATCCACAAATTTTGCCCAAATTCATGAATAAATAGTGTGACATATGAGTTATCAACATTATGTAAATAATGGGATGATATGATAATTGATATAGTGTTAACAACTCACATGTCACATCATTTTCATATGAATTTGAACACTTTGTACAAGCGAGGATTACTCTTTGTGTGTATACATGTAAGACTTACTTCCCCGCCCACAGACTGCATAATTGTTTCTATGTTTTTGTAAGAGCTCAGACTGGCAACATGAATGCCACCAGCGCTTGTTGAAGGCTTCATATCAGCAGAGTTGTCCAATTCAGCTTGGGTCCTATATTCCTGGATCCGTTTTGCAAGTTTATCTTGTTCAATATTTGCCGATTCTTTAGATTGTTGAGCATATGTTAACACCTGGAATAGGGAACATAGCTCATTTAACAACTAATACAATGTTTTATGGAAGAAAATCAAGTTCAAGTTAGGTAAGACAACCATAATAAAGAGAGAATCATTATGGAATGATGTATAGAATTGTCTATTCTCTAACATAAATGCATAACTTAATTTCCTGAATTCACTTCTCACATCTTGAACTAATTTTTCTATTACTGTGCATTACAACTCAACTCAATCCCAAAATAGTCAGGTCTGTCACACCAATTCTGTAGTTCCATTCCACACCATCCAAGGCCATATTGCCAGTAAACTGTTTAGAAACTGAAGCTCCATTTCTTTTATTATTGTTTTTTAATCAAAATCACCTAGTGTGCAACCTTTTCATACATTTGGTGCAAGCTTAAAAGATAAGTAGCTGGTAAATATTTTCCTACACCAATATGGCGTTGTCAACCATAATCAATGATGATCATATAGTGCAGTTGATCATGGATGACCACCGACAGGTTGTTGGGATCACAGAGTTGTAACTTAATTTGATTTATTGATTTCCTTAACATTTCCTGAAATCAGATCATTCCAAATTTCAATGTGAAATGTGTGAACTTGCAAAGTACCATAGTCTACTTTTCTTTTGAGAAATAAAAATTCAGTTACTCCATTTTCCCTCGTTCATGGTGATGTTTGGGCTCTATCTCAAGTTGCATTTATCTACGGGCTTAAATGGTTTAACAACAATTTCATCGATGACTGCACTCGAGTGACGTGCATTCCGTCTTAAAGATAAGTTTAAAACTGCCATTACTTTCAAAAGCTTTCACAAAATGGTTCAAACACAACTTAAGGCAAATTTGCAGGTTCTTAGATCCAGCAATAGCAGTGGGAGATGAATACCAAAATAGTACACTTGAACCCTACTTTCTTGTTGATGGGATAATTCATCAAACTTTAAGATTTTCAAGAATAAGAACTGAGTATTGTGTATTACATTCTGATGTTTACACTTTGGTTAAATAGGAACTAACAAGCTAACTTGTAGGACTATATTAGGCTAATTACATAAAGTTAGGCTAATTGAATCTTCTATGTATAGAAAGATTAATTAGGAAATTAGTGAAATTAATTCCTTCCCATAATCAAAAGATTTTCTCAACTCTTGTTTCCAACAAAACTACTTGTGTAAAAGCTCCAAAACAAAATGGAGTTGCTGAAAGAAAAATCATATGTACAGGTTGCCTGTGCTCTTATCTTTGCTAGGAATGGATCAAACATTTTTAGGGAGAAGCAGTTCTAGTTCATACCAATAAAATCATCATACCAATTATAAGTTGCCATCATAATGTGTGCAGTTTGATTATACTCAAAAGTCAAGGTGATCTCATCTTATTCTTCAAACACTCTGAATGGAAAATCACTGCCTTGATTTTTTATTACGGATGACATCATTGTTACCAGCAGTGATGGTAATGATATTGGAAGGCTCAAAGGAACGACTGCCAAGGAATAGGATTTTGAGATTAAGGATATGGGGAATTTGCGACACTCCCTAGGTATTGAAGTGGCAAGATCAAGTAATAGGATATTTCTGCCATTCAGTATGTTTTAGATCTACCCAATGAAACTGGTATGTCAGACTGCAGACCAGAGGATGCTCCAATGGATATTAATCATATTGAGCTATGGTTGAAAGTAGTGCAGCGGAGAAAGTCAGTACCAGAGATTGGTAAGGAAGCTGATATACTTGTCTCAAACTAGATTGAACATTGTGTTCATTGTCAGTATAGTAAGTCAGATTACAAGGAAGCTATGTTAAAAGATTTGAAACGGATTTCTAGAAAGGGTCTCCTCATCTCAAAAAAATTTCAATTCAAGCAAAGCATACACAACTGCTGATAGGGCTAGTTCAACGAGTCAAAAGATTTACATATGGGTACTGAACATTTATTGCAGGAAATTCTATTATTTGGACAAGTAAGAAACAATCAATGGTAGCTAGATCTAACACTAATACCAAGTACAGAGCACTGGCTCAAGGGGTAAGTGATATGACGTGGTTGAAGACATTGTTAAAAGAGTTATGGGTTGCTTAGATGGACACTATGAAGCTTTACTGTGATCAGAAAGATGTAACCAACATTGCCCATAAGTTTGTTCAACATGAAAGGACTAAAACATGTTTAAGTTGATAGGAAATTTTTCATAAAGGACATACAGCAACCAGAATTTGAGCTTGTACATAAAGGGCCAAAACGAGTATTCCAGCATTTATTTAAAATACACATCTTCATGTGCAAAACCACTAGACTTGCCATGTGGCCCAGGTACAAACACATTCAACTGTAGAACAAATTCAAAAAAAAAAACCACAAATACAATCAGATAGGGATACAGGACTAAAATTCAGACCTTTCAAAAATAAAATCCGGTTCCAATACCATTTTGATAACTGCTAAAGCCAAAAACAATAGTATTTAAGCACCCTAGATAGTTTCATAAACGATATAAAAGAATGGTAACAATGGCACGTCAATGTTGTCCTGCCCATCATTTCCATCATGTATCACCATCTTTCATATATTAGACAAATTAAAGACAAAGTAAACATAATGGTACCTGGTGAATATATGGCTCTATTTGGCTCAACAAGTCGTAACCCTAGAACATAAAGAAATCAGTTCCACTCAGCACAACATATAGACACACCAACTATAAAGACAGCACCATCTACTCAAAACAAAAGTAGAAAGCATACCAGCTTGAAATATCTCAGATGTGCATCCATAATTGCACTAATAGATTCCAAGAACTCATACTTCTTTTTTGCTTCTACACTCGTGAGAGCACTTACCTGCTTTCCATAAAACAATGGCAAAGAGGTCATCAGAAGTGAAAAGATTTAAGAGGGTCTATACATTCAGCAAGAGAGAAAATAGAGGTTTAGAGGTGTAGTTAATGTACTAAATTGAAGCGGCATCTCTCAAATGCTGACTTTGAGTTCTGCAATTCCTGTCATCGCAAACATGGAATGTGGGCTCCCTCATGCAATCATCATATAGTGAGCAACTAAAAAGGAAAATGCGTCCGCAGTTCATGAAGTTAAGGAAAGATTAAAATAACAGAAGTAAATGCTGTTACTAAATTTTGGACGAAAAAGGTTGACAATTGTTTAAGATTGAGAGGAGTCAGCCAAGGCATCTAAAAACATCAAGAGAATGTGGCTGTATATATGAATATCAGAATACAACATTTTGAGCTAACTCCTAGCTTTTTTCAACTCCAAATATTTTATTAAGTATTTCCCATGTTAAAGTTGATTCTGAATGGACTTTAAATCATATGTCATTTATTTGTACGCCAATTTCTAAGGAAATAAATTTCAAAAATTCAAAAGCCTAATAGAAGTTAAAGTGGGACCTAGAGCAAGTTTTCAAGCAATTTTTTTTTTTTTTTTTGATAGGAAACGAAAACTTTATTAGAAATTAGAAAAATAATACAATAGTGAACCAGAAATCCACCAAACAAAAACCAAACTAAAAAGTGCAAGATTGGAAGAAACAGTTAACAGACAGCTGCCTTCCAATCTAGCATGAGAAGGAATAACAAAATATCTTTAAATTCCACACTTGAAGATGCCCAAAGAGAAGCTAGATAAAACGCTTTATCCCCTAGATAGTTCTCCTCCTCTTCGCGTTCCTCGAAGATTCTTTTGTTTCTCTTCTCCCAAATAACCCAAAAAATGGCGAAAACTCCATAATACCAAAGAATACTAGCTTTCTTTCCATCTCCTAAGGCTTTGAATTCCTCCATTAAAAGAGAACATAACGAATTAGGGGCGACCCACTTCATACCAACTAAAGATAGCAACTTGTTCCATAACAATCTAGCCACCGAACACTGAAGAAAGAGATGATCCAAACTTTCCCCCCAATTCTTGCACATTATGCATCGAGAGGGAGAAAGACAAATACTGTAAAGCCTTTTTTGAATAACGTCACTAGTATTTAGTTTCCCATGAACCATAAGCCAGACAAAAAATTTGACCTTATTCGGGGCCTTTGAATTCCAAATAAGATTAGCAAAACTGAATGTAGGAACAGAATCGTTTTGGGCTAACTTGTCAAAAAAAGACTTGCACGAAAAAATGCCGCTTGAATCTAACACCCATTTCCTATTGTCGTCCGACCCGTGATTGAAAGAAACACCCTCCAACAAAGATGAAAGAGAAGAAAATTCCTCAATTTCCTTATCATTTAGATTCCTCTGGAAGTCAAAACACCACCCTCCTTGAGTAGAAGAACAATCCGCTCTGCTAGAAACGGTAACATTATGAGAATTAGCGAGCTTGTACAATCTTGGAAACTTCAGGCTAATAGGCTTGGCATCCACCCAACAATCTTCCCAAAACCTTATTGTATCCCCATTTCCAACCACAAATCTTATATTACTCGAGAAATCATGGAAACCTTGCATGATAGCTTTCCAAGGACAACGGTTGAAGCCTTTAAGAACTTTGTTAGACTCCCAGCCATTTCCTTGGACACCATACTTACTTTTACTTACTTCATGCCACAAAGAATTAATTTCCAGCGGAAACCTCCACAACCATTTACCGAGTAACGCCCTGTTCCTTCTTACAATATTCCCAATTCCTAACCCGCCTTCGTTTCGGGGTCTCGAAACAACATCCCATCTTACTAAATGTGTCTTCTTTCCTTCACCACTACCATCCCACAAAAAATCCCTCCTTATCTTCTCGATTCTTTTTGCCACTCCTATAGGGATTCTAAATAAGGAAAGAAAATAAGTGGGAAGGCTATGCAACACAGATTGAATCAGAACCAACCTACCGCCTCTAAATAAAAAAGCATTTTTCCATCCTTCCAATCTTCTCTCCACTTTCTGCACTACCGGTGCCCAAAACTCGACAGCTCTCGGGTTACCTCCCAATGGCAGACCTAAATATTTCAGTGGCCATCTCCCAACCTCACAACCGAAATCATTGGCCAAATCAACTACTTTCTTTTCATCAGAATTAATACCTGCCAAGACACTCTTCGCCAAATTTACCTTTAGACCGGAAATCCAACAAAACAACCGTATAACCACAACTAGAGAAGTAAACTTCTCTTTATCACTCGAGGAGAAAAAGACGGTATCATCAGCGAATTGCAAATGAGATACTATAACATTCTCCTTACCAACACTAAAACCTTCCACTAGCTGGCATTCCTTAGCTCTATCGATAAGCCGACCTAAACAATCTGCCACAAGAACAAACAAGAAAGGGGAAAGAGGGTCACCTTGCCTAAGACCTCTCGAAGCATCAAATTTTCCCCTAGGTCTCCCATTTATCATGATCGAAAAGTTTGCAAACTTTAAGCACCCCATAATCCAGCTTCTCCATCTTAACCCAAAACCTTTTGCTTCGAGGACATAGTTCAGGAAATCCCAGTCAACGTGATCATAGGCTTTTTCAAGCAATTAAGGAACAATTTCAATTTGTTCAAGTACTCCTTGCCAAAAAGATCAGAAATTGTGGTCAAGGGTTTATCAATTATAGAGCTCAGGGCAATTGGCCCATTATAATGGCAATCCAAAAGAAATCAGATAAGCTTGATAATAGTAAGACGAGAATATGTTTAAAGTACTCTTCTAATATAAGAAAATTTAAATTCAAACCTAATCAAATTTAAGAATCCCAGTAAAGCAAATATTATAAAATTGCTAATCTCATTTTTCATCACTAAGGTCGTAGGCTTAATAAATGCAGCTATAACGAGCTCTAACTCACTGTAAGCAACTTTTGTATTAGTTTATATAAAATTTTAAGCCTGAGGATATTTAAGAACCCTTTGAGCTCAAAAAAGGTCCTTCATAGGTCCTACTTCAATCTCATTTTCATCACTACTATGGCATTGCTGGAAATTCCTTTAATAATCATAAATAAGCCTAAAATTATGGAATTTTTTTTTGTCCATTTCCAATAATTTTATTGTTTTTGACTCTCATAGGACAAAAATACCCCAAAACTAATTTCAAATCACACCTATGCCGTTTTCACAAAATAGATTTATCATTGTAAAGAAAATAAACTACTACTCCTCTTCTCCAGCAAATTTGCAGAATTGTAGATCTCCAAATTTTGGTCATAAATCACGGCCAACGTATTGGTCATGAATCGCAACCCAGAAAATGCAAATATGCAAATCTGCATTTTCCTTCTCTTCTCCTGCAAATCTGCAGAATCGATTAACTGCAAATTCTGGTTTGTAAATTTGAAAGAGGAGGAGTATTTGCAGAATTGCATATCTACAAATTCTAGTTTGTAAATCAGGGAGAGGTGGTGGCAGGGGAGGAGGTTTGCAGATCTGCATCTGCATTTTCCTCCTCTTCTCCCACAAATATGCGGATTTGCATATCTGCAAATTCTGATTTGTAGGTCTATGGGGGACGAGGCAGGAAGATTTGCATATGCATTTTCCTTCTCCTGCAAATCTGCAGAATTGCATATTTGCAAATTGTGGTTTGCAGATAGAAGGAGAGAGAAGCAAAGAGGAGGAGGAGAACAGAGGAGGAGGAGGAGGAGGAGGAGAAGAAGAAGTAGCAGAAGAAAAGTAGGAGAAAGAGAGAAGAGAAAGAGGAGATCCATGGAGAAGATGACCGGAGATGGAGTTGTGGAAGAGCAGAGTTTTTTTAATATTTTATTTTAAATTACTAAAGGGGTATTTTGGTCCTCACAGTGGCATTTATTAACAAAAACATTAAAACTATTGGAAAAAAGACACAAACAATAAATGCTCTTAATTTTGGGCCATTTTGGGTTAATTCCTCTTCCTTTAAAATCAATATTGACTAGGGTTAAAAAGTTAGCCTTTTTGTCAGATTCGATCAATTCTATCTCAGATTCATATTATACTTGCTGCATCAGAGTTGCAGAACATGTATTAGAACCTCCAAAGGCATATCATTCTAAATCCATGTTGGGGTAACTATTCTAACCATGGCCGAACAATGTAAATTAAGCAGCACATATGGGCTTTACCACAGTTCCATATTTCTCCAAGAACCATCAAAATTTCAAAAATGATAATTAAATGAAAAGAAAAATTAACGCTCACTAAGCAACTAAATCTAAAACACAACATGACAAACCTCTCTTTCCAACTCACCAAAGATAAGAGAACTTAACAACTTTACAGTAAGAACAAAGCATACCTCTTCCAATCCTGCAACGATGTCATCACGTGCATTCTTCTTCAAAGACACAACCTTTTCACGTGCCTAGATATGAGTAAAATATACAATAGGATGTAAGAGTTCTCAAGCAATCACAAAAGATGGACACGCTATAATGAAGATAAAACTCCAAAATTTAGAGACCAAATAGTAAAACCACAAAGAACCCAAATTCATTGTTGAACAAAAAGTTAGAAATAAATAAATCTTGATAATAATAGAGCAAAACCAGTCACAAAAAAGTGAACTGTTCACAATATCAGAAGAAACAAAATATGACGGAATAGACCAGCCAAGTTATTAACATTTTTCTAAAATCATTGTCAACTGGGAATAAAGTTTTTGTTTCCCATCACAAAAAAAAAAAAAAAAAAAAAAAATCATCAACTGTTTTAGCTAAATCTAGCTGCCAGTCAACTAAAATTAAGATGTCAATCAATTATAGATTGAGGTAATAAGCTAGGTGATTGATTGAGTAATTATTGTAAACTGATTATTCTTTTCTCTACAATGCTCATAAATTCATGTGCCCTGGCTGAATAATAACACATTTCAATTCTCTTCTTCTCATCTTTCACTCATTTTCAAATTATGTATGGTTCTAATACTCTTCATGAACATTGTATCAGAGCAAAAATCCTTCTCATAACACAACCTAAAGAAATAAATCTTTTGTGCTGCCATTAGCAGTGGCAGACAACAGGACACCCAAAATTTTCACTAGCTAACTAACAAATCAATTAGTATGATTAGCACGTTGAATCTCTTTTAACTCTCTCAACCAGGCCATTTCATTGACCATTTTGTCAACACTGTTAAACCGATTCATTGGCATCTCTATCAAGTTGTTTCATCAACATCTTTGTAAAATTGTTTGGTTGGCATCTCTATCAAGCCAGTGTATTAAGCTTTCCATAGACCTATGATCATCATCGAAACTTTTCAAACTCAAATTGCTTCATTTCCTCAGAAAGGATGTGAAAGAATCTTGAAATTATTTTGCATATTATATGCTTCCTTTCTTACTTTATAATTGATCTATTACATGCAAGTTTTTTATATCTTATGTTACCATATTTATCTAGTACCAAGTACATTGAGATGAATTATCACCTTATATGAGAAAATCGTGATGACAGGAGAATTATTACTCCACATATCACATCTGAGGACTAAGTTGGAGATATCTTAAAAAAAAATTATGCACAATGGAATTTTTCTTTATATATGTTTCAAGCCGGGCAGTAGAAATATCTACCTCCAACTTGAGGAGATTGTTAAATCCATAGCTACAGTTAGATGTTAACCATAGATTGATGAAATGTTTTTGAAACTGAAAAAAAAAATCATCAACTATGGTTAACATCTAACTGCAGCTAGTTGACAACTGGATTTAACAAGGTGATTGATTGAGTAAATATTGGAAATTGATTCTACTTCATTTTCTTTTTTATACCTAGCATTATAAATTCATGTACCTTGGCTGAATAATAACACATTTTGATTCTCTTTTTCTCATCTTTCTCTCATTTTCTTGTTGTGTATGGCTCTTATGCTCCTTTTGATCAGTTTTCTTTTCCAAAACATGTTCATCACAGTCTAATAATCTGTATCCAAGGGCTTGTGAACTTCCAATAAATATATTGCACAATATAGTCAAAAGACATCATCAAATGCTAGTAAAAAACAGAGGTCCTCTTTCTTACTTTCTTTGATCCTTTATTCTTCTCTGATTTGAATTTATATGTCTAGCAAAGAACCATTGTAATGCATAGCATATATTTAGGACACATTTTTATTCTTTACTAAAATTTACATTAGATATTACCACTTACCATAAATCCAACTAAAAACGAAAACGTCATGACATAGTGCAGGAATTAATTAAGTATTGTGAGGTTTTCTTTGAATGATAAAAAGGCCATTCAAAATTATCTAGAGGAAAGTTGTCATCAATTTATCAAATTGTTTATTTTCCTACTGTTTTGGGCCATTGCCAAAAATTAGATACCTAATACTTCAATCTCCACCCTGCCTCATACAGTGCCAAGAAGGGAATAGAGTGAGTTTGCCATATGACCATACTAGTACAACTATATAGATCAAAGAGCTTTAAAGTGCAAGGACAACTGAGTAGTAAAGTTTCACTCATGGAAGGATAATCATTGCAGTCACTCTTATTATTTATAAAACATAGTAAATGAAGTCTAGGAATATGTAAGGGCCAATAAAGAATCATAAAGAAGACTGTTAGGGACCGCCTTTATAAAAGAACACCCAGTCTAACTAATCAGTTTTCCAGCAAAATAGTCTGTAATTCTGCAGAGTATTATTTTCAGATTATTCAAGGATTTCTCCTTTAAAAAATTTTGGCTTGACTATGATTGGACTAAAAATTAATCCCAGTCCATTGGAACAAGTAGTTCCGCTTTTGTTATTTACTTCACTTCAGCAGGAATGTAGGAAATACAATTAGTTTTGGAAAGCATATGCTGAGATGTGACATGCTAATTGATAGACCAAGCAACGCTCGGACAAGTAATTTTCAACTATACAATTTCTGTGAGCATGTACACACATGTAGAAATATGTATATGCAATGGAACCTTCAATGATGTGTACCTTTCACTTTCAAAAGAAAGCAATAAAAGGTTTTACCAGTAGCTTTAGATACCTGATCATAAGCATGTATAGATTTGTCGAACCGTCGGCGGGATTCCTGAAAGAGGAAGGTCATCATATAAGTGAAACAAATTGATTTGCAAGGATTCTTTCATTACATAGCAGTTTCGCTATCTGAAGAAATCCATAAAACAAAAGTCGTTCAATTTCATGTGATCAATCATTTAATAGCATGAGGAACTAAAAACAAAGAAAACAATCATAAATTAGCTTTACAGCTGCACTAAAATAGAGACAAAAATGAAAAAACATTTTGCAGTTCTTCACTAAGGCATGTAATCATCAAGTTCCAACACAGGATCCACACACCTCACATCTCGAACGTAATGAGATGTGACAAATAGTTTTTTATTTTATTTTATTTTATATTTTGAACAAAAACAAGAAACTACTATTAAATCATAAAACCTTGTAGAAGGGAAGAGAGGACAAGCCAACCCCAGCTTACAAAAACTGCCAGGAACAGCAACAAAAGTTTACACACAAGCCAAAGACAAGCTTATACAAAGAGCCTAACAAAAACAAAAGGAGACCACCTTTAGGTTACAGCAACCTCCCAGTTAATTAAGATTATTAAAGACTAAAGCAACCATTTGACATCAAAAGAAACATATGCATGCCTAAAGAAACACCCAGAAATGGATTTTGTTCCACAAAACGTTAATGTTCTCACCCTTATCATCCTAAAAAATTATACAATTTCTCCCCCACTGCATTACACAAAAAAGAGCCATCATTTTCACATTTCCAAAAAGTTTGGACTTACCATCCCAACTACAAAGGGACAACATTTCAGCAAGAACCAGTATTCTAAAACTCACCTACCACTACACAGCCACCGGCCATGCCGGAAACTGCATAGGCACTATCATTAGGTGGCAAACCGCCTAATCAGTCCTAGCCAGCGCGCAGGCAGTCTCTGCAACATAGGTGCCGTTGAGATATGTTATTTTTTTATTCCTACACCCAGAACGACGTTTTTTGAGGGGTTATATATAATTTTTTAAAACACTGAAAACGGTGCCGTTTTCAGTGCTTGTATTACAAAAAAATAAATAAATAAATAAATCTTTGTTCTTACTGCTACCAACCCCCCAAACTAAAATCCACAACAAAACCCCAACTTGAACTCCCACCAATCACCACTTTCAATGTTGACCATTGACTTCCGAGGAATTTCCTAGGTAAATGCCAGGCCACCACCCAACTAGAGCCTAACACTTTTTAGAACACTAGTTACAAGACACTAGCTTGGCACACTTTAAATGGGCTAACTCAAAAAGCTTATTCCCAAGGCAAGTGCCTATGGGGCAGTGAAGAAAAAAGTGATTTAGATTCTAGCTCATTTTTGTTAGGACTCTAAATATTGGAATTCCTGCAGTATAAGTAGCATTTAATCAGTAATTTAGGTGAGGGAAGGGCATCAAATTATGTAATCATTTTATCAAAGTAGCTCTATCACAGTTGGTGTAGCACCCTTCGTTGGAATGCTGGTGTAGCATCAGATTCTTATCTTTCTTGTTTTTTTGTTATCCTACATCCAATAAAAAACAATATAAGTCTTCTGTTGTTTTAATTTCAATATCTAGAGTTCTAACAATTAGTATCAAAGCATCTATTCTAAGGTAGCCTGTTGGATAATTGATGGTCAACACCAGCATGGAAGGCCAAGTGGATGCTTTGGAGAGAAGTGAAAAAGCTGCACGATTTGATACAAAAGGAACGTACGGAATATAATAACCAATTTCCGGTTCTTGATGAAAAGCTATCTGAGTTGCCTTCAATTTGGAATATGCTTGTTGTCATAAATGAGAAAATGATGACCATAGTGAGAGTCAAGGCCTTAGGAGGAGAAGATTCATCCGGAGGGAAGAATGTGGTTGTGTCATCAATTAACACGAACACAAGTCCGGATGCTGAAACAAAGTCGCTTACAATTCGTTTTTACCCCAAAAACGATGAATTCCGATTGGAAATGAAAAAAGTGGAATTACCAAATTTTAACAGGCAAGACCCATTATGTTGGATATATCGGGCTAAGCAATACTTTGAAGTTTGTGGTACAAAACCAGAGCACAAGGTCCAACTAGCCTCTCTCACCCCTTACTGGAATTAGAAATAAAAGACTTACACTACTTTTTATTGGATTTAGGATAACAAAAAACAAGAAAGATAAGAATTTGATGCTACACCAACATTCCAACAAATGGTGCTACGCCAACCGTGACAAAGCTACTCTGCTGAAATGATCACACAATTCGATGCCCTTCCTTCTCCTAAGTTACTAATTAAATACTGCTTTTACTTCCTAAACAATATCAATTTCAAAATGATTCTTAACATTCAGCCCCTTAATTATGCTTCATCAGCATTTATTCATTTAACCCTCTAATTACACAAATTATACTTCATCAACATTTATTTTTTTGACCCTCCATCAATGGTAAGTTGCTATTATTGGGGGTTTAACAATACTTCCCCCATCAACAACTGCCTTGTCCTCAAAGGCGGAAATATGGAAACTGCTCCTGGATCTGATTCCTCCTCCTCATGATTTCAACAGCTAATGCCTCCTATGTAATTGATGGGGTTTTTCCTCTCAACCATCTTAGCCAATGCCCAGCTATCCACTCCACAAAGATGAAGGCTAGTCAGACCTTGTGCTCTGATTTTGTACCTCGAACTTCAAAGTATCACTTAGCCCAATATATCCAACCTACTGAGTCTTGCTCGCTAAAATTTGGTAATTCCACCTTTTTCACTACTAGTCGAACCATTTTCTGGGTAAAAACGGATTGTTGCAGGCAGCCTTGTTTCAGCATCCAAACTTGTGTTCATGGTAACAAATAACACAATCACACTTTTCCCTCCGGATGAACCTTCTCCTCTCAAGGCCTCAACTCCCACTGTGGTCACCATTTTCTTATTCATGGCAACAAGCACATTCTAAATTGAAGACAACTCGAATAGTTTTCCATCAAGAACCAGAAACTGGTTATTACGTTCTGTACATTCCTTCTGCATTAAATCACGTAGCTCTATCACATCTCTTTCCAAAGCATCCAATCGACCTTCCATTCTGGTGCCGACCATCTACTATCCCATAGGCTGCCTCGAAAATGATACTATGATACCAATTGTTAGGACTCTAGATATTAGAATTAAAAAATAAAAGACTTAAAACTGTTTTCTATTGGATTTAAAATAACAAAAAAACAAGAAATATAGGAATATGATGCTACACCAGCATTCCAACGAAGGGTACTACACCAACCGTGATAAAGGTATTGTTGGAACCCTAACCATAAACAACTTACCATAGATAGAGGGTCAAAAGAATAAATGCTAAAAAAGCATAATTTGTGTAATTAGATGGTCAAATGAATAAATGTTGATCAAATGTTAAGAATTAATTTGAAATTGGTATTCTTTAGGAAGTAAAACACCCTAATTATACTCCATCAGCATTTATTTGTTTGACCCTCTAATTATGCAAATTATGCTTCATCAGCATTTATTTTTTTGATCCTCCATCTATGGTAAATTGCTATTATTGGGAGTTTAACAATAATACAATACTTCCCCTCTCAACAACTAATTTGTCCTCAAGGCAAAATTATGGAAACTACTCCTAGATGTGATTCTTCCTCCTCATGATTTCAACGGCTAATGCCTCCCACGTAATCTATGGGGTTTTTCCTCTCAACCATCTTAGCCAATGCCCAGCCATCCCCTCCACAGCGATGAAGGCTAGTCGAACCTTGTGCTTTGGTTTTGTACCACGAACTTCAAAGTATTGTTCAGCCCAATACAGCCAATCTACTGGGTCTTGCCCACTAAAATTTGGTAATTCCACCTTTTTCACTGCCAATTAGAATTCATTATTTTCAGGGTAAAAACGGATTGCTGCAAGCAGATTTGTTTCAACATCCAAACTTGTGTTTGTGGTAACCAATGACACAACCACACTCTTCCCTCCAAACGAACCTTCTCCTCCTAAGGTCTCGAGTCCTACTATGGCCGCCATTTTCTCATTCATGGCAGAAAGCATATTCCGAATTGCAAACAACTTAGATAACTTTCCGTCAAGAACTAGAAACTAGTTTTTACATTTCATATGTTCCTTCTGTATTAATCATGCAGCACTTTCACATCTCTTTCCAAAGCATCCACTCGGCTATCTATTCTGGTGCTGACTATCTGCTATCCTATAGGCTGTCTTGAAAACCAAGCTCTGATACCAATTATTAGGACTCTAAACATTGGAATTAAAATAAAAGACTTAAAACTGTTTTTTATTGGATTTAGGATAACAAAAAACAAGAAAGATAGGAATCTTATGCCATACCAACATTCCAACGAAGGGTGCTACACCAACCATGACAGAGCTAATATGCTAAAATGATTACACAATTTGATGCCTTCCCCTCTCCTAAGTTACTAATTAAATGCTACTTTTACTTTCTAAACAATATCAATTTCAAATCAATTCTTAACATTTGAACCCCTAATTATGCTCCATTACCATTTATTCGTTTGATCCTCTAATTACACAAATTATGTTTCATCAGCATTTATTCCTTTGACCCTCCATCTATGGTAAGTTGCTAGTACTGGGGGTCTTAACAATTTTTTACATATAACACACCATTGTGGCTTTTTTTTTTTTTCTTTTTTATAGGAAACAAAAACTTTATTAATAAAATGAAAAAAGTTACAATTGTGAACCAGTAGTCCCATACCATAGTGGCTATAAAGACCACCTTTTCGACTTTGAACCATATCAATGGTGTTTTTTATGCCCTTAACAACAAGCCAAACCAAAATCTTAATAAGTTTTCTAGTTTCAATTAATTTCAAATTAGGATTCAATTAGGATTATTACCTTCATAGTTTAGAATTAGATACATAGTTTAAAGACTTCGCTTGCTTGTGTTAAGTACATCATTCTTATTTTTTTTAGCAATTAACAAACTAGAAGTTTATGTTCTATCGTTTTATTTGAATTTACCCATTTCGTTTCAAAACAACCATTTCGTTGCACCATATACATATTAGCTTTTGAAAAACCCATGTACCAACTCCTAAGCTTTCTAATTTCTTATTGAAAAACAACAAAGCATCTACAGATACATGAACCTATATATGTTTACATGTTTCATATGTGTAAGTGGGTGGACTCGAATCTATTAGAGCTACGAACTTCAAAAGATCGATAACAAATGACTCGTTCTTCCAGGTATTAGGAAAAAAGAGAAGAAAAAACAACTATCGTTCATTGGTTAAGTTTCTTCTTCCTTTCATGTTTTTTTTATTTTCTTTTTTTTATGTTATGACATTTCATTGCTTAAATTTCTACTTAAATGTTGACATAGAAATGTTGATATTTAGCATATATGTAAAACTTAAAAGTGATTTATAATTTTAAAGAACTTGGGGATAAGCAATAAATGGTGCAACAAAAACATCCAAAAGCATGACACTATCGACATTAAAAGTGTATCCCTCGAGTGAACATAAATTGGACATGATGCCTACAAGCATTATCCCATGAGTTCTTCATTTGCTATAACAAAGAATTACCTTTGCATCTTGCAGATCAACATTCAAAAAGTGCATCAACCTGTCAATTAATACATGCTCAACCTGCAAGAAATATCATCATAACTTGCTTAATAATAAAAAATACAATATAGCAAAGAGAAGTAAATTCTTTTCGCTAGGCAACTATTATATTTGCTTCCAACAATGAAGCACCTTTTAACAAGTAACTCTCCAATAGATTTCCAATAGGCATCATTTTTCACTTATTTCCATAAATCTCAAAATTGATGAATTGTTGGATAAATCCTACCAATCTCTTTGAGCCGCATTGGGAACATGAATGTGGTGAATCAAGTTCGACAAAGGAACTTTGGGCAAAGATTGTATGAAAATTAAGGGAGTTTTTAGGTTATTCTTCTTCAGCAGTTGTTAGTGGAACTACATGGGATACCACTTCAAAAAGGTTCTCAAAGTGATTATATATCTCTTTTCTTTTTCTTTCTTTTTTTTTTTTTTTTTTTTTTTTTTGGGAGGGGGTAGGGGGGATAGGAAACAAAAACTTTGTTTTGAATATAAAGAAAATGAGTACAAAAGTGAACCAGTAATCTACCAAAACAACGAACAAAACAAACAACAAAATACAAAATAGAAAAAATTCAACCAATAAACAATAGACTTCTAATAAAGCATAATGAGAAATAAAGAAGTGTCATTGAAATCTTCACTAATAGATGCCCATACATAAGCCAAATAATAAGCTTCACCTCCTAAAAAACTCTCCTCCTTTTCAACTCCATCAAAAAGTCTTTTGTTTCATTCTTCCCAATAACCCATAAAATAGGAAAAACTCCACAATTTCAAAGTATTCTAGTTTGCTTTCCTACTCCAAAAACATTGAAATCTTTCAAAAAGAAAAAAAATAAGGATTCAGGAGCAGCCCACTGCAAATCAACGATTGAAAACAATTTACTCCAAAGTAGATTATATATCACAAAGTAATTGTTTTATGGAGCTGCCATGAGACTGCATTTTTGGGGATATATTTTAGCAGGAAGTCTTCCATAATAATGGTTTTACCAAAATTATTCCTATATTGTGAATTTTACTGACACTGCTGAATATAACATTGACGGTCTAAGGAAAACTTTCATGGGCATCATGCAAAAGACTAGGAATTGGAATATGAAACTTCGTTCTAGGTTTGCTCAATTTAATAATAGATAATCATTGTTGATTGGCTTTGAATGTTGATAAATAATTAGGGCACTAATGATCATATATCTAGCTACATGTTTTCAATGCAAAGAAAATATATATTTTGAAGGAAATATAATTCACCCTAGAGAAGCTATCTATGCTTCAATCATACTAGAGCGCACAATGTTATTTCAGTTAATTGGAGTAAGTCCATGAAGTGAACTTCTTTTAACCATTTGTGCTACCATACACAGTCAAGATAATGAAACACTAGCAGTGAAGATGTATCCTAGCCATGTACATATATTAAAATATTTTACCAGAAGAAACCAATCATATTGCATAGATCATAGATACAAAAAAGCTTCTCATCCGAAGCCAAATTGTGCACTCACTTGGGAACGAAGAAGCTCTTTGTATGTAGCAAGCTCACGAAATGCATTGATGAACTTTGATATGACTGGACCTGGGACAAGGAACCACATAAGAAGCACATTACTTCTGATTTGTTCATACCGTTGATTGTCAACAAAAAAAACGAAACACAAGGCAGAATTTTCAATTTTTTGATGCTATAATCAATAAACTTTATTTCAAATTTGACTATCAAATCAATTAACTATGAATAATTTGGAAGTGGTACTCACCCTTCTTTTCTTTGTTTCCCTATTTCCTACTTCTTTTTCCTTTTTTTTTTTCTTTTTAAGAAACAAAAACTTTATTTCATAATAAATAAATTAAATACATACGTGAACCAGAAGTCCAACCAAAACAATTTAAAAAAAAAAAAAGAAATTAAATCACAAAAATTCATTCAACTAACAACAGACTTCCAATCAAGCAAAATGAAAAATAAAGAAGAATCTTTAAATTCTTTGCTAATAAAAGCCCAAAGAGAAAGCAAATAACAAGCTTTATCCCATAGAAAATTCTCCTCCTCTTCAACATCTCCAAAAAAATTTTTCGCATCTTTCTTCCCAAATAATCCATAAAACAGCAAATACTCCACAATACCAAAAAATACTCGTTTTCTTTCCTCCAAGAACTTTAAAATCTTCCAAAAAGAAAGAAAATATAGATTCAAGAACAGCTCACTTCATCCCAACCAAAGAAAACAAATTACTCAAAAATTTTCCCCACCACCGGACAACGAAGAACAAGATGATGCAAATTTTCCCCATAACTCTTGCACACGACACACCAAGAGAGAAAAAAGATAATAAGTAGGATATCTTTTTTAGAGAACATCATAAGTCCCCATTTGCAACTTTATAATGTACAAGGATGAAAGATAGCATAAATATGATAAAGATAACCTCAAACTGATAAATGAAGCACAAAGTATTAAAAATAAAATCACAAAAAAGGAGAAACATCTAGCATGGGAAAATAATTGAAGAAAATGTTAGAGACTATTAAACTAAAACTGTTAGGAATAGGTCTATAATGATATTTAAATACTCTTAACACACCTCTTATGTGCAAGGTCGGACTTCTAGACTTGTTACGTGAATTAAGACAAACTCATTTAATTTTGTGTTGTAATTTTACATGTAATTAATAGAATTGAGTTCAAAAATTTGAACTTTCGACTGCTAAGTCAAATATGCTTTGACACCATACTAGTAAATGTTAGACCACAAAGCTTAATTTATTAACAAAAAACCAACAATGGTGTTTAAGCACTCTAACAAGGAGAAATCTCAAGACTCTCCTATTCTTGTGTGACAAAAGTTCCATTATTAAAACATCCCCTATTCCTTTCTAAACAGATGCACCCACGTTGTATGCAAGCCAACTGCTAGTCAAGTTATGGTCTGCTGCCTCCCAACTATTCCAGCTTTTCATGGAGTCCATCACCAAGGCATAACCAACAAATGTCAAGCAGAAGAAAATCATGGACTAGGTCTCCTATAAGCACACAAATAAGGGAATAAGCGATCTCTTACTCTCTTACCATTTGTCTGTAATAACGCTCTTACCATTTGTCTGTAATAAAGCTTCATACTTAAATTGAAATCCTCAGCTGTAATAATATGACACAGATCCAGTGGAAAAACAAGCTTTCAGCCATGATTCTAGTCTAGTGTAAATTAATTAGTTGTTATTTTAGGAAATTGTAAATTGAGTGTTCCTAAGAATTAGGGATTTGTAGTTAAACAATTCCTTGGTTTGAGGATTTTTTTTCAGGAAGAGTTAATTTCCTGTTTTTGCCTCTTGATGTACTATGTACAAACCCTTGGAAACCTGTATCAAAAACAGAATTCTTTTCCTCAAAAATATACTCCTATTTCTACACATCCAAATGCTCTGACAAGAAAATATGCCAACCTAATTCACCCTCCCAAACTTGCAATTATTGTAAAAAAGCTTCATACTTAAACCATTTGTCCATTAATAGTTTGTTTTATTATGTTTCATGATATGGGCTGTCAGTTGACCTAATTGTAAAGCTATTCTGGTACATAATAAAGTTATTTCTTGTTTCTTCTCAGAGAAAAAACAACATGAATACCTAGTTTTTGAAACATCTTCACTCTCAACTTTGCAAATCACAAAGTCAGTGTAAAAGATTATCCACCAAGTTTGATTCCTTCACTTGAAAAGCCATAGTTAACCAAGATCCCAATGTCATCACTTACAAATCAGCACGATCCAGTTTTCCTAGAGCTAAAAGCTATCAAAGATCCAATGAGTTCCACCAACAAAACCTGCCCACCCATGGATCATCTATATTACCTAATAGTCCCTTAATCGGTCTACTCGATGGGATTCTCGCAACTGTTGTATTCTATGGATTACGGCCCTCTACTTTCTTTTCATTTTACATCTACCACCCCTTAATGGACAGTCCATTTCTGCAGAAATTCCCACAGCCAATTTCTAACAATGCCTTAATCAGAACCCGGATTTTTTTCCTCACCTTCACTTCACCTTTAAGGAGGAGACTTGACTCTTCACAATTCACCAAGCAACACATGGATTCATCCCCTGTATCCACCCCAGTGGAATTCCTGATGCAGTTTTTTATCCCAATAAAACCTATAATTTATTTCTTCATGATTGGAAGGCTAATTGTTCATTGAGATTTTAGTTTTTGTTTTAGTTTTTAGTTGTTGTGTTGGTCGACCTCTGATTCACGTTTGTAACTTCTTTGTCTTTCAATAAAGTTTTGTTTCCTATCAAAAAGAAGAAAAGAAACTACAATTTATGAGATTAGAGTTTCACTTTGAGAGTGATTATAGTTTCACAAGACAAGTAGAATGAATTTAAATGCATTTCTTAATATGGAAAAGCAACTGCTATTACAAAGGCAATGCTTTGCAAAATCTAAAAGATATTGAAAGAAAAAGAAAAATATATATATATATATATATTTGGTTAGGATTGCTTTTGACATCTTCTTGGGTTAAATTTGAATAAAGGATTTCTTGATGACAACTATCCAGTCAGCAAATGCTACATAACCATGAATATTATCTTTCACTATCCACCAACAGAGAGTATATATTTAGTGTTTATAGTTTTAATATTATCAAAAGGCAAAGCAGAAATCAAAGCTGGAGATGTCTCAACAAACCTCCTATGGATACACTGACAGGATCATCTTGTCCACCACCAAATTCTTCCAAGGAATCTGCAAAGGCAGTGTCCCCATTACAAGCTACTCCAAGAGTGTCCCTTTATAAATACCAACGAAAATGAAAATATATTAATAATAATAATAATAATATACTTATAACATTATATCTCTATGTTGAAATGAAGAATTTATAGATAAAGAGAAGAGTATTATAGAATGATAAAGACATTTGTGCAGGTTTTTCACTTCCTTTTACCCCCAATTAAACTGAAAATTAAAAATTTAACCAAAAAAATAACTTTTAAAGGAGAGAAATACACAAAAAGAGAGTGAGAGAGAGAGAGAGAGAGATGGAGATTAAAAGGATAAACCATGCATAACAACTAGAAATATAATTTGGTTTCGATAGTCCTGGACAATGTCAGCAGCTCAGAGCGCCTTTGCAGGCAATAAGCAAATCCTCAATACTGCTCTAGTAGCTAATGAGGTGGTAGAGAATTACTTAAAAGGCTATAAAGGTGGTTCAGTTTTAAAACTGACCAAGAAAAGGCTTACAATCATGTAGATTGTGATTGTTTTGGATCCAAAACAAGGGTTTTGGGCTAGCAAGTGGATCAAAAGGTGCTTAAAATCTACCAATTTTCCTCTGTTTTGACTGACTGGGCCAAAGGTAGAATTCCAGCTTCTAGAGGCCATAGACATGAAGACCCTTTGTTCCCTTTTCTGTTCACTGTTGTGAAGAATTCACTAGCAAATTAACGCACAAAGCCTTTGAACTTAATCGATTGAAGCTTCTAAATAGGACAAGAGAAGATCTCAATCTCTCAATTGTAATTTATGAATGACTATTTTTTCCATTCCAAAGCTGTGACTAAGGACCTAATCCTATCTTTTTCTATTCCAAAGCTATAAGCCTGTTCACATTCCTCGTTGACAGTTCCTTGTATTTCTTCTTTCTTTAATGTGCTTTACAGGTTTCTGATTGAAATACAATAACTTTGTTCATCAAAAATGTACAAGAAAGTAGCATCCATATTGCCACCCAAATTGCCATATAAGTCAACACCTATCCTAGTTACACTTCTATGAAGCAAACAAACACACGATAATTTTAGCTTGCAAAACAAACTTTCCAGCCAATGATGTCTCTCCATTGTGATTCTTGACATCCATACGGTTAATTTTCAAACAACCAACTTAATGCAAGTAACAGGAAAATAAACTTTAAATTTAGTACAACCAAAGCAACATTCAGCAAAATCAACTGACTCAATGCCCATAGAAAAACATTTGTCAATTTAGATATCAAAATACGTCCTAGTTGCTTTCATCTATAAATTTTTAAAATTTAATTAAATGATACAGACAAGTTTTTGAAGAACAAAACTCAACAAGCAAACTCCTAAAATCTCACGAACTTCCACAAGGAACTCATCAAAGAAAATCCATAAACAGGATTTATATAGAAATTGGAAACAAAAACCGTAGCTCCCCCAAGTTTTATTAGTTGCGCTAATGCATTTCATGATTGAATCAAAGAACTTGCAATTTCAAATAAATTGCTTGAACCTGTTTCCAATCAGGGGAACCCTAGCCCATTTCTTAAGTATTTCACATGCTTATTTGATCTAACTATTAACCTCCCCTGTTCTGTTAACTCTTAGGCCCTAAAAAAGAACTAGGATTTGACTATCTTAAATGAATCTAGTCCTAGTGCCATGTTTGATGTGTATGCAAGGAAATGGAATTATTTAGTCCCACATCCCACCATGGGACTCAATAATCCAATGCACTTGAGATTAACCATTTTATTAAATAATAAATAATTATGGTTCATTACAATAAGTATTATTAACAATTAATGAAATAAAATAAATATAAATGAAATTATATATCAAATCCATAACTAAATTAATTTTAAGCAATGCTTTAATTTTGGGTTGGTTTGCATATGGTTTTGAGATTTTGATGGTGGTTGTGGTCATGGATTTGGATGGGGTTCCCGTTGCGGTGGTTAATTTTGAATATGGGAGGCCCGACAAGGAGGCACAAAGCCTCCCTACTCTAGAAAGATAAATGCCTCCTCCTAGATGAATGAAGCAATTCTCTACTGGTTTGGAAGGAATGATTGATCCTCTTCGCACAGACAAACTAAAACGCAAAGGATTTACCCCCACCCCCTTCAAACGGAGGCTAGCTTCTTGCAGCAACCATCACAAGCAAGCTGCTTGCCAAGCAGACATTGACAACCAATGGCTTAATTTCCCCATAAATTTATCTATTCCTTTTTTTTTCATCTTATAATTCTAAAGTAAGTATTTTATTCTAAAAAATTTATTTTTATTTTTTCATATTTGATTATCAAGATTTTTGTAGTATATTCATTTGATATGGTAAAAGTACGTTTCGTCCTTTTGAGAATCAAACTAAGTCAATTGCAAACTTAACAAACATGCAGTAATGATAGGGAGGTGAGTGTCAATCAAGCAAAATTTATTTCCAAGTGTAATTTGCCAAAGCTTTAGGGATGTTGGTGCAAATTTCCCCCAAAACACATATTCCCAAACTAATGCTCAATTTGGCAGGCAACATTCTGTTATCATATGCATGTATGGCCTTCACAAGAACAAGTGTGAAATCAAACAAACATCCAAGAATTTTTATTAAAGTCATCCTCAATAAAATCTTTGTTCATATCCCACCAATACTTTCTTTTTTTTTTTATATAGGAAATAGAGTCTTTATTAAAAAATAAATAAGTTACAAAAGTGAACCAAAAGTGCACCAACAAAACAAACAAAAACAAAAACTACAACAAGACTAGAAAAAATAATCAACAAACAGCAGCCTTCCAATTAAGAAACAACACTCTTCCCACCAGTACTGATACCCAACAAACTATAAATGACGCTCTAGATAGAGTTAAATCGGGCATTATCACCCTTGCAAATGAATATACCTTTGATAGAATCCTAGGAAGAATTCCGGCATGCACATATGCCCTCAATGGTGTGTATTGTACAAGTTGGTGACACAAAGACCATATAACAAGCAGGCAAACAGAGGAAAAAGAAAGTTGTATTGCGCAAGCGTGATTGCAATTATGGCTCTTTGTTTCGAATGAAAGCAATGGGAGGAGTTATTAAAATTAGAAGTGTCTTTTTAGAAGACATTAAATCATGTCTTGTTCATTCAATTTTTGTCACTTGTATATGCATTTTATTCTTCTAAATTTCTCTTCTAGTTTCCAAGAAGCAAAAACCTCAATTCGATCGATTGGTCTAGTTGTGTATTCAGTGCGCAAGTAGATTAGTTCAAATCACATCAAATAAATAGAAAGAGTGAGAGATGGGAAGGACATACGTGAACTTCTTGCCCCCCTTGTATAGTTTCTGACAACGATCTCGTAACTCATCTGCTGTGTCTTCCAGGGAACATAACTGCACATTTCGATGTTAGAAAGAAGAAGAACAATTCGAAATCTGATGAGAGAGTAGAAGTTTTTACCTGCTTTTGAAACATTGGCGAATCCTCAAGATTGATAAAGCCAGCCATGCTCCTGATCGACACCAACCCCTTCACACTTCTCTTTCGACAGCGAGCGACTGCTGCTCTCTTCTATTTGTATTCATCAAAGGCCTTGTTTGTCACTTTAGTCACTTACAATCAGTAAGGTAGTCAAACTACAATAAATAAGACAGTTAAACCGGTAAGTAACCATTCTTAACAATCATAAGATAGTTTTTAATAATCACTCTTATAATTAATCCTTAATAGATAATTTCATCTAACCACTAAATTAACGAAACCCTTATAATAAGGATTTTTTTATCAAAATTTAGACTTTCATCAAACATGTAATCTCCACATACCAAGCATCAATTCAAAAGTAGATAAGACTTTAACATAAATAGATGTAAAATTTTACAATAATTGTAATAGATGTAAAATTTTACAATAATTTTATACTATAACTTTTTTTCTTTTTGAGTTATTGAGATTAATCATGAGATAATCGAGATCAAACTAATAGGATACTAATAATACGATTCAGATAAACGGCTCTCATACTGTTGGGAGCCATCATGTAATTTTGAATTATATAGAATGGTGTCATTGGGCCAGCCCCTAACAACTGAAAATTAGGGAAAGAAAATTTCAATACAACCTTACTACACTTTTCAAACATAAGCTTATTTTGTATCAAATTATTTTCTTGTCAAAGACTATCCTATCCCTCAAAAGTGAAAATGCATGACACGGAGGATACCAATCTCAGAGACAGAGACTGAAAAAATCAGAAAAATGGGAAACACCAGGTTGTTTGATTTTTTTCACAATCCTACCAATGTATCCTATTACATTATATTATTTTATTTTTAAAGATCATATAATTTTCATGTAATAATAAGATATTGCATTAAATTTAACTTTATTACTTCCTGAAGTGTCTTGTATTTCCAATTTTACCTTGGCCTACAACCCTTAATCATATTAATATTTTTATTTTCTTTTCACAACTTTTTCAATCATCATTCTATCTCATCCTCCTCCTCATTATCGGCCTCATCGTCATCATTATTATTCCAATTTTACCTTGTCCCACAACCCTTAATCATATTAATATTTTTATTCTCTTTTCACAACTTTTTCAATCATCATTCTACCTTCTTCTCAACCCTTAATCATATTAATATTTTTAGTTTATTTTCACAACTTTTTCAATCATCATTCTACCTTATGATTATTATTATTATTATTATTATAATAGTTGAAGTATAAAATTATAATAGAGAAGAAATAGTGTAGTGAAGAAGACTATGAGAAAGAGAGAGTGGCTGGCTTTTACCAACTCTCTTTCATGTATTAGGGGTGGCAATTCGGGTTGACGAGTTGGGTTGGACACGACCCGATAATTTTTAAAACGACACAATAACAAACGGATCAACACGAAAACGATACGATAACCCGTTTATTAACGGGTCGTTTAACTAACCCGTTTATGACCCTTTATGCTGACCCGTTAACCCGTTTATGAATTTAATCATATTTAATATATTTAAATTTTAATTCACAATGAATAAAAAATAACATTAAAATACTCAAATACAATCCAAAACCTAAAAATACAATCATCTATATTTCAAATATATATATATATATAATCATTCACAAATACAATCCAAAACCTAAAAATATAATCATCCACAAATTACAAATACAATCCAAAATAATCCAAAACATAAAAATACAATCATCCACAATTACAAATACGATCCAAAACAATGCAAAATATAAAAATACAATCATCCACAAATACAATCCAAAACATAAAAATACAAACATCCACACAAATGAATATAAAAACATAGATGCAAATATTGTTCTTGATATTAAAAGAACAATATCAAACATATATCTGCAAATATAGTTCTTCGTATTAAAAAACATCAACTGTTGATTGCAATTGTATCCACCAACTACAACCTGCGAAAAAATAATAACTAAAAGTTAGCTAATTAGTAAATTATACATTTATACATGAAAAGATATTTTATCAAAACAATTAAATTTTACCACTACAAGGCAATTTGTGATGCGACAGATTCGATAGTGTGATTACTCGTGCTAACAGTTTCACTATCAACATTCATGTTCATCACATCTTTGGTAAGTTCATCCAATCCAAGATTTGCATTCTCTACAGTAATGACAAATAAAAAAAATTAAGAATATCTCATTATAAAAATAAAAATAAATTATTTTTATTTTGCAAGTAGGCTTTCTCACCATGACATCCTTCCCTTTTCCCGTATTGTTGGCCTCTACTTCGATAGAATCATTCCCTTCCTCATCGAAATCCTCTTCCATACTATTGGTTTCTCAATCGTTGATATTGACATTATTAGAATCTATAAATTTAACCTATACATGAAAATTAATAACAGTAAACAAAATTAATAAAATTAAAGACAGCATGTTTACTATCAATTTGTTAAACTACAACTAATTGTAAATAAATGAAAACACAGATCATGCTAAAATCATAACAAGTTACTACATTATATTTTCTCACAAATCTTTATCATACATCTGAGATTCATCACATTGCAGGTAATATATCACATAAGCACAAAAGAAAATCAAAAGGGGTCCCCACAAGCTTTTATAGTTGCAATCTAGTTGTCCATCAAATTGAGAGCCTACCTACCTGATGTAAAACTATAAATGCAAGTATACTCACAAGATCAAATAAATCAATGAATAGCAACTATAGCTAATAGCATTTTTTTTTTCTTCTTTTTTAGTGGAAATATTAGTTAGTGTTAGTAATATCATTTTTTGATTATTAAAAAAATGGAAAACAAAATTAAAATATCTACCGCTAAAAGTTGTATATTTCTAGGAGAAATAACTAGCTTACAGAGTCACACTATCAAGAAACAAATGTATATTTCTAGGAGAAGAAGCTACGCGGCACAACGGCAGTAGCAGATCCGCAGTCTGCAGATGTGCTGCCACTTGCGAGCAAACGAGCTGCGCGGGACGGTAGAGACGATAGCATGGGGGCAGCAGCTCGACGACGCGACGGGGGAGAAGAAGCTACGCGGCACGGCGACAGTAGTAGATCTACAGTCTGCAGATGCGCTGCCACTTGTGAGCAGACAACGCTGCGTGGGACGACGAAGATGGCACGACACGGCGGTAGCAGCTCGATGATGCGGCGGGCGAGAAGAAGCTACGTGGAGAAGAAGCTACGCGGCACGGCGGCAGTAGCAGATCTGCAGATGCGCTGCGAGCAGATGACGGTGCAGCGCTGTGCGGGACGACCGGAGAAGATGCTGGACAGTGGGTGACACGGCGCGGTGGCTGCTCAGGCTTGGGTTGGGACGTTGGGTGGTCAGCGGCTGAGAGAAAACAGAAGAGAAAGAAAATAGACTAATAAAGAGAGAGAGGCAAAGATAAAAATGAAATCCTAGGGTTTTGACTTTCAAAAAATATATATATTAGTAAAATTACATAAAATACCCTTTTATGTAAAATTATCATTTTACCCTCCTTAACGGGTCAACCCGTAACACGATTAAAGGAACACAAACCTGACACGATAAATTAACGGGTTAAACGGGTTGACCCGTTAATTTATCTAACTCGTTAATGTTCAACCTTAACCCGTAATTATAGTGTCGGATTCGTGTCGACCCGTCGTGTCGGGTTCCAAATTGCCACCCCTACATGTATGCATGTATAGGCATAAGAGAAACCCAAATAACATAGAATGTTAGAAAGCCCAAAAGCGAGATAGGCCTAATGACATGAAACATTACAAATATAAATAGACAACAATAAAAAACCTCTAAAAATCCACCAGAAGTTAGAAAAGTAGGGATCGTTCCGTAGAGACGTTTGGTACTTCCAGATAAATTCAAAGTAAAATTGAAGCAATTAAAATAGAAACTCAGAAGAATAATTATCAAAAGAAAAAATAAATAAATCTAAGAAAAAATAAATAAATCTAAGGCAAATTTGATTAATCTAATTACTCATTAATCACCAACGGAACAAAGGGTAAGATGAATGTTAGGATACCAATGTTGTTCCTGTTTTGACCAATTAAATACAAAACAATTCAGTTTTTCACTAAACTCCTAGTTAGCAAGCACTTTGTGTCACTCAAAGTTCCAAATCTATTCACCGCATCGTGTTGCACTCCATGCTTGACTAGACACCAACTAGTAATTTAGTTACTATTTATTTAATGGTGTCAACCTGCATTGATTGCGCACATACAAACCAAATTCCTAGAGATGCACTGAAAAACTAAGAACGATCGCACTAAGTCTAGCTAATGCATTTGATTGAAAAACCTATTGAATTAACACTAACCTAATTGTCACTAGTCATGGACAATCAAGAAAGTGTAATTCAACCAGATTATCACTAATCGCGCATAATCTAGCCAAATCCGCTTATTTACAGCGTAATCAATACTCTGATAATTAATCATGAAATTATCAATCATCCAAACATCCATTATCAATGTTAGAGATAAAGCATCATATCATAATAATGAATTATAAATCATACTCCAAATAAATGGTAATTGAATTGTACAAAAAGAATGTTAAAACATATTAGGGTTTTGTGCCTTAAGAGTTTGTAAATTGTAAACGTAAATAAAATATGTTTATTTTATTCAGTTTATGTGCATTTATGAAATGTTTGCTTCATATAAATATCATGTAACATTCATGATTACTTATATAATCTCAAACTAAGTATATAAGTTTTAATAAGAGAATTTAGTTTGAGATTATTAATCTAAAGAGTCCGTATGAAGCTAACGGAGTTGGATACTTTGTTTGTGGTAAATCTACAGCTGCGGTCCATTTCGTATTTGATACGATAATCTTATCCGGGATTGTTCATGTGGTTACATGAAAATTGAGACACCTTATATAATAGAGATTATATAGAATTGGACCACGATGAAAACAAATTTCTTATTAATATCAATTAAACAAAGAAATTCATATTTATCGACTAGATGATTATATATGGATTGATCTTAATCCTGAGTATTTTATGGACTCTTATTTGTTAAGTAATATCTTTTGATTTTTATAGGTGAGATTGTTATAGATTTACGGTTAATGAGCTTCATATTTTAGAGATATGATTTAATAAATGGTTGGAAATATTCTACATAACAATAAAATCCATTCTTTCTTGAGAGAAGTAGATGAGTAATTTCCTTAAATGTTGATTTGAGTTTTGAACAATAACAACATTTGACTTTCCATTTATGAGTAAATAGAAAAATAAATTCATAAGTTGTTATGAATATATTGTTCATTAGAGAATTAATGGTACTTAATAGAACAAAATATAATTAAAGAGGTATAACGAATTTTAATGACCTAACTCTACTTATGAACTACTCATAGAGGATTGAACCATATGAAATGATTAAATCGATGAATATTGAAAATTCAGATTGTGTAAAACATCTATAATTTTGAGAGTACAACATTAAGTTTTTAGTGGAGTAATTTTAAAGTTAATAATAGTGAATTATTAATTAAAGAGTTTAAGTAATAATTCCAATACTATTGGAACTTAAATTGTAGGTCCATTTGGTCCCGTTGCTAGCTCACAACCATATAAAGAAACAACAGGAAGAATATAATTGGATTATCCAATTATTAGTGTCACATATAATTTTTGTAGACACATTCACGAATTATTTAAATAATTTGATTGTTTAAATATTTGTAATTATTTAATTATCTGTAGAGGTCATGGGTTTAATTCCAAATAGTGTCATTAAATTAATAATGATTTAGAATCATTTAATTTAATGAAAAATCATTTAATTAATTAATGGAAACAATAATTTAAGTTAATTAGAATTAGATTTCATATTAAATTAAATTAAATGAGTTTTAATTTAATAGGAATTGGATTCCATATTATATTAAAACTAAAGAGTTCCAAGTCAACAAAGAACTTGATTTCATATTGGCTAGGAACTAAGTCTTTCAATTTAAAAATGAAATTAGATTCCTTGCTGAATTGAAAAACCCTACCTTACTATTATAAAAGAGTGTTTTATGTTGGTAATAATAGAAGAAGAATTTTTGGCTACTTAAATCAAAAACTTTCATTAATTAAAAACACCATATTGCCCATCTCAAAAGAAATCAAGAAAATTGTTTTTTGATTTATACATAATTTTCTTTTATGAAAACATTTCGTGGGTTGATTCTTCGAGATTGTGCTTAAACACAATTTCTTATGTGAAGAGTTATAGTAAGAAAGATCGGATGATGAAGAATCTGCAAATAAAAAAAGATCAATTCAATCTTCATGAAATGTAAGATTTGATCCTATTTATTTAATTATTGAAGTGTTAAATCAGGCATGTTTTTATTTGGAAAAGGTTTTTAAAATCCATGTTTCCTCATTCATATTAAAAATCTACTTTTCCCTACCAAACATTCATAACATTGGTCCCCTAACACATAGTTTAGTTGCACATCAAATTAAAAACAAAAACAGCAATTAAACAAAAGAGAATAGAGCTTATTAAAGCCATAGAAAACAAGGGATCTCTCTTGAACAGCTGTTGCCCTTGTATCAATGTTGCATGGCTGGAAACTATGGAATTAGATGGAGTTAATTTGAGAGAATTGAATGAGAAATTTGGGCTGCAAGAGGCTGACAAAAGCTCTTTGATTTCAACCTCAAATAACAAATTTATAGTGCTCAAACCCTAGAGTGCATCAAGACAGTTTTACCTTCGAAAAATCTTGAAATTCAAAGTTGAGTTGTGCGGTGGGACCACGGTACAACAAAGAACATCATTGCGGCATTAGTTGTGCTAGCCTAATAGTGCACGTCCAATGTGCAGTACGATCGTGGTGTGACCTCCATTCATTATGTCAACACATTAACTCTGAAAACCTTCAAAACTTGGCCAAATTAAACCATATTAAGCCTATATCATCGCACATCGCTCTAAAATGTCTTGAAATACAAATTCTCTTTAAACACTCTACTAAACCTATTAAACACAACAAAATACTCTAGAAAACACAACAAAAGTATAAGAAGTTGAGGTCGAAAAAATGTTCATAAATGTGTCCATTAATGGTGGTATTTATCTTTAACCCAAAATGGATCTCCATTTAGACCTCTTCTTTTAAATCTCCATTCAGAAAGGCATTCTTGACATCTAATTAGTTGACAGGCTAATCCAAGTTTACTACTAGAGATAACAAGACTAAGATTGTATTTAACTTGGCAACCAATGCAAATGTTTACCTCTATTCCATATGATTGAGTAAATCACTTTACAACTAACCTGGCTTGAACCACTCTACATTGCTATATGCTTTGTGTGTAATTGTGACTATCCATTTGCAGCCCACTGTTTGTTTTCCTCTGGGAACTCAAGAAACTCCCATGTACTATTCTTCTTTAGTGTCTTAACCTCTGCAAATATTGCATCTCGCTATTCAGGTACCTAGCTTAAGTGACTTTTACATATTACTAGGAATTTGTATTTTGGACAGATTAATGACAAAGGCATGGTAATGAAGAGACAACCTAAATATATAAAGTAAAATTCTCTGTTGGATACAAGGGATGATTTCAACATTCCATAATTACATTTCTTAAGACAATAGGTAAGTCATTATCTGTAATGTCAATCTCGATCTGAATTTGATTAGGAGTAGAAATAGGGGTGGCAAAATGCAGGTCTGGACATCATTATAGATTGAGACTAGGGAAGATAATTGTGCCAATCTGTTTATGACTTATAATGGGGAAATGGGGAAATTCGGAAATTGAAGAACATCAATTACTCCATTATTCCAGAGAGGAACGGTTCTGGGATTAAACTAATCTCTAAAGATGAACTAGGGGTTTTTGTAGCCATCCCGTATTTAGTCATTTGGGATTTTCTAGGTTTTAGAGACTACTTTGATACCATGAAGAGAATTTAGAAAAAGAATCTTATTGTTCAATCAGTAAAACTGAAATATATAATGGAATAGCAGTATATAATCTATCAAGAATCAAGCTAGATGATTATTTTAATAAAGATAATTATTCCCCTAAACTAGAGACTAACAAAGATAACTCATGAAAAGATTATATCAATCTTTTCATTAAAAAAACAATTCCTATAAGTTAGGGCTTAACATTAACAAATTTTTAACAATTCTATTAGGTCAACTTGTTCAACCTAATGAGTCACTTATAATAGAATCAAGAAATTCTATGGCTCGAATCTTTAGTACTTTCTTATTTATTAATTGTATATACTATTTAGACAGAATTCCATTAGCCATTTTTACTAAGAAAATGAAATTGAAAGGAACCTAAGAAATAGAAGAAAGAGAGGAAAGTGATAAAGAAAAAAAAAGTAGAAGTAAAAAGAACTTTCGAAAGGAGGGGAACTAAATAGGACAATAGGTATCAATTGAAGAAGATCCTTCTCCTTCTATTGTTTTAGAAAAAAAAAATGAGGAACTAAAGAAAATTTAGGAAGCAAAAGAGATCTAATTTATTTTCATATTTTATAATTGTAAATTTTATATTGGGCTTTTTTCTTTTTTCTTTTTTTTCCTAACACTGAATAACTAAGAACATGTTTTAAGAACACCAAAGAATCGAACTAATGTTTTCTAGCACTTTTTTACTGCTAAATTTTTTAATTGCAAAAATACCTTTGTTTTAAAATGTTAAAAATAGTGTGCAAATTTTGAGTTCACATTGCTACAAATAGGGAGAGGTTTGTGCTCTATATGTGTGTGGTCTGCGCCTATGTGAGTATTGTCTGCGCCTTCATATGTGTGTAGTCGATACCTTTATACCGTGTTGTCCGAGCTTTTATGTGCGCATGGTCTATGGCCTTAGTGCGTGTGGTCCGCGCCTTTAGTGGGTATTGTCCACGCCTATATGTGTGTGGTCTGCACTTTTATAATGTGTGGTTCACGCCTCTAAAAGACGTGATCCGTACCTATGTGTTTATGGTCTGCATCCTAGTAGTGTGCGATCGTGCCTTATTAGTGCACTGCGCAATCCATGCCCTAATAGAATGCACAACAGTGCTTTAGCAATGCACGACCGTGCTCTACAGGACACAATCTATGCCCTAATAGGATGCATGTTCTCTGTCTCTTTCAATGATGTCCAAATGAGTACTAGTTTAGTGATACATTATTTTCATTTTCGTTCTCTTTTATTCGCATTCTATTAGGACGTGATTAGCAGCGAATCACTATGAGTATGTCTTCAACATCATCAAGCATCCATTTCATCCATTCTTTCACAGTAACATCATCAACAACATCAACAATAACTAGATCTATCAACAACATCCATCAACAACCATACATTTCATTGAATCATCCATTTTTATATGTTTGGTGTCTGGTTCATCGAACCCAAAATCAAACACCAAACCCATTAAAAAAAAAAATGAAGGAGCTATTGGTCTACGAACGATGATGGAGTAGGACACGATAAGGAGAAAAAGAGAGATGGAAGAGCAAGAGAGGGAACTTATTTGAGAAAAGAGAGAGAGAGAGAGAGATTCTAAAAAAAGGGGGGGGAGAGAGAGAAACCCTAAAAAATTTTATAAGGTTTTTTTTTAAGAAGGGTATTTGGGTCTTTTCATTCAAGTAGGTGCTAAAAAACCTAAACTCAGTTTTTCGGTACTAGTAAAACATGCCTTCAGTTCTTTGGTGCTACTTCGCGCCATTTACTTTTTCATATTTTAGTGAAAAAAAAATAAAAAAAGTTAGGTAAAAGATGAAACTGTCATTTGCAAAAAGGCAAACCTAAGGGAAGTTGTTTATAATTCCTTTCTTAATGTAAATGCGGGGTTGATCTGGTCTGGTCGTCTAGGTCTAATTTGGGTATATACTGAGATTTTCTAACTCCTTGTAGATTTCAAAATATGACATGGAGATGTTGGCGATGATAATAGACGTAGGCAATATAACATGACCCGAACCGAACGACCCGAGGGTGTTCGGAATTCTCTCTCGATGAGTTTTGTGCTTTTGCGGTTGGTTCTGTGTTAATGTTGGTTAGTTTATGTACTGTCAATGTTGGATTTGGCTTCAAATTGTAATGGTAAGATTTTACAATTTATACTATTTTTAATATCATTATTCATTTATTACTTGTTTAGTGTTTGTGTACTAATAAATTTGTTTTGAAGGGATACAAAAATGTCTATGGAGCTAGTAAGCTGTCGTGTGGACTTTGGGGATACAAAAATGTGTATGGAGCTAGTAAGCTGTCGTGTGGACTTTGGAGATACAAAAATGTGCAGTGGAGTTTGCCAATGTCATGTAATGCTTTTAACAACTTGTTTGCCGTTTTTATGACTGTTTAGCATCCTTATGGACTGCTTTGTTGAAATATTTTGGTTTGATGCTTATGTTTTTTTAATTTAGGAACAATTTTGTTACAAATAGGGGCATGATTAAGGACTATTTGGACTGTTTCTTGTGTAGAACTGTAGATTAAGGACTGTTTCTTTGTGGACTATTTTCTTGATGTGTTTCGGAAACACTACATTTGCATATTTGTATATTGTAATTGGCATATGTGCAGTAGATTTAGTGTTGTATATTGTATATTTTACTATGCTTATGTATATTGTAATTGACAGAGTTTTGGTGAAGTACCAGCCGTATCGATTATGATTTTTTCTGTAGTGCATTTACTGTGTAGGAGATATAGTGTTTGTATATTCTAATTAGAATTATTGCCTTTGCTTATTGTGCTCAGTTTTAATTACTCGAACAGGTGCTAAATGAATTAAAAGCAATGCAGTGGCTTCTACCTTCGATTGTTTTGCAATTTTTTTTTTTCTTTTGGCACCCACAAAACTAGTTGTTTTTCGCACCCACAAAAGTTTTGTTTATGACAAAACAAGTCATTACATTAGGGAGGTCAAAAAACAGCCCCAAAAAGCAATCAATAAAAGTAGGCCCAAAACAAATAATTATACCAACCCAGTGAAAAACATTAAAAACCGGCCCAACAGTAGGTCCAACAACAGGCACAATAGACCTAGAATCAAGTGGAACTGAATCGACCCGAACCAAACCAACTGTGTTTAGTTTAGATCAATTTTGATCCTCAAAAAATGTACGTTCGGTTGTTAACATTCAGAACCGAAAAAAATTCGGTTCGATTTGATTCCAATAGGAACCGGATCAAACACCATGTTACCCAACCCTAGATGATAATATATAGTAATGGAAGCATGCAAAGACATGTTGACTTGGCAGGCTATAACAGACAAAACCTCACATTATCTTATACCACCGTCTGTTTGTTTTGTTCAACCTACTAACTGCCAGCATGCAATTTTTTAAAGAATTATTTGATTGATTGGTTTCTCAAGACATCTTCAGCCCACATAACTCTTTCCGAGTCTCAAGTGTTCCACCTCATGGCTTATTTATTACTAACAAAACAGCATATTAATCAACATAATAAGTTTTGAATTTTTTTTGTTATTTTTTGGCAAAATAATTAATATAACCGACCATTAGAACTAAAATAATCATTTTTTCTTTAAAATAAAATATGAAAAAGCAGATTCCCACCAAACTTGGTCTGCCAAGATTTATTCTTACTCAATAAGAACTCAATATTAGCAAGGGTATTGCTCGCGTAAAAGCGTCACACCATGCCAACTTAAATTTGTGATTTTTATATTATCTATTTATTTTATTACTTTTTATGAAATTAGATCAAAATTTTTTTCAGATTTATCAAGATTTATTACTGTTTATAAGGTTTAAATATTTATGCTCATAATATGAGACAACTACTTATGAATATCTACAATCGTAATGTATAATAACTGTTTTCATAAGGGGATAAAGACGTAAAACTATCAGTACACGTTTATAAAATTATAAAATATGTCTAGTGAAACTTCAAATTTCATAATTAGAGTGAATAAGAATTGTACAATTGAGCCAAAATTCTTTGTCAATCTTTTGTTTATGCTAATTTTTTTAAGAGATGAATTTAAGTTTGAGTGATGTATGAGAGAAAAAAAATAAAATAATTTTGGTCTGTTTTATGTTGATGTGTTACTAAATTATTAAAAGATTAAAAAAAAAAATGACAGAAAATCCTTACTCTATACAACCATTGATGTTAGGAAGGACTAAGCTATTTTCTTACATTTCAAAGGTGGAGAATAAATGAATTTAAATTAGATGACAACACTTAGAATGCCAAAAAAACTCATGGATAGATATTGAAATCACATATTTAAGTCAATAGAGTGTAACGTCCAAAAACAAATAATATGAATATATAAATGATTTTGTCATTTGATACAAATTGAAAGGATAAGAAAAAAAAAAAAAATTGTAGTGTAGTCCTGGGAGAGAGTTGTCAATTTGGTTCATTATTCAAGCATAATAAAAAGGTCTTGTTCTTATAGATAGTCGTAGTTAGGGAACATGATGGTGAGCTCTCACTCCCATGCAGAATCTTTGATTTATATTAATATTACTTGAAATGACAGTGACAAAGAGACAGAAGCAGCAGGCAAGCAGCAATGCCACGGCTCTCAACTGCTACAATTCTTAAATCCATATCAATGCTCAGAGTCATTGAACATTCTTGCTAAAACAGGTAAATCTAAAAATACCCTTTTGAAGTTCCATTATCTTTTTACATATAATTGAACCAGAATCATAATCAGTTCATTTATTTATCATTCACTTTGCAGCACATTGTGTCAGGAAAGCTGAGGAAGATCATGAACATGATCAACCAAGAGCATCAACTTGAGTTCCAAGGAGGGCCAAATGGGTTTGAGCTGGTGTCAAGATTCTGTTACAATAATGGAAGAGTCAAAATCACAGTTTCAAATGTCTCTCTACTCCATTGTTGTTCAATTTTTCTTGGAATGCATACTCTCTTGAAACAAACAGAACTATTTCTGCAAAACATGTTTTACTCGTCATGGAATGATATAATTATATGTCTCAAGAGTTGTGAGACATTTGTTGCATATGCAGATTCATATGGCCTTTTACAGCAACTCATTTGTGCTTTACTAGCTCAGAATTCAGATTTAATCCATCTCAAGCCCACATCATCATCTTCAAATACTTCACCAGAAACAGGCTTCTCTTCCTCTTCAGAATCAATCAACAATGCATGGTGGTTTGATGATTTGGTTGTCTTATCTCCAAAGATTATAGAGAAAATCATCAAGAGTTTGGGGGCTTATAGGACAAATAATAATAACTTACCCCTTACAAAATTTCTCCTTCATTACTTGAAAAGAAGCAAAGGCACCACCACCACCACCTCTGATGACTATAGTGGTCTTGCAGACACAGCTGTAGAAGGAGTCATTTCCGTTGGCAAATCTGCGTTGTTTTCTTGTAGGAAACTGCTTTGGGTATTGAGGCTGGTGTCTGGCTTTGGAGTGAGCAAACATTGCAGGGCTTGTTTGGAGAAAAGAATTGGTGAAATGCTTGACCAAGCCACATTGGATGACTTGCTGGTGTCAGGGCATTATGATGATCAAGAAGATAGAGCTGTTTATGATGTGAATCTGGTTTTAAGATTGATAAGAATATTTGTGAATAGTGATCACATGTTAAACTTACAGAGAATGAAGAAAGTTGGTAGGTTAATAGACAAATACCTGGCTGAAATATCTCCTGATCAGAACCTCAAAGTTTCAAAGTTTGTTAGGGTTGCAAAAAGTTTACCAGATTTTGCCATAGATTGCTTTGATGGGGTCTACAGAGCTATAGACATCTATCTTCAGGTCAGAATCAGTCTCAGTTGCATACACATTTAACATTATTATATTTCCTACCTTAAATCTTAAATCTTGAATACTATACTTAAGTTAATATTTATCAACTTAAATTTATAAATTAGACGATACGAATATAACATTATAGTTTAGGGGTATTGACTTTGAAAGACACCTTTTGTCTACACATTGCGCATGAAAGGACTTGTTAGCATATTCTAAACCATCAAACTTAAGTCTTAAGTGCTATAGTTGAACAATTATCTATCAAATCTTGAATACTTTAATTGGACAATTATTTATCAACTTAAACTTTTAGATGAAATGGTGGTTATTAGAGCTTGGGTGTCTCAAGCCATTTATTTGGATTTCTTATTCATTGTTCATGTTATAAAGTAGTAAAATGTATGTCCAAATGTGTAGTCTGAATCTTAGATAGTACAGCGTGCCCTTTCTAATCAATATAAGCTTTTGAATAGAACGATTACTAATAGTTTCAATTTTTGCAGTCTCATCCAAGGCTTTCACTGGAGGAGAGATCAAAATTATGCAGATGCCTTAATTACAAGAAGCTGAGTCTTGTAGCATGTAAGGAGCTGGCAAAGAATCCAAAAATCCCTCCAAAAATCACAGTGGAAGCACTTATTTCTCAGCCATACCTACAGAGTAGCAATGAAAATACAAGTTTAAGGAGAATGCAATCAAGAAGAGTGGTGGAGTTGGGAAGAGAGTGCAGTGATATCAAGGCACCTCAAATGCTACACTTGCTTAATGCTCCTCCCACTACTTTCTTTTCAACTTTTCCAACTAGTTTTTGTTAATTATAATCATACACATCTGCTTATGAAAATCATGTATACAAATTTATGCTATCTTTTATAAAATCTTCATTGAGTAAACTCCAGACAAAAACTTGATGAATATTATTATCAAGTTAAGACCATTTGGATCTTTTAAAAGTTCCTACCTTAAGATATACTTGATGAATAGATTTAGTGCTTGATTTGGTTGGCCTTTTACTAGCTTAAAAGCTCTACTAGCCTCTATTTAATTTTTCAGAGATGTTGGTTGAACTTTTCAAATTGTTTATTTTAATTTTAGTAGATGTTAGTAGATATTTAACCTCTACTATGGCAGAAGCTCGTGGGGAGGAGTTTTTCCAAACAGACATTTTTAAAAGAGACTTTCTTCTTCTAATCTTTTTTTTTTTTTTTTTTTTTTTACAGTCCCGTTCTAAAAACATTCTATTTTAAAAATTTAAAATTAAAAGAATAATGAAAACACTTAATTTTATTCCAAAATTATCCTCTTTTAACTTTTAACACTTTGATTGTACAGACACTTCGATTCAAAAATTTAAATTTTAATTAAACCAAATTTATAAATATTTGCACACAATCATACATATTTGAAATATAAAAACAAAAATAACAAACACATATAAGTCCATAAAAGATAAGAAATACATATTAAAAAAAGAAGAGTTGAGAAACTTAAAAAGCTCAAGAGCTTACCTATATACCAACAACAACTGTTGAACAACCCATCTCTGTATTTTCAACTTGTAATTGTTTTATCAAACAAAAAAAATTCATGATAATAAAAAATCAAATCAGCTCTATAAAAACTGAAACTTAAAAAAAAAAAAAATTAATTAATTTTAGTATAATATGATCTATCTATAAATTTTAATGAAATTTTTTTATTGGAAATAATTTTGATGAAATCCTTCATTTTGATATTTTAGTGAGATCTTCCTTTTTTTTTTTTAACCTTTGGTTGAAAGTTTGAATGGAAGTCATTCTTTGGAATCAATGAAATCTTTACAGTATAAACAAAAAAAGGGATATCTTTTTGGAGTTATGAATGTCAAAAAGAAAAAGAAATAAAGTTGGATTCTAAAAAATTAATCTAAAGTGTCTTTAGAATTATTCTTGTCCTTTCTAGTAATTTTAATTAAGATTGATTTTTTTTTTTTTTGAAAGAATTAAGGTTGAAATTGTTATTAAAGTAAAAAATTAATCTAAAGTGTCTTTAGAATTATTCATGTCCTTTCTAGTAATTTTAATTAAGATTGATTTTTTTTTTTTGAAAGAATTAAGGTTGAAATTGTTATTAAAGAAAAAACCAAAGATGAAGTGTGAAAAGAGATTCCGTGGATTGCCAATAGCATCAATCTTTCCAAAAAAAAAACGTATTTGACCTAAATATCCCTAAATTTTTATGATTGATATGAAAATATCCTAATTTTAAAAAAATTCCTTAAATTAACAACATTTCTTTTAGGTAATTTAATATTTTAGTAGATCTTTTGACATGATTCAAGCGAATATTTTATTGCTATAATTTTTTTTTTTTTCAATTACCAGCCAAACAATTATATAATTTTTTTTCAAAAGCTCTTTTTCTAATAGATCTACATCTTTTAAAAATAGATGTTTTTCAAAAACCCCAACCAAAGAGGCTCTTATTTGTGCAAATAACATAGAAGACAAGAATATCTTATGTCATTTGCATCTAAACTAAAAGTGCAATGTTCAAGTTTTTTTAAACAACATTATAAATCTTCTACTAAATAAAAAAATTGCTTGAATGACAAAAAGGCCCATAAGCCGATGAACCGAACCGGATCAAATCAAACCGCTTGGTTTGGTTCGGTTAGGTTTGGTTTTTGAATTTTGAAAAATGAGGTATGATTTTACTATTATAAAATCATATGGTCTGATCCAGTTTATGATCCAAGTTCATTAAACTTAGACCCAACCGTAAAGTAACTACCTTGAAGACACATTGTATGTTACTATATGTCACATCCAATATTTAATTTAAAATAATAAATATGATATAAATTGTATTTAGCACTTAGTAGACCTTACATATAGTAAAAAATGCCTAATGTTTCATATCAATTTTAAATTACATGATCATAATTATTGAAGCCCAAATTAAATTCATACTTGTTAGACTGAACCAAACCGAATCGGATCAATTTAATTTGGTTTGTTCTGGTCTAGAAAAATTAAGTCTAATTCTATTTGGTTTGTCCTGGTCTAGAAAAATTTAATTTGGTTTGTTCTGGCCTAGACAAGTTATGTTAGAACTTAATATATAGATCATAACATTAAGTTTAATTCTATTTTATGGTTGATATTATTGTTTAGGATTTTGCTAATGATATCATTTGTAAAAAGAATAGTTGTAAAAACGTTGCAAATAAAAAAAAAGGGAAAACAGGAGTTGCTCAAATTTAAAAACCCACCTCTAATATCCATCATCCATCAACATAGATGGACAATGAACATTTTCTAAAATTCAAATATTATAAAAATTTGTAAAAGAGAGAGAGAGAGAGAGAGAGAGAGAGAGAGAGAGAGAGAAAGGAAGTGGATATCTATATTGGATTTCTATCGTCTACCAATGTTGATGGATAGTAGAGATCTAGATTGGATCTCTGAATCCCCACTGACTGTCCATTGCTAAAGATGGAGGTCATCGCTGAAGATTGAGGTCCAACCTCTATATCTGGCGATGGAAGATCATTTCCATCACACAATAGAGCTTTATCATGCAATGGAGAGAGATGAATCAGATCATCACGATGATTAGGTTCGTCAAATTAGATCGTCAAACGATGACTATCGATTTGGCCAATGATCTAGTTTCCAAACCATTCAAAATGATATGAAAAATCGTCAAACAATCTGGATTCTAGATTGTCGAACAATATGGAGTGTTCTAGATCGCCGAACGAACCAAATCATTTGTTAATCTATAAACCAGATTGGTGGACGATCTGGTGCAAGCTTTTTTTTTTTTAAAATTTGTTTAATAATTTAATTATCAAATTGATTTTGATCTCATATCGTCCATTTCGAAGATGGACGACAAAGATCTTTCTTCATTAAGTTAGATTTTTTAATTTTCAATTTTGTTTTAATTAAGTTTAATCTCCACTATCCATCAAATGGGCAACGGAGATTTTTTTTTTTTTTTTCCATTTTATTTTCCTTTCTTGTCCATGCGACACACATAATAAGAGTGTCAAGAGTCGAAGTTACTTTTCCTCTCTAACGTTTGACTAACACTTGACTTACAACAGAGACTAACTTGAAGAGTTAGTTTCTAGATAGGAACCACGAAAGCCATAAACACATTCGTGTTTAAGAATGAGAAGTTTCCCTAAAACATAGGGACCAAAATGACATTTTTCCTTAATTGTAATAGATAAATACAATGAAAAATAAAAAGAAAAAGTGAGGAAGGCGGCTGATTGTTGATCAGTGAGAGGAACAAGTTGATTGAAGCTGATTTGGATGATTAATAATATAAGGTAGTACAAGCATTCAAAAAAAAAAAACAAACAAACAGTAATTTCTTTAACTCCTATTTGTTTTATTTACTATTATATTTTTGTTTCGTGTTTTTCACTTGTTTCCATTGCAATTAGTGTGGATCGGCACCCTAAATCTAAATTCGGTTTTAGGTGGGATGCCCAAATTCAATCAAGTGATTCAACGGATCTTCACTTTCTATCTCAACTTCGGATCTGTTTTGAATGGAATGTGCCAAATCTGACTCGTTTTTACCCAATTCATTTAAAACAAAAACACAAATTTTTACTTATGAGACAAATATATACCAAAAAGAAAAATAATAAACTTAAAACAGCATAATCTTAACTTCGATTCAAGTTAACATCTAAACAATTGCCAATATGAAATTTATTAACATAAAAATTCATTAAATACATTAGGCATATATTTTATCTGAACCCTGAAAAATCTAATTGACTACTTCGAGAAGCATTAAAGCATTCATCTAATTGAATCATCTAATATTATATCTTCCAAATTGCGAAGACATGGCATCCATCCTAAATAATAATACACATACAATATTATATATATAGAAACGTTTAGTCCTGAAAAAAAAAAAAAAAAAAAAAAATCATCGTATCTTAACAAATTCATATAACAGTAATTCATCTAGCACTGCCAACTAGTTTCAGAACATCAACAAATTTATTAATATATTCTCTTAACAACATTTCATCATAGTAATGCCAAGTCACAATTGACAAAGTACTCACTTGTTTCAACTTTCAACATGAAAAAAGAGAATTTAATCACTACCACAAACCAAATCAACACTAAAAATCTATCAATCCACACAAGCAAATCAAAACCATCATTAAAATCAACAAATTCATCAATAAATTTTCTTAAGAATAATTCACGAGTTCATTTACTTCAACACTGAAAAGCATCATACCATAATTTCTTTTTAAAAAAAAAAAATCAGACCACAATCACTGACACAGACTAAAATAAAGACTGAATATCCATCAATCCACATTCCAATTAAGAAATCAGAGTTGGTATAAGAAACTTTCAATAAACAAATCCGAGTTTTCATTAGCAAAACAGAGAAAGAGAGGGAGTTAGAGTATAATGCAGCATCATTTGATGTAGAACAAGATTAGGATTAGAGTTCTTACAAGATAAGGATTCAAATGTCTTCAATACTAAGTTTTCTAGTTTCGATTAGTTTCAAATTAGAATTCAATTAGGATTCATATTTCTAAAAGTTTAGGATTAGATATACAATTTAAATGCTAGTTTTGCTCGTATTATGTACATTATTCTACTTTTCTTTCAATAATAACAAACTAAAAGTGTGTTTGATCGTCTTTTAATGAGTTTATCTATTTCACTTTCAAAACAACTATTCCGTTGCACCAAAATTTGTATTAAAGCAAGGATTTTACCCTCGATCAGATGGTTGAAGTTGGTTCAAGTGGAAGACGAGCCCTCGAACGAATGGCAGTTCACAATTGTAGATAAACGACTCGACAAAGTCAAAGAAACATTTTGAAACCTTCCACAGATCCTTGCTGTGATGGTTCTTGAAAATGGACACACCTCTAGTGAACAGCCATCTGACCTGGCAAGAAACCAGATGGCGACCAATGATGAGGATGCGGGAGACTACCATGGACAACAAGGTGAATGGGAACTAGACAGTCATGACCCGTGCGACCTAGAACTTAATAAAAGAGACCTACATGACTTGTGAACTGAGCTTGACCCACGAAGAGACCTACACGAATTGTTTCACAACTCTAGGGACCCGGATCTGCGCAACCCTAGGAACCCAGACTCATTCAACCCATTACATGATCCTAGAGCTCCATCGTGCATTGAACCAAATGGTGATAGTGAGGGTCGACAATGATGGAAACCAAGATAGCAATCATGGAAGACAAAGATACAATTGGACAACGAGACAATTAAAGGCAATTGTGCTTAATCTTGAAGACTTTGAACGCTAATTAAAGGCAATTGGAATCAAACTGAAGTTAATTGGGTTTTAATTAATTTGAGCTTAATTTGTATTAGGGTATTATTTAAAATTAGTTTAATTTATTAGGCTTTTAATTATAGGGCTAAGTCATTTATTTAAATTAAAAGCCAATATGGGTGTGTTTAGAAAAGTCAAAGTCAAAGTCAATTAAAAATAGGGTTTTATTTAGTTGCTAATAAGAATTAGGATTGTATGCATATATAAGGCTTATTAAATCTAAATTTTCAAGAAGTTGCTTATGATGGAATGAAGATACAACCAATTATGTTTAATTGAGAGAGTGAATTATCTCTTTTATTCATTCACGAACATATGATCTTATCAAGTTATACTTGTGGCGATCGAAATCATGACTTATCTCCCACCTTCTCATCTATGTCTTGGGAGTGACGTCAATATCATTCTTGTGATAATTTTGGTTCTTGATTATCATATATTCAATGGGTCAAAATTCTTTATAATTTTGGTTCTTGAATGACATGATCAATGGGTCAAAGTTTTCATTATAAACCTGTTTTAATCTTTCTTAAGGTTGTGTTTCAATTTAATTGTGGGTGTCGTATCGATATATACGGGGTTCGCATCAATTGGTATCAGAGCTTCAGTTAATTAATTCAGGTTTGATTTATCAATTTAATTTCTTATTTTCTGATTCTCTTTTGTTTGCCACAAAATCAATATCTTTTCTCATTCTTGAATAGTCGCAAGTCCTTCACATTCTTGTCTTCTTTTTATATTTTGTTTCTTGACTTTGCCGCACAATAACATCAGCCCGCATCACAAAACATCAACCATCACTTTAATTTTTTCTTTCTTTGTAAGCAATCTGCACGTGCATCTATCACAAGAATCTTTCTTGTTTATTGAACACCACAAATCAAAGAAAATCAATTTGTTCTGGTTTGAATCTTGTTTCTTGTTTCATCTTGCTGGTTCGTTTTAATTATTGTGCGCGTTTCTGGAATGATTTAAAAAGAAAAGGAAAAGTTTGAGCTTGAAAAGGAAGTCTTGAGTGATAAACATGTGAGTGAAGTGAAACATGTAAGAGAGTGTGTGAGATTTTTTTTCTAACATTCTTTTCAGGTTTCAATCACATCTTCGAACAACAATAATGATGGATCAGGATTTGAGGACAAATCGTTTTGAGGAAAGAGGGAATGATGGAAACCAAGATAGCAATCATGGAAGACAAAGATACAATTGGACAGTGAGGCAATTAAAGGCAATTGTACTTAATCTTAAAGGCTTTGAACGCTAATTGAAGGCAATTAGAATCAAACTGAAGTTAATGAGGTTTTAATTAATTTGAGCTTAATTTGTATTATGAGATTGTTTAAAATTAGTTTAATTTATTAGACTTTTAATTATAGAGCTGAGTCATTTATTTAAATTAAAAACCAATATGGATGTGTTTAGAAAAGTCAAGGTCAAAAGTCAAAGTCAATTAAAAATAGGGTTTTAGTTAGTTTCCAATAAAGATTAGGATTGTATATATATATAAGGCTTATTAAACCTAAATTTTCAAGAAGTTGCTTATGATGGAATGAAGATGCAGCCAATTATGTTTAATTGAAAGAGTGAATTATCTGTTTTATTCATTCATGAACATGTGATCTTATCAAATTATACTTGTGGTGATCGAAATCATGACTTATCTCCCATATTCTTATCTATGTCTTGGGAGTGGCGTCAATATCATTCTTGTGATAATTTTGGTTCTTGATTATCATATATTCAATAAGTCAAAATTCTTTATAATTTTGGTTCTTAAATGACATGATCAATGAGTTAAAGTTTTCATTATAAACCTATTTTAATCTTTCTTAGGGTTGTATTTAAATTTGATTATGGGTGTCGTATCGATATATACGGGGTTCGCATCAGACAACCCTAGATTGGCTACGACAACGGTTGGAACAGCAGGTTCTGCTACCCAACAACTATTACTCGACCTCCAAACCCGACCTGACCCAATTCGTGTATATGTGCGGGATAATCGAGGTGTTTTTGGGTGGCCCAATGGCCGAGGAGACCGACAAGCAATTATTGACAACGGCAATAAAGGTGGGTTCGTACTTGTTGGAGATTCAAAAACTATTTCGACGAAAAAGATAATGTTAGTATGGCCAACAATGCTCTCAGATATGTGTGCTACATAGCCAAGAACGACAATACTTCAAGATGAAAATGGATTTGGCCACTTTCGATGCCCAATTACACATCGAGGATTTTCTTGATTGGGTATATAACATTGAAAATGTTTTTGATCATTTGGAAATCTTGGAAGATCATTGAGTTAAATTAGTGGCGTACAAGTTGAAAGAAGTTGAGGCTTGGTAGAAACAATTACTATTTAATCGACAACAACATGGAAAGCAATGTGTTCGAACATGGGCAAAGATAAAATGCTTGCTCAAAATTTTCTTCCTCCCAACTATGAGCAAGTTTTGTATCAACAATATCAAAATTGTCGACAATCAAATCGAGAAGTTTCCGATTATACTGAAAAATTTTATTAACTGGATGCTCGATGTTATTTGTTGGAAACAATGGATCAAGTGGCTTGTTACGTTGGAGGCTTAAAGTTGGCTATTCATGATAAATTGGCTCTCCAAATTGTCTAGATGTTAACTGATGCATTTAATTTGGCCTTGAAGATTGAGACTCAACTAACCCGACCGATTAATCGAAATCCGAGTAATTTTTGAAATTTGTTCCAAACACTGCAACGAATCAAAAAGGGTCCACAACAACTTATAGTATCGAGAATAGCTCTGAACTCATTCCATCATCACAAATTCCAAGATAGGGATGAAATACAAGTACTATCTCTAATCGTGCAACAATACCAAGTTAGCAATAGAATCGAACCAATCCTTAGGTATTATAGCCACTTTGTGGGATACCTACTGTTCTGCATGATTTAAAATTTGGTTATTCTAATGGTTTGATTATAGTTGTTATTGTGTTGTTGATTTAGAATTTGGTTGTACTGGTTGTTGCGTTGCTACTTTTTTTTGGGTTTTATTAGGTTTTTCTTGTTACTGTTATATATTAGGTTGAGAAGAGAAAAGCTACAATGGATAAGAAGAGATAGGTTACATTTGATACGGTATCATAAAATTCAAACACATTTTTGTTTTGTATTTCCTAATTCCTATATTTTATATTTGAATCCTCTAAAATTGTTTTGTTGATGGACGAGCATGATGATGATATTGACATGGAAAAACGCAAAAAGGGTCAATCAAAGTTAGATGTGTGGACATTCTTCACCAAATATGGTGACGAGACTAGATATAATGTGCAATTATTGTAGAAAAAATTATGCATTACCTACTAAACATTACGACACTACAACTTTATGGAATCATTTGGAAATACAATGTGCATAATACAACTCTATAAAGGCTGAGGAGGATAAAAAACAAAAAAAAATTAACTTTTGGGCATGATGGTGATAACAAAAAACTTATGGCTATCGATTTTGACAAAAAAGATGGTAGAAAATCTTGCATTAGGATGATTATTGTGGATGAATTACGTTTCTCTTTTGTAGAGGAAGAAAGGTTTAAACATTTTTGTAATGATCTAAATTCAAGGTTTTATCCTCCCTCTATAAGAACACTTGCTAGGGATGTTTACCAACTTTGCTTAGATAAAACATGTACGCTTAAAAATTTTTTTATTGAACAAAAACCAAAAGTTTACTCAACCATCGACGCATGTACTTCCATTCAAGTTTCAATTATATGGTAATCACTGTCCTTTTCATTTATTGTGAATGTAAGTTGCATAAATAAATTTTGAGTTTTTGTATTGTTCTTGATATAAAAGGAAGACAATTGGAAAGGTTCTACAGTCATATTTAGGGTATTAAGAAAGTGTTTACAATTATTGTAGATAATGTCTCCGCCAATAAAGTGGCTATAGATTGTCTATAAGAGAAGTTAAAAATTAGGAAGAATCTAAACTTGTGTTTGGTGAGAGTTTTTTGCATATGAGATGTTCTGCTCATATTATAAATTTAATTGTGTCTGATGGTTTGAAACATATACATTATTCTATTATTCGTATTCATAATGCGATACAATATGTTAGATCTTCACCCTCAAGACTTAAAAATTTTAAAACTAGTATTGAGCTACCACCACAAGGCTTTCGCTCTCAATTCTTTCATCCTCAATACAAGTTTTAAACTTTTTAAGTCCTGAGAGTGAAGATCTAACATATTGTATCGCATTACAAATATAAATAATAGAATAATTTATATCTTTCAATCCATCAAATACAATTAAATTTATAATATGAGTAGAATATCTCACATGTAAAAAATTCTCACCTAACACAAGCTCGGATTCTTCTCCATTTTTCAACTTCTCTTTAGATAATCTATAGCCACTTTATTAGTAGAGACATTATTTACAATAATTATAAACACTTTCTCAATACCCCAAACATGACTTTATAATATTTCCAATTGTCTCCCATTTTTTGTCAGGAACCGTACCAAAACTCAAAATTCATTTATGCAAGTTACATTCACAATCAATGAAATGAGCAGTGATTACCATATAATTGAAACTTTGAATGGAAGTCCATGTGTCGGTGATTAAGCAAACCCTTGGTTTTTGTTCAGTGAAGAATTTTTAAACTTTTTATTTAAGTTGGTAAACATCCCTAGCAAGTGTTCTTCTAGAGAGATGACAAAACCTTGAATTTAGAATACTACAAAAAAGTTTTAACCCTACTTTTTTTACAAAAGAGAAAAATAATTTATCCACGATAATTATCTTAGTGCAAGCTTTTTTATACTCTTCTTTGTCAAAACCCACGGCCATAAACTTTTTGTTACCACCAGCAAGCTCAAAAGTTAAAGTTTTTTGTTTTTTTATCCTTCCCAACCTTGATAAAATGGTAATGTGCACATTGTGTTTCAAAATGATTCCACAAAGTTGTAGTGTTGCAATGTTTAGTAGAATTTCACATATCTTATCCACAATAATTGCACATACATCTAGTCTTGTCACCATACTTGGTGAAGAATTTCCACACATCTAACTTCGACAGACCTTTTTTGAGTTTTGCCATGTCAACATCATCATCATGCTCATCCATCTATAAAACAACTTTAGAGAATTCAATAACAAAAATTTTAGATGATTAAAATATAAAATATAGGAATTAGGAAATACAAAACAAAAGGTGTTTGAATTTTATGTTACCGTATCAAATGTAACCTTCCTCTTCTCATCCATTATAGCCTTCCTCTTCTCAGTAATCCACCAAACAATTAAAATTTAAATGGTAACGTAACCCATAGCAGCAACAAAAAAAAACCACTAAAACCAGTAAAACCCAAAAAAAAATTAGCAACACAACAACCAGTGCAACCAGATTCTAAATCAACAACACAACAACAATAATCAAACCACTAAAACAACAACCAAATTCTAAATCATCCACAACAGTAGGTATCCACAAAGTTTGTTGTTGAATCAATCCTATTTAGCATTAAAAGAAAAAATCTCTCTTCAAAGTATGGTGGCACCCACAAAACACACACACTAAGTCACAAGTTCACTCATTGACTCTGTAGTCTGCAGCTCTTCAAACCCGCAAGTCACAAGTTCACACACACGTCACAACACACCCGCAAAAATCACTCTTCAAAGTTTGATGACTCACAACAGTCCCCTCACTTATTCTGTAGTCTGCAGCTCCACACACACTCACACAGTCACTCACATACACACACGCCTTTCATCTTCCCTTTCCACTCTCACTGGTACAACTTCATGCCCTCCTCCCTCCCCACCACCGCCACCCTAACTCACTAGATCAGCATGTTAAAAGTGAAAAAAATAGAGAGAAGAGATACCTAAAAGGCTGGAGACAATTGGTCGACGACTGGAGGCTTTGGAGGCCGGAGATTGGAGGACCGTTGTGAAGGAGGCCATAGAGCAATGTGGATGACCAGCGTGGATAGATGAAGAAATGAGATGGGTTGACTGACTGGCAGCAGAGGGTAGACCCGATTCGATGGCAGAGGAAATGGATAATGGATGGAGTAAAAGAGAGAAGATATGAGAGAAAAGGAGAGTGTGGCTAGGGCACACCTCTCATTTGGTTATATAGTCTCAGGTTCGGATTGGATTCTCAGGTTACTCGCTTGATCCCAACTCAACCCAAGACCCAATCCAACCCGACCAATTGCCCAGGTTGGGTTCAAAATGCCCTTGCCTACTCATATCCATCTCTCTCTCTATATCTTTGTCTTTCCATCTTCTTCGGCGCCGGTGACCTTTGTCTCTCCATTTTCTCTAGTGGAGAGATAAGTTCAGTGATGGATCTGGAGATCCATCCTGAACCCATTTTTAACTTTTTTTTTTTTTTTTTCTTTTTGTTTTTCTTTTTTTATCTATTGATCTTCACCTTCCATCTGTTTTTCAATGTATTTTCTATTTTTTTAATTTTTATTTTTTAAGTTTTCCTTTAGAAAATAAAAAGGTGAGGACATATTTATCATTGTGTAAAGGCATTTTGGTCCTTTACCAGATTTATACGGTTAGTTCGTGAAAGCTAATGGATCTAGACTAACGACAAGTAGATAATTTGTAATAAAACTAAAAAGTTCGCTTTGTCTAAACATATTTCGGAACTAATAGCTAAATTGTAATTTACTCTTTATAAATATTAGTTCTGAATATTATTATTCTCTTTTGGGGAGTCACATTCTTTGGATGACAAGTTTTTAAGATCCATCTCAAATGTTGCATGTAACATAAACCAACATTTATATATTAATAAATCTCAAAAAAAAAAAAAACAAAAACAAAAACAAACAGACTGTAGACCATCAAACATTATATATCTCACCTAGAACTACAGTAACTATGTAGTACAATATGATTAGCATAAGACAAGAAAATCATAGCATGCGACTCTAATCCAAGGGTCTGAACGCCAAAAAAACACTCACAGTTATGCTCCGCAGCATCATTTTCCCTATAGCTTGTGTATAGATACAACTGCTTTTTAGTTGTTCATCACTGCTACTGAGATTGGAATTGATAAATTTCATGGCACGGAATTCTTCAGATATTTCACCAGTTGCTCAGTTGCTTTTGGATTTTGGAATTGTGCGAGGGTTTACCACCTTTGTCCTTGTAAGAATTTCTTGAGGCACAAGACTTTCGTCCCCCACGAGCTGCAGCTATGGCTCGTCGTCTCTGCTTTTCAATACGTTTCATGAGTTCAGCATCATTTTCATCATCAGGTTGGTTTTCTTCCTCCTGAAAATATGACAGTGAAAGGGTAAAACCAGACATCACACCAAAAATAATCAACTAGCAAATCTATCTGTAACTTAAACACAACCAATTAAAAGAAAACCCAATAAAACGAAAAATCAACTTGATTTGAACTTTTTTTGTGCATATAATTAAAAGAAAACCCAATAAAACGAAAAATTATACATTCCAACAAAACCCTAAAGACATGATTTGAATTTTGTTGTGCATATAAACTTTCTATTGCATCAAATTTTGACAGACTCGATCCTACAGACTATCTATCTGCAAGGTTGAAAGCAAATCCAAGACTTCGAGAGCACTCTTCGCATATACTTCAAATTTCAGGGCACATATACGATAGAACAATATCTGAACTGGTACCTTGTCACTCACATCTTTAGTTTCAGGTCCACTGTCACCTCCTTCACAGTTCTGTCCATTCTCATTTTCACCTTCCTGTTTGTAATGTAAATTGAACTCTTCCTGAATTACATACGGCAATCAGAATTTATACTATTCAATGCGAGAAAACATAAAATTATAGGTAGCATTTATTAATTAAAAATAAAATACAAAAACCAACTCAGATTGCACAAAAATGAACCATTCAAGAGTTCATGTTATTTTCAAACTGAAGACCTGATATTTCATAACCTGACAAATCCTACACCAACAATGTTATCAATCTCCCTTCCTATTGATCATTTAACTTGATACAACTGTAAGGGAAAATAAATTGTATTGGCTCTATTTCATGACAAAACGCTTTTTTATGTACTTGGGTTCTTGTTCATGTTTATGTTAGAAGTTTAAGATTTCCAAAGAGATTAGTGGAACTGTCGCAATCAGTCGCGACAGTGCACACAACTGCTATCACATGGTTGCAGCGTGTCGTGATCTTGCACAATCACTATAGAGCGGCTTGTTACAAATTTGCCATACAATGATTTTGTAATTTTACATTAGGGGTCGTTTTGGTATTTTCCAAGCCATGCATTAAAAAATTTCTATTTCTTTGTATTTAACTCCTATTTTGTGTGGAACTTTTTTGACTTATTTTTCAGGGTTTCTTTACACCAAAAATATGAATTTGTTTGTCTGTTACAATTATGAGAGCATACATTCTAGGGCTTGCAATTTTTCAATGTTCTCTATTTAGGCATATTAAGACTGGTTGTGTTTTTATTGCATGTTTGTTCATGGATCCTTGAGCATATAAAACATTCTTTTAGATCTTTAAGTTCTTATTTTCTAGAAGGAGTCCGAGAAAATAATTTGAAGGTTGTTGACTTGTGTGGAGGCGAGAAGGCGATCCAGGATCGTCAAGGATCACTAATAAAAGGGTTGCGACTAGGTAGAATAAAATTATAGACCAAGAGGAGTCTAATCAAAGGATCAACTTGAGGTTGTAATTATTCTATCAACTTGTGGATTTTGCGACAAAGCGGCCAAAGAGATTTGATCCCATAGTTTTTACCTTAGGTATTCCACATAAAAAAAATCGTGTCAATTTCTCTCTCTCCTCTTACTTCTGTTTTTGTTGGGGTTTGTTTAATTGGATCAAATTTTTTATTCCGTAAAAATTTGATAAGAACCTATTTACCCCCCTCTAGGTTCTTTTTACTAACAATTAGCAATTTTTCAGGAAACAAAAGGCAGGACCATTATAGCTGCTACTCAATGTTTCAACATATAAAAGTTAAATCTATTCATAGTTTATATCATATTCTAGAATGCCTCACTGTTCTAATAAATTATGCACATCGTTAGCCACAAACCACGAGCTTTAGTAGATCAAACGAGTGAAATCCATGTGTTATTGATGATCATCCCAACAGTATGAACAAAAGAGTTATACTGGAAAGCAAAAATTAGCAAGTGTGAACACATTCACTGGTCTCCTCAAAATGCTGAGACTTAACTGAAAATAAATTTTTAAGACAAAAGTAGCATGAATTTAGTTTCAAACATTCTTCCTGAAGTTATTCCTTTTAACTCGATCCATTAACAGGCATCTAACTCTTAAAGTCCTGAAACTTCAGCATATTCATGATATTTTATAAGGCAAAAGAGTGCAGCTTTCAAGTCAATCTGCAGAAACACACAATATTGTCCAGCGGTTGAGAATTGAGACTTTTGACAACCTTACCAATCCTATTTAGTATTCATCCTACTTGAATCCTCATCTTGAGCCCTATGAAAAGGAAAATAGGATCTTCATCCTGACCACCAAATAGAAATGGATAAAAATGACCAGATTCTGGTTCTGTGACTATGATGTTTTGTTAAGACATTTGTCTTACTGACTAGCTAACTTTAAGTTAAATAACTGAAACATCAAGCAAAAGATGATATTAAGGAATATACCTGCTCCACCAAGTGTAATGATTCCAAAGTTTTGGCATTGGTATCATTTAACTCAGAAACATCTTCATCATCAGGTTCCTCATCATCAGAATTAGAATCCTTCTCAATACCTCCTTCAATATACTGCAAATAAAAGCATATACTGTAACAGTCTTATATCATAGAAGTACTTTCCACATAACTTTTATACAACAAAAGCAAATAAATTCTAAACATTACTAGAACTGCATGGAAAATGTGAATATCAACACTTGTAAAAAGCATTGTAGCTAAACATGCAAATTGTGGAAAATTCAAATGTAATAACAGATTTTATTATGTAAATAGCTGATCCTTAGAGTTGGGAGTATGGTTAGGTGATTCCTTAAGAGTAGGGATTGATCATAGAGCTAGTTTCCTTCTAAAATCTTTATTATCTTATCTCTAGCATAGATAGAATGCATATAAATATCATACAGAAGAAAAGAATAATATACAGCCTTCAAACATTTTCTTTATCTTTCAACACAAATCATCAACACTAATTAATTATGAATGCTTTCTATTTTTCTTTTTTATAGGTCACCTAAGAAATGACGAAAATAAGAAGGTAGGTGCACATGCTGCATATTAGTTTAGACCAAGTAGAATCTAATCCAAGTTTATTGTCCAATAAACCAAACTGAGATTTAAAACAATATATCTGACAGATTATATTAAGGTTTCCAGCTATAAAAAGAAACCTAATGTAGCACAACAAGTAACTGCAACCAAGCTATTAAGCATCCTGCAAAAAAACTTGTGTAGGTAACTTAATAGCTTATCAGCTATCACCATTTAGGCATCTCTCTTCAAATGCACAAGCACAATCATGCACACAAAGTTTGCAAATTGATAAAAGCATGTTTCAACATACTTGCTCGATGTCATCCTGATCCTTTCTTGTAAATCCACTGGCAGCAAGTTCCTTGTCCAGAAATCCAGTAGCTTTAGGTATTGTAGAAAAGCAAGGCCAAATAGTTTCATCTGTCTCTTCATCTGAACCATCAATATTATTGGTAGGTTCTTGAAAAGATAGGTTGAACCTGGAGAAAAAGAAGGAATATTTCATAGAAAGAACGATAAAAAGTTAGCATAGCCGGAACTTTAGAATTAATCAAATAAAATTCAGACTTTGAAAATGCACCATTGATTCTGACAAGGGGGCTACTACTAATGAACCCTATTGTGAACCTAGTTGAGCATGTAATTGACTTCATGGGCCATTTAAACCTATTTTCCAATTATTCCACTATCTCAAAATTACATCAAATATCAGTATCTCTCGATGAATTATCAGAGAGTATATTATCTATATTATTCAGAGCACAATGTTACAAGTACAACAATTTTCCGCCTCTGCAGATATTACTGAAATCTGCAATGCAAAATAATCAACATAGTCGGCTCCTCAAGAAATCTACCCAATTAGATACTCATACCCACTCATTCAAACCAAAGTAATCATCCTAAAATTCCTATCCATATGAATCCAAAAAACTATAGTTATGGCATATTAGAAGGCAAGACTAGGAAGAAAAATGTTTCCAACCACTTAGCCTGAGAACTGAGCATATAATTTTTTATTCATTAAGAATTCCTTCAGCAGCTCCTGTTATTTCAATTAAAAATGCCATAAAATTTCATCATGTATGGCATCGGTTTTAACAAGACTTCAGAAAACTAGATATGACACCTCTCTCATATTCCTAAGAATGCTAATCTAGAAAACTAAGAAGTGTGGTAGTTCCTTAGGCCAGAACAATTCAAAAGTAACTTAATAGGAACAACAATTCTAACAGGTTTAGTAAAATCTCAACCGACCTCTTCCTGAAAAACTTAAAGATGCATTCAACATCACGGTCGAAGTACCTGAAAAATGTGACATTATTAGGAACATGAATATAACATATGATAAAGAAGATTTACAAACTTAAAAGAATCTGATTTGATACACATAATATGAATAAAAGTTTGATATTAAAGAGGCAGGATCCCTTACATCTGTGCATTCCGATGCGATACAGACACCATTTGTGGAAAATCAATCATTGTTACCTTCTCATCATCATCAATCTGAAAAACACAGAAAGCCAATCAAGTTACACATTTACCAATAGGCCAAGGAGCATGTAAATAAGACCATTTAAAAATTAAAACAACTGCCGATATATGCATCAATCCTATATGATAGTACACTAAGAAAACAGAGCAATCTAATGGGCAATCAACATGAGACACTCCCTAAAGGCACAAATAGATGATTGTGACCAAGCCTAAAACATATACCATAATGTTGAATTCATTGAAGTCACAGTGTATGAGACCATGTTCTGCCAATCGAACAACAAGACCAATGATGGTTTCAAAAACCGTTTCCGGATTCTGCAACTGCTTCACCTGTACGCTGCAGAAACATAAAAACAAACCGTTCAACTTTCCAAAAAAGAAGTAGAAATAAACCAGAACAAGACCACAAACAACACCTTTTAGTACACCAATATACATCAAACAGATACCCATGTGTCTAAATAATAAATATGTCAGATTTATGATGCCTGTCTAGTTGTTAAATGCCACCATAATGTGTATCTATCTTTCATTTTTTATACAACAACAAAGGTATAAATAATCAAATTGCAACGACAAACAAAACAGGTAATAAAACGAAAACAAATTGACAAAGTACATTTACTTTAAATCTATAAGCAGAAAAGCCAACTCCTTCAGATAGCAAATACACAAGACAACAAACATACTAAATCTCAATTTCAGGTATGAAAAGAAAAGCTTACAGTGGATAACCTTGGACAAGCGACATGATGACACAGTGCCTATTACAATCAACAGCATTCGGAACAGGGAAACCATGCTCTTGCAAGGCCTTCATAAAAGCAAACTCTTTGAGTGCAGCAAGGCGGGAGAGATAGAGCCAGTTATAGCTATTACGATGCCTCAAATAATCACGCTTAGATTTGACAGCCCTAAAAGAAGTTCTACCCAGCCTGTGCAACTTCATGGCTAAAACACTACCATCTTCGCGCTGAACCTCAAAGATGTCTGTATTGTTGAACAAAACAAACAAGTGATAAACGATACCATCAATCAATCAATCAATCAATCAATCAATATGACTATTCCATCACAACTACTTGTATAAAATAAAATGCAAACTAAGTAACTACAATTACCAGACTCTTTTCCAACCCCTAGCTGACGACCAACTGCTGTGAAGACTCCACGGTTGACCATGGTCTTGATGGCAAGAAAATCGTAACCAAGGTAAGTGAGGCGGAACCCATCATCTAAAAAACAATAAAAATAATAATGAGAAAAATAGAGTGGATAAGATTAATGGGTTTGGCTACCTTACTGGCTGGGTAAGGTTATCCAATAATAACAACCCTTACCCTTTGAAACTTTGAAAGGTTGTAAGGGTGATTACCGAAGAATATCCCAAGGTTGTTATTGATAGATAACTTTACCCCACCAATAAGGTAGCTAAATCCTGTAGGAATTGGAAGGGTTGATAAGAGAAAAGAAGATACAAACATTTGGAAGAATCATGGTGCAAAAGCTTATGCCTCAGCAAATTCTTCAAAACCTTGTAGGTGCCGCCATGCCTATTATTATTAACATTAATATTATTTGAAGACAAAGAACGAAATAATAATAACGTTGAAAGACTAAGAAGAAGGAAGGAAGGAAGGAGTGAATACTTGAGAGAAGCAATGCGATGGACAAGTTCTGAAGGCACAATCTCATGCTGAAAACAAACAAACAGAAAGGGTGGGTTGAAGAAGAAGATACAAATTAAAAACAAAGACAGAAAGAAAGAGTGGTGAGGTAGGTGACTGACATTCCTCATGCCCATCTCCACCGCAGTGAGAACCCTGAAATCATCTTTGGAGAGGTACCTCAGAACATCTACGTCCAGCTTCATCTCTCTTCTGTGCTGCCAATGTCAACTAATTAATTCATCATCATCATCATCATACCACTGCCTACCAAAGTATCAGGAAAACGCACCTCAACTGATAGACCGACCTCCTTCGCTTACACCTGCTCTGCGCAACTCAAGGTCGGCGTCCTCCCTGATCCTATTCGCCACTTGACCTGTATTTCTTTCATTATATGTCGTTTCCTTCGAATACACAACCCTAATTACTAATTACTACTGATCAATTTTTGTTTGGGATAATTCCAAAAGATAGCATGTAGTTTGTAAAAATATCTATTTTACCATCTATAATTTTATTTTTATCCAGAATCTCTCCTGATGATAATAAAATCACTCAAATACCCTTTATAGGCATGTGAAAAGATGAAAATATCCTCAATTATCACAAATTAATAATAAAGTTATAAAAGGTAATATAGTCATTTTTTATTAATTTTTTAATATTAGGAAAAATTTTGGATAAAAATGAAACTGTAGTGATAAAATTGATCTTTTTATAAACTATTTTTGGGATTATCCCTTTTTATGTTTTAATGTTCTTTTAATTTTTTCTTCTTCTTTTTTTTAGGCAAATTGCACAAACCTCCCCTGAGGTTTGATGAAATTGCACAAATATTACAATATTTAGGTAACTCGCACGGACACTACCTGAGGTTTTAAAAACTCTACACAAACCTCCCCTATCGTCAGTCAACAACGGTTAAATCCCCATGATCAACAGTTAAAAATATAAAAAGACTAAAATACCTTTCAATAAATTTAAAATTAATATATTATATATTTTTTTATTTAATTTAAAAATAAAACATAAAAAAATTAAAAAAAAAAAAAAAAAACTCCATGGGAGACCGATCAGATCGGTCTCCCATGGAGGCCGACCGTCTCCATCGCTGGAGACGGTCGCCTCCAGCGATGGAGACGGCATCTCCATCGCTGGAGTAATCTCCAACGATGGAGATCTCTATATCCATCGCTGGTCGACCAACGATGGAGATGGTCTTCATCACTGGTCGACCAGCGATGGAGATCTCAGCGATGGAGTCGCCCATCGCTGGTCTCTCGACTAGCGATGGAGTCGCCCATCGCTGGTCTCTCGACCAGCGATGGAGATCTCCATCGCCGGTCTCTCTCGACCAGCGACCAGCGATGGAGTCCATCGCTGCTCGAGAGAGACCAGCGATGGAGATCGAGTACTCCATCGCTGGAGTAATCTCCAACGATGGACGTCTCCATCGCTGGAGACACCAGCGATGGAGTCGCCCATCGCTGGTCGACCAGCGATGTAAACCATCTTCATCACTAGTCAACCAGGAGATCTCCATCGCTGGAGATTGCTCCAGCGATGGAGATGTCGTCTTCATCGTTGGAGGCGGTCGTCTCTATTGCTGGAGACGTCGCCGTCTCCAGTGATGGAGAAGGTCAGCCTCCATGGAAGACCAGATCAGTCTCCCATGGAGACTTTTTTTTTTAATTTTTTTCAATGTTTTATTTTTAAATTAAATAAAAAATATATAATATATTAATTTTAAATTTATTGAAGTGTATTTTAGTCTTTTTATATTTTTAACCGTTGACCATAAGAATTTAACCGTCGTTGACTGACGATAGGGGAGGTTTGTGTAGAGTTTTTGAAACCTCAGGTAGTACCCGTGCGAGTTACCCAAATATCGTAATATTTGTGCAATTTCATCAAACCTCAGGGGAGGTTTGTGCAATTTGCCCTTTTTTTTAAAAAAAATTGTTTTTTCCAATTTTGATCTTTTTTATTTTAAATTTTTATTTATTTTTATCATTTTAAATTAGTTAGATCTTTACTATCCATTTTCGAGATGAATGATACTTTTTTTTTTCTTATTTTTATTTCAATTTAAATTTAAATTTTCTATTAAAATTATAAAAATCTAGCTCTAGTATGTTTGATCTTCGTTTGACTGATGCAGCAACCAAATCGATGGGTTTTTAAAATTTTAGTTATCATGAGAATCATTATGAAAACAAGCTTAAAAACCCAAAAACAAAAAAACAAGAAAAACAAAGAACTCGTGAAAATGCAAGGACCAAAATGACTTCGACTCTAGTAGATTTGACCACCGTTTGATTGATTGTAGAAACCAAATGAAGAATTTTTGAAATTTTAGTTACCACAGGAGTCATTATGGAAACAAGCTTAAAAAAAAAAAAAAAAAAATCATGAAAATTTATAAGGACCAAACCCACCACCCGCCCCCACCCCCGGTCCAATATGTTTTACTTCTAAAAAGTGAAATTATAAAAGAAATTATATTCTATAGAAAATTAAAAAAAAAAATCCATGATTCAAATTCCCTTTCAAAGAGAAATTTAATTTCTTAATTAAGTATGAGACCTACATAATTTAATTTCTTATAACTTTAGTAAATAATAAAATTATAAAATTACAAATCACAAATTTAGTGGGACACAAGAAGAGAAGATTGTTCTCTTAAGGGAGTGTATTTAATCATGACTTTAAAATATTTTTCTAAACCTTTTTTAGTGAATAACTTATATAAAATTTCATAAACTCTTAATAACTTTATAGGTTCTTAAAAAACTCTCACATATTTTTACAAACACTTTTTTAAAAGACTTTAATTAACTTTGATAACTTTTGAAGACTTTTAAAAAGAAATTATGAAAGACTTTCACAAACTTTTATAGATTTTTGTAGACCTCCACAGACTTTCATAAACATAATAAACTTTCACTACTTATAATATAATAGATACTTCATAAGTTAATAAAACTATATTTATCATGTCAATAATGATGAAAAAACATGACATATGAAATAAAAGTAAAGTCACCTCAATTATATAAATTGATAACAAAAATATCAAGTATTTTAAACGTTTCATTATTCATTTTATGCCGTTTATGAAAAATAAAATTTCTAAGGTCTATTATTATCAATAATCCTAACATCATTCCACATATCAACAATTATAGCAACCCTCCATTCATTAGCATGCTCTCTTTGTTGTTATTAAGTCTTAAGAAATAAGTTGATTTCGTCTCTATCATTAACCGGTAATGATGAAGATAATGAAGCTTCATTATCTAGTTCAACTGAAAATTCATCAAAGTGACACTTCTTGCAAAGAAATTTAAGTAATCCTACAATATATAACCACCTTTCAAGTATAATAAAATCTACTTTACATATAGAATATGTATATGTAGTTTTGGTTTCCATGTTATATAAAAATTTAACATTAACAAATACTTTACGGTATTGAATTAACCAATTGATGTATTAGCTTTTCTCGCTTGTCAAAGTTCAAGCAAATTCATCACATTCATTGATTGAAGAATAGAATTATATGCATATAACATGAAACAATACACAATCTTTCATAGATGTTCTTGATTTTTACTTCAAAAAAATATAATTCAGATTTTAAACAATCAAGAAAAACAAACTGAAGCAAAATCAATAACAATAGACAACAAATCAAAAAGTCATCACTAATTGAAGAAAGCAAATAATTGAAAATTAATAAATAAAATTGAATATTAACATACAAACCCTAGCCATTTAATAGAAATGAAAATATTGAATATTTTAACTAATATAACCTACAATTGAATACAAAGCCATGCTGCTGTTAATTGTATCATACAAAAATCATCACAATTGAATATATTATTTGATTATAATACGTCAATCAACAGAAGCAAGAAAAGGGAAAATGAAAAATGCAAAATAGAGAAACTGATGTCCTTTCTTCTCCAATTGAAAATTGTAAGTCTTGAAAAGTTATTGGGAAGAATGAGAGAGAATTGATGGAGTTGGATATCTATACTTATCACCTAAAAGTCTACAAAAGTTTGCCATATGGGAAATACCACAAAAGTTATGAACATTTTTAATACACTCAAACTTTCATAAACTCTTTGAAAGATTATATATATTGAATATCCTATAATTTTTATATATATTTTTTTTAATGTCTATAAAAGTCTATATTGAATACTTCATAATTTTTATAGACTTTTTTAAAATATATAAAAGTTTACAATAAATATTCCATTACTTTTATGGATCATAAAAAATCATGATTGAATATACCCAAACCTTTTAAATCTATAAAAGTCTATGAAAATTTTTCAAAATTATAATTAAAAACACCCTCATTAGTCAACTTGGTATAAAGACTACGGCTTTATTTGTTACATGGATTTGGACTGAGTTTGAAAATTTTTCAGTCCAAACCCAGGAAAGAGCATGGGATTGGAAATTTTATGTTGTTGCGGTGGGCAGGCAGATTAAATCAATATTATGCTTTATATGTTGTTATTATTATTATTATTATTATTTTAAAGCTCACGTTTCTGCCTTTCTTTATGCTTGTTACGTTAGTTTTTTTTTTTTTCTTTAATTTCACTTTTTTTTTTTTTTCATTTTATCATTATTTTCTTTTTCCAACCTAATTTGAATTCAATTATTTATTTTTAAAATTAAGTTAATATATTTATTAAATATTTCTAAAATGTAATATTCTTTTAAATTAGTTAAAAATGAATACTTTTTTCTCTAAAATTGATTTTATAGATTTATGTTTACTTATAAGATATAATTTAATATTTTATATTATTTTTCAAATTAATTTAAATATTTTTAGTATATGATATATTTATTTTATTTAAAATTAATTTAACATGTTTATTTAAAATAAATTTAGTATATGATAGATTTGTTTATTTTCAAAAATAATTTAATTATTTAAAATTTATTTTATTTAATCCCATACTGCATCATAATCGCTGTGAAAACTCCATGGTTGACCTGGCAAGAAAATCGTAACCAACATAAGTTCAACCCTAAAATCATCTTTGGAGAGGTACCTAAGAACTTCTACATCCAGCTTCATCTCCTTTGCTTACAACTGTGTTGCGCAACTCAGGGTTGGTGTCCTCCCTAATCCTATTCTCCACTTGATCTGCATTTCTTTCATTAAAACTCGTTTCCTTCAAATACGCAACCCTAATTTACTAATTACTACTAATCAATTTTCATTTTAATAATTTATTTTAAATTTTTATTTATTTTTATTTTATTTTAATTAGTTATATCTTCACCATCCGTTTTCAAGATAGATGATTTTTTTTTTATTTTCTTAATATTATTGTAATTAAAATTTAAATTTTCTATTAGAATAGCAAAAATACAGGGCTCTGGGTAAGTTTGACTCTTGTTTGACTGACCATAGCAACCAAATTGATGGATTTTTGAAATTTTAGTTATCATGAGAGTAATTATGGAAACAAGCTTCAAAACTTAATAAAAAATATACATATATATAAATAATAAATAAATCCTAAAATTTAAGGACTTGTAGGTTTGACCACTATTTGACTAAACGTAGCTACCAAATTGATGGGTTTTTGAAATTTTAAATGATCATGGAAGTCATTATGAAAACAATACGTTTTTAGAAATCCAATACCCTAACAATGTATTTACTAATCAAGGATCAAATTATGAAAGAATCAAATTCCGTAGGAAAAAATTCCAAGATTCAAGTTTCCTTTTCAAAAGGAATTTAATTCCCTAATTAAGTATGAAATCCACATAATTTAATTTTCTATAAATTCAGTAAATAATAAAATTACAAATTAAAAATTAAGTGTGGGACACAACAAGAGAAGACCATTCTCTTAATCAACTTGGTGTAAGGTTCCAAAACTTGCTACTCGCTACTTGACCAACAACCCAACGAGTAGCTAATAATTGGTAACTCGACGAGTAATCAGCAAGTACTTGAAAATCACTTTTTGGGAGGGAAATTATAATTTTTGAAATTTGAAAGCATAATCTAATATTTTTATAAATGTCAGGGGTCATAGCAAAATTATCTTCATCCTATTTAAAGTTCACCACTCACCACACGATCAAACAACTCTCAAAACCCTCATATTCTCTCTCTCTCTCTCCTTTCTCCTCTCTCATCCTTCTTCTTTCTCTAACACATCGTCACATTCGCCATTTAAGTAAGTTGTCGTCATTGCCGTCACCGTCGCTATCATCGAAGCCAAAGCCAATCCTCTTCATCGTCGCTAGCCATTTCAAATCTCCATCTCTCTTCTCTACATCGTCGACCGTTCTCCTTCTCTATCTATCTCTTTCTCTCTTTTTATGTTGTTGACATCTTCAAGCTATCACTATTGTCTTTTCCCTTTAACTCATCATCGATGGCGAATTGTGAGTGTGATTATTGCTCTAATTTTTCTTATATATATTTGTGATGTGTTGTTTGTTTTGTTAGGACTATTATTGGGTTTTGATCGAATTTTTGTGGTGTTTGGGATGATTTTCGGCTGATTTTATGATTGTTGGACTCGCTGAGTTGGGCTGAGTATTCATCTTTGGCAAGCAAGACCTCCAATCAACGGATTTTCATATATGTAAAGTGCCGATCAGCGAGAACCCAGTGAGAACTTAGATAAACTCGTTGACTTTTTAAATAAGGACTTGGTGTAAAGACTAATGTTATAAGTGGCACCAGACACCTAACCAACCTAGGCGTCTTAAGTTAGTTAGTTAGTTAGTTTTTTTTTTTTTTTTTTTTTTTTGGGAAATAGGTTGTTTAAGTGAAGTCGAGGTTGGTGTTTGGTATGGTGATTGGTGTGAGGGATGAAGTCTGATGTGAGGATTGACTGAAGATGGCAAAGTCGATTAGAAAAAACAAGTATCAATGGAATCATCCTCATAATCACTAGTTGAAAATATATAGGTGGCGCTTCAGTGTCTCAGCCTCCTAAGGCACCTCAGTATAGGTACCTTAAAGACGAACCATTTAAGGGTCGTCTCAATCGGACGAGATGGTCGTCTAAAACTCGAGTCCACCTAGAAATGACTCAAGTCTGATAAATTAAAAAATAAATAATTTTTTTATTTTGAAAAAAAACCCTAAAACTACAAATCGGACAACCCTCTTTCATCTTTATTCAAAAACGACTCTTTCTCTCTCTCTCTCTTTAAATAGCAACCCAAGTCTTATATTAACTGACTAATAACTTCTAGTCTCTCTCTCGGCCAAACTTCTTTCTTTCCATAAGCAAGCAATCGAAGTTGTCTATCTTAGTCAACCGACAACCTAAGAAATTCTCTTTTTCTCTATCAAATGACCAACAGCCTCTTCAACTCGCAACTGAAGCTCTCCCGCTCTCAAAACTCTTCTTTCTCTCTCTTCAAACTAGCAACCTAAGTCATTTTTCATCCAATCGGCAACTGAAGTTGTCTCTCTTGATCGATGATCAATCGAACATCTCTCTTTCCACAGGCAAGCTATCTCTCACTCCATTTTTCTTATTTTCTTTCTTCTTCATAACAATATTAGCTAAAACAAACTCTAAAATCACTTATAAATTACAGGCAACCTTGAATCTCTCTAAATTTTTCTATAGGCAATCGTGTGCCATATTTGCCAGAGCTAAAACAAACAAACTTTGTGGTTGCGATGGCTATTAGAAGATATCCAACGTGGAAGTATGAGGTTAAGATGGAAATAGAAGGGAAAAAGGGGTATAAATACCTACGATGTACTTTTTGTGACAAAGTATTTAGAGGGAGTGTTTAGGATAAAAGAACACCTTACGATATTCAAAGGAATGTTGTCTTGTGTCAGAGCATTCCACTGGAAGTTAAGGAAGAGATTAAAAAATATTTGGAGAATTCGAAGAGGTCGAAGAGAGTGAATTAATTAGTTAGGGAGGAAAGAATTGATAAGTGCATAACATTGAACAGTCAATCTATGGAAGGATTGAATAGTGACAATGTGACTCAAATGGGGATTAGAGAACTTGTAGATAAGTTTGTGGCGAGTGTGGAAGATGATGTTATAGAGATCGGGGAATTGGAGGGAACTAAAACAGAAGGAACTAAGAAGAAGGCACGTGCCTCGCATTTGACATTGTTGAGAGTCCACCATTTGTCAATATGTGTCTAGCAATTGAGCGCTATGAAACCGGTTTGAAACCACTAAGTGACTATGAGTGTTGAAGAAGGAGGAAGAAAACACCCAAAGAATTGTAGCTAAAGTGAAGAGGACATGGATGCAAACATGAGTGTCCATATTGTTAGATGGGTGGAAAGATATGAAAGATAGACAACTAATCAACTTCATTATAAACAATCTGCATGGCATAATTTTCTTGCGTTTGGTTAATGCTAGTGATGTACTAAAGGATACGACATCGTTGTTCAAGCTACTGGATGATGTTGTTGAAGAGGTTGGAAATGATATTGTTGTTCAGGTGGTGACAAATAATGCTTCCAACTACAAGAAGGTTGGGAAAAAGTTGACGGAGAAGAGGAAATGGTTGTGTTGGATGCTATGTGTTGCTCATTGTATAGATTTAATGCTTGAAAAACTTAGTGAACTACCCCAACATAGAAATGCATCAAGAAAAGTGAAGAAGGTATTCATAATAGTCATCGTATTTATTACTATATTTTTTTAACCTTAACTCATATGCAAATTAAAAAATTTATGTCCTATAATAGATGAGTAACTTCATTTACAATCATAGATGGGTGTTAGCATTAATGAGGAAGTATGCAAAGAAGGATTTGGTCCGACACACTCCGACAAGGTTTGTTATTGCATACTTCACATTACAAAGTATGTTTGAACTAAAGCAACCTTTGGAGTAGTTGTTTACTTCAAAGGAGTGAGGCAGATGTACATATGTAAAGAAGCTGGAAGGGATGGAATCAAGAGAATCATATTGAGGGATGAGAGTTTCTAGTTTAGTATGTCTTACGCATTGAAGACAATTAGACCTCTTGTTCATGTGTTGAGACTGATGGATTCAGAAAAGGTGTGAGGGATGAGAGTTTCTAGTTTAGTATGTCTTACACATTGAAGACAATTAGACCTCTTGTTCATGTGTTGAGATTGATGGATTCAGAAAAGGTGTTCGGAATGAGATTTATTTATGGAGCAATGGATAAGATTAAAGTGGAGATAGGCAAAAACTTAGGGGATGATTTTAGAGCTTATAGTGAGATTTGGAAGATAATTGATGAGAAATGAGAGTTCCAGATACACCATCATTTGCACCTACTGCCTATTTTCTGAATCCTCAATTCCAATATTCATAAAATAAGTCCACCCATCTAGAGATTAAGTTGGGGTTGTTAATGTACATGGAGAAGCTTATTCCAAGTGTTGTAGATCAAGAGAAGACAAATTTACAGATTGATGACTTCAAGTATAAGAGAGGGATGTTTTCCTTTACTTTGGGAAGATCTTTTACCACCAAATGTAGTCCTGATATGTGAAATTTTCTTTTAGGAGTTATTCAATTATTTGTGTGTTTTCTTACTAAAAGAATTGTTATTGTCATTGTAGTTAATTGGTGGCTTAAATTTGGAGATCAAACCCTAGAGCTGACATATTTTACACTGAGGGTTCTAAGCTCTATTTGCTCATCCTCTGATTATAAGCGGAATTAGAGTTTGTTTAATATGATATGATTCTAGTTAGAATATATCAGTACTTACGATAAAATTATTTATTCGTTGATATTGTTTTTGTTATTATTAATAATTGTAGATTTATACTAAGCGAATAAATCAGTTGGCCACAAAAAAGTTGAACTCATTAGTGTACATAATGTACAATAGAAAGATGCAGTAGAAATTCCTTAGGTATCAAAGTGTAACTAATGATGATGACCTCTTAGTTTCTGCTGAAGTGCTTTTCGATGATGAGTAGGTGACGAGAGATGATGATATTAGGGAAATGTCTGCGCATGATGCATCAAAGCATGGACATGAGTGAATCGAATGGAAGCAGACAACAAAGACGGAAAAAAGAGTAGTGGTACACATAAGTTTATGAATAATTAAATGATGTAACTTGAATATACATTGAATTTTTTAATTATATTACTTTAAATTATCATGGTGTAGGGAAAGGAAAGATGAATGATGAACCAGAGTGTGATGACATCCCCAATGAGGAGGATGATTTTGATGATGATGAGGACGATGACACATTGGATCCCTATTTCTAGTCATTAGACACAAACGACCCTTTATTCGATCTTTAAACTTTTGTCTTGTTTTTCGTTTTGCATTGTTGTTCTAGAATACTTTTTGGACAACTAATTTTCAATATATTGTTATTCTAGAAATTTATAATATTTTGTATTGTTTTTGTTTTTTCCAAAGCCATTTTTGGTTGAGACAGTCAAGGTGCCCGTACCTCCTCACGTACTTTTGAACCTTACTCATAATATCTGTAAACAATGTTGCTGACTAAAATTGGTATAAGAAAATTTAACATTAAGAGCTGTAAACAATATAAACAAAATTATACAATGATTAAATACTATCCTCTCATGGTTATGGTCATGGTCAACCTCAAACTCACATTTTTCTTTACAAGTAGAATTCTGATGGTTCCAAGTAACCTACCTCTCTTTCCCATCAACATTCAAATACAATATAACTTACAAGAAGCCTCTGTCTCACATTTCGCTTCACTGCACCAGTTTCTATTGTAATTTAAGAGCTATTATTTTGAACAGGATGTGACCCACAACCATCTTCAATGCCCGGAGAGTTCAAAATCTTTCGAAGAGAGCGATATTGCAGCCGAACATTCTCACCGCTTCCAATAATTTTAAGCAAATACCTACACAACAAAATGATGAAAATATCCGCATGCTTCATCAAAACTAAGCATTGATGCTCTTCCTATTACCACACTTCACTCAATAAAAAAGCTTTTGCATTTCAAATTTATGTTAGTGGATCTCACATTCTCACCTAAACATACCAACTTCTGAGTATTGCAATGTCTCAGAAGACTATATGAGAGTGTTATATGAGAGCAAAAGTTAGGTCCACCCCACTTACCAGCCATTCAGACATTGGGATGTGATGACGGCTTCTTTCCCAACAAATTTTTCCGGTGTCCTCCTATTTCCCTACACAATGCCCTTACATATTCTTATCTAACCATATAGAAAAGTTCATAGTAAACAAATTTTAGCACTGAACTAAGCAAAATTCTCACCTTAATCAGCACCTTCTCATTAACGGAAAACGGATATTGTACCCCCCTAGGCAATCCATCTTCAGCCGCAACATCTCCATTTTCCTTGTCAAATAAGCAGAAAATCATTAATCGAACATTGTGATGCCTATAGGAGCAACTAGAATTTTACAACAGAGTATTAACAAGTTGCACATGCACATACGACCAAACCAATAAATAAATAAATTCCATTTCTGAAATGCTCCATCATATTTGCTAGTAAGAAATAAAATAAAGACATCAATTTGATCAAGTGAGGATATATGCCTAAGCCATCCTCAATCTTAAAATATGTGATGAAAGCATTAAGGGCCTGCAATAAAACGCCTAAAATCAAGGAAATGCATAAAACATTGTTGAGCTATTTACTATCTAATGTTGGAAGATAGTCATGCCTACCAATACTTAACATTTTCTTCCAAACATCATTAAAGTAAAAACAAAGTTTAAAAACTGCAGAAACAGTCATGCCACTTTCCTGCACAAATGATAATACTTCATCACTATTTCACCCTGTTTCCAAATAATATTGAAACTCCCAATACTTTTTTCCTGGTGCTACAATCTACATCAATTTGTCTCCCCCACTTGTGGTTTTAAAACAATTTCTTATTGTACTAAAAATGATCAAGAGATGATATGAATGCCCTGAAGTCTAAAAAAGATCATCACAGAGATATCAAGCACTTAGTTTAAGTATACCCGATTTCTTCTCATTGGATCCACCTGGTCACCTATTTCTTTCCGGCGCTTACGAAGAGTTGCATTATGAAATAGCCGTCGATCATCCTCTTGCTTTACGGCTGCAGCAGCAGCTCTGAGAGCTGTGGAAAATCAAAGTGTAAAGAGAAGCCAGAGTGGTGGGTGGGCGTCAAAGAGAGACTAAGATAATCTAATGAGTCAAAAAAAGTCAACTGCAATTACGCATAACTTCCTCTCAAATTTGGAAAACCTGAATAGGAGAAATGGAATATACCAAGATTAGGGACTGATGCTTCAGCCTCAATGTCAGCATTGCAGAGGGTACATCTTGACTGTGATGCAAACAATAATTTTAGTTACAATTCTTGTCTCATCCCATCTAGAGGACATAATAATGGAATTATAAAGAACAACAAGAGATGGATAAACTTAACAAAATTAACATCGTAATACAGCAACCTCCAAACAACCATCAGAAGTAGTGGAGTCAAAGCATAAAATCTATGCTTCATTAAGTAATTATTCTTGGACCTCATTTCAGCACCTGCTACTTAATAAACTGAGTGTTTACCCTTAGGAAGATATTAACGAAATCCAAAGTTCTAAATGCAAATAAGTTTACTTTTTCTGTTTTCCAGATCTTAAATCAAACATTGTTGCTTCTAAATCTATGAAACATTGCGATTTCTAAATTTTACTACAACTTGGGTTTATAGGTAAGGAAAAATGATAAAATTATTTGTGAAGTTAGATAGATTTACCACAACCTTAACACTCAATATACAAATATATATATGTATGTATGTATATAAAATAAAATCTTATACCACTCATATAAGCAGATAATGGAGAAGGGATAGAGAGAGCAACATTATTCAAATCTATTATAGTATAGTTGAAAGAACCATAGAATAGAAGGTTAGTAATTTTAGAGCTACCATGTGCTTGAAGTGAATCAGTAAGCTGCAAAAAAATTACGATACAGTTTATGGAAGACAACAGCTCCACGAGGAGAAGTATGATAAAACAAGAGTATTGAAAAGTTTTTTATAATTTGGGGTATGAGTCAGTCATTTAAGACAACCTGATACCTTCTTTCTAAAAACATTTCTCAATGAGAGTCATAAAAGTAGTTATTTATTTTTCTCTTTTAATTTTCTTACAAATAAAATGGAAACCAAAATAAATAAATAAATAACTTCCACTACCTTGAGATGTGGCATCATCGGTTGGTTATAATTCAAATATTGTATAGGACCACATTTGTTAATCCAGCTTTAATTGTTTAAAATTTCTGGACCATATTTCATGACTGCCAGTTCATGAAAACAGATATTGAGAATAGCCTAACACACTTGTTGATCCATTTATTGCCTAAAGAGTTCATAGGTGCAAACAAAGTAGCACAATAAACTTCATAATCCCGAAATACTTGGGTTCAAATTTTAACACTAGATAACCTATTTATTATCAAATCCATATTTATCCAACTGGAGTTCATGAACTGTGGAAAGGTTGAACCTCTGCTTGACAATTTTACCTTCGAATCAGTATACTTCAATATAAATTAGTTGAGATCACTATATGCCAGCTAACATTACTAATTTCTATCTCTCACAATGAGGCTTTCTTACCATTCTCTATAACAGTGTCATCTTCCTCATTGTGTTTTCCCCCTTCTTTCCCATTCGATGAGTCTCCCAGAAGATATAGTATCAGGCCTACAAGCACATGTAGTGCAACCACAGATATTTTATTATGGAAATTAATCTACTAACAATTTTAAAACTTAAGTCAACCTCATATTCCCAATGAAATTTCAGCCTTTTTTTTTTTCCTTCCTATTTTGATCTTTAATTAATACAGTTTTTCTCATTACACCTACATATTTGCTTCAAATTTGTACATAAAATTTATTTTCTCATAAATAATGATAAGCTCCACGATCTATATGCAGTACGCCATATCTTGTTAACTAATTTAAACAAAATCAGAAAATAAAAAAAAGTATATAAGAAAATATAATGATTACAAGGAAAAGAAGCAGTCCACAAAGCCAGAGATATAGCTATATACAAAAGAATGGCCACCCATAAGGCAGCACAAAAAACCTAAAAACAATCCCCGAAAGCTAAAACAAAAAGATAAAACTGAATCCAGTCCCCTTTCAGTTACAAGTCATAAAACCTTGCAAAAAGAAAATAAAAACAGATCTGAAACAAGGCTTCTTCCTTACATCACCAAAGCAGCCCAGTTCTATTGTATAAGAACAGCTGAATGTGTTAGAAATCAGACGATCCTGATGTCCACATAGAGACCTAGAAAGTTATCCTCTAAAAATAGATTGAGCATCATCACCACTTTGAAATAATTCTATCTCACTCCAAACCACCTGAAAAACAACAATAACTGCACATCTCCACAAGACCTAGCTTTTGCCTCTTCCAAAAGCCTTGGGATTTTCAACCATCAGCTAAGAAGAATAACTTATTCAAAGCTAAGAGGTCAAAGGGCAATGAAAAATAAGTGGTCTCAAGTCTAAACTCTGAGTCTCCTTTGCATAGGATACACCATTGTGAAAATAAACACATGCTACTATGCTAGTTCTCTTCCTTTGAATTCTGTCATTCCTAATCACTCTACCATGGACTATAGCCCAGGATCCTAACCTTATTTGAGACTTTGGCTTTCCCAATAAAGATTTGGCTGGATCAAAAGGAAGGAGGCTAGCTGTAAATGCTTCTTGGTGCAGCGGAGTTGTGTTTTGAAACCAAAACGGATAATCAATAACGAAATGATAGAACACCAACCTCAAGTTTGTTATTACTGAAATAAAAATAACAAAAGCTACCAAACACAAACAAATCAAGTTTCTAAATAATGTTTCTAATCCTAAACTTAATAGGATGAGGAATCCTATTTTGAAAACTAATCCTAAACGAAAAAGATTTGATAATAAAAACTAATCAACATAGAATAAGGAATCCTAAACTTGTAGGAATTCTAATGTTCCTAATGTTGTCCTACATCACTTCTTCTGTGTCAAAAACCCACATTCTAATGTCTTCCTTGATCTACTCTAGAAAAGCACTTTACTCAACCCCAAATTATTACTAATAGAGGAGAGTACCCTCAATAGCATACTAGTGACCATTTTAAAAGCATTCTACATAATATCCATTCTATGCACTCAGTGGAAGGACTAGAACTGTGATTTTATTTATGCAGCATGTATCTTCAAAGCAATCATCTAACCACTTTCATTAATCAAAAAGAAAAAGTAGATTGTCCTACTTACTGTTTCAATGACTCTTCTTAGCAAGAGACCACCAAATGAATGTCCGCAAGAAACAACCATGGCATCTTCGAGGAATGCACCACTATAGCATCAAAAAATTGAATGGGAAAAAGAAAGCTTCCATTTAGAACTTAATATAATTGATTTAAAAACATTACAGGAACAACTTGCTATCTCCAGAACAACGAAAAGAATAACACCCATTTATGAGCAGTAACAACAGATTTTGCTCAATACACCTTTATGATGAATGATTTTTTTTTCCTTCTTTAAAAAAATGAAAAAAGAAAGTTTAAAGAACACATTTTTGAAATGGTAATAAATAGAACAAGAAGTATTCACCAGATGAAGACAACGCACAACCATAGTGTGACACAAATTGATGATTAAGATTTGAATAAATATTTCTTCATCAACCACATTCTGTCACATCCTAACTATATCATGGGTAGGGGTGAACACAGAATTTGAAGTCACAGCAAGCCCAAAAAGATTAATAAACATTATTTAATTCTTGCAATGATAACACAATGCCAAAAGCATCGACTTGGTTGAACTAGAGCAGAGTATCATTTTGGAAGACGGACCTAGACCTATAGCCTGCACAATGACAAAAAGTTAGGTAGGAATTAATAGTAGTTAGTCTTAGACTCTTAGTCTACTAAGAGGTTCTCCCATTAATATTAATTTTACAGATATCTGGATAAGTTACTTTTTTGCTGCAATGGGTTGTATTTTTAAAGTTCATAGGTCAATCTATAATGAGTTATAAGGTTCCTACTACACTCTTTAGTTCATATACAATGGGTAATGTTGGTCATTCCTTGATCCAGTAACTATAGGGTTAATGGAAATTTTCTTATCCTTATATATGTTTTGATGCTCTAAAAATCATATAAAGTTGATATAATAACACTTGAGAGCTAATTATTAACAGTTTTATATTGTAAACAAAGATAGTACTTCATCCATTTCACTCTTATCATTTCTTTTTATTCTTCTCAACACTCTGCTTGCAGCCAAATCTAGTTTAGTTCTACTTTATCTCACATATCATTTATTATGAAAACTAAGAAATCCTTCCTCATTAAAAAATCTTAACAATCCAAAATCATTTAAATTTACTTAATGTTCATGAGTACTAATCACCGCCTGCTGACAGCATTACTGACTTGGCTAATTTATGCAGACCCAAAACCATACCCTACTGCTACTACTACCACTACTATTGCCTCTTGCATGAAGAGGCTGTGGAGGCCAGTCAAGGTGGCCTCAAATCCTTTTAAAAATTTTAATTCATAATTACAGAATAGTTGATGATTTCTAAGGTAGTACTTTCCTCAGGGGAGATTATTGTGTCAAAACTAAAGAACTTACGGCGCTTGTAATTAAGCAACCTAAGGGGACATCACTGTGATAAGTAAAAAGAGAAATGGTTAAATTAGCCTTTTTTTTTTTTTTTTTTAATAAATTAAATTAGCATTTTTTTAAAAGAGAAATATAGAGGACAATTTCACAGAATACAATCAAAAATAAGTGGCCAGTATTTCACTTGCTAGAAAGGTGTGTTACTGTAAGTCCTTGTCAGTAGTTTTGCTCCAATTCTGCTGATGCTGCATCTTAAGTTCATTAAATTAGATATATTCTTATTTGTCCATTTGCCCTTATCATTGTACTGAGTTTCATTTGTTCTCCACCCCTATTGGGTTAGTTTTCTGCTAATTTTTATTTTTTGTTTTCCCTTTTATTGTTGTAGGGATGCTCTAGTTGCATTCTTGGCTTCTATAATTTGCTTAAAGCACACCAACACACACATGCTTATTGGTTTACAAAAAGAGAGAACTATCAAGAAATCTATCACCAGAGACGACTCAAGTTTGTAAGTTGCAGAATAAGCAGAAAAAAGAAATTAGAATAATTGTCATCCAACACAGAGATATCATTTAATCGAATGTATCATTTAATGCACCCTAGTCAAAACTGTTTTTCTCCTTTGCGCAAGACAAACAGAAATAAATTAAAATGATCAAAATAATATTACAACAAGGTGAACAAGAAGTCCATCTAAGAATTAAACTAAAACATTAATGACAAAACTCAAAACTCTAATGCTGCTAGAGAAGACCTCATAACAGCTTAACCATGAATTTAATGCAAAAACAAAGTAAAAAAGAGAAGAAAATGAACTCACGATACAGGATCTGAAAGAACGCTTCGTAATGATGGTTCCTTATTCAAACTGTTTTGAGCCACCTGCAATCACCTTAATCTAGTCAAACAAAATTCCAAATTACATTTTTAATGCAACAAAGTAAATTTATTTAGTTATAATAAAAATTTACAAAATAAATTTGATAACGAATAGATATGACTTGAAAATTGCGGAATATGCAGATAGTAATTAAGAATGTAGGAAGGTTATAACAATGTTCATTTGCCTTCTTGCAAGTTCCACAGAGCAGAAACACATCTACTCATCAACATGATCACTTTTAATCCCCTTATTGATGAAAATCAACCAAATAAGGGATGAGTTAAAATTTAAATCCTGATTTTTTCACCAACATTATCTCTACACTCTTTGTTAATTATAAAAGAAAAGAAATTAGTGTCACGAATTAACTTGGTTTCTGTCTTCACACTCATCAGAACCCTAATTTTAACAGATTAAAAGAAAGCCAGAAAAGGAAAGGGAAAAAAAAATGAAATTATAAATGATCTAACCAAGGCTCTTAAGTTTCATTTACATTTTTACTGACAAATTGCTGGGATTTACTCAATGATCGAACTTACATAATTATGATCAGCACGATTACACAATCCTTCTTCCTCAGCAGAAAGGTCATCCATGAACTGGCTTACAGATATTGGCACATAACTCTGGGGAATGACGTGACCAACTGCTGCAATCGGTGAACAGTCTAATATAGCATTGCCCTGTGGCATGAGTCTAAATGCCAATGACGTCCTGAAATAACAATGCTCAACAGTACACCTTATGAGAACTAAAACTTCAATAGAAGCAACAATTATCTTCAAAAGTATAACCACCACAAAAGCTAACTTAAACATTGTTATTTGTACCTCCCCCCACTACTAGTGCATGACATATAATCAAGAGTGGATCTATATGAGGCAGCAGGACGAAGGCCAGCAGTAGCATGGCTAAGAGCCTTGCCTGTAATCAATAACAGATCCCCAGGAGACGACCCACCATCTGCCAGGTACCAACGACCATTGGGGTCACATACCTACAGAAAAAAAACAAATTAAAGATGTAAGTTACCAAATAAGAAAGAAAAACACTATAAGAATAACACGATTAAGTCCCTACAGCAATTTCAAATTAAAGACTTCAATAGAGAGCATTTAAGCAACCCGTGCATGCACATAGTACTATTAGTAACCAATTACTCCAATATCCAAGAAAAAACCACACTCGATTAACAATATCAGATCATAATCGAACTAAAGAAAAAAAACCTGTAGACCAGGACTGTCGGACGAGATCAATGTTAATAATCCCTTCTCCACTTCACCATTTATCGCCGGCTTCCCTCCCCCTATACCCCCTTTTCCATTTTGCAAAGATGCATGAGAGTAAGTAGCAACTAGCACTGATGACGATACCTCATTAGCAGGCAATGGGGTATCATCCAGTAAATGATTAAATACACTGCACGAACAAACTTCCTAATCAGATAATGAAAACGAAAACTTCCTAATCAATTTAAACGAAAATGAAAAGAAAAAAACTGATCAATACTCGCTTCGCAAACGAAGATGCCTTGCTATAGCAAACAAAGCAGCACGAGCCGCCTTCCCCATACACCTAAAAACGTCAGCCATACAAGGGGGAGACGAATCCCAATCCTCCAACGCCCTGCCAGCTCTGTAGATGTAAACGGAGCGAGGCGGTGGCTTGTTGGGAGACTTGGTCCTGAAAGAAGGAGCGGGCAGACTCGAGGCCACAGCGGATGATGGCGGCATGATGAGTGGGCAGCTCAATAAGGGCAGCATTGTGTCTGACGAGAGAGCCACAGAGGGCTTCCACAGCCCTCATGTAGGCCCCAGTAGAAGCCCCCTCGTAGGGCGTTATGTCCGACAGCCGTATCCTCGCCACCATCGGCTCTATGGAGATGGGCACGAGTGGGCCCCCCATCAGTTGATGGTCCCCGCCGCCGCCTCCGACGATTGTCGGGGATCTATGATGACCCCTGGTGCTGCTGCATGGAGGAGGAGGAGGAGGAGGAGGAGGAGGAGGAGCAGAGGCAGTGGACGTCTGTTGCTGCTGCTGCTGCTGGTGTTGTTGTTGCATCATCATCATCATCAATAATCATTCTGATGGTGTTTGTTAGGGTTTATTGACAATTTAGGGTTTTGGATGATAGTTGTCGTTGTGACTTCATTTCTGCAATTTCAATTCAATATTCTCCTCCCCACAATTAGCTTCTATTCTACCCAACCACATCTCTGTTTAATTTTTAAACTATTTTTATTGTGTTAATATCAATAGCATTCATAATTAACATATAACAACACAATAAATGTGCTATTCTAAAAAAAAAAAACCAAAAAAAAACAAAAACAAAAACAAAAAAAAAAAAACACAAAAAATGTGCTTAAAAGTTGATTTTATATTTAAAAAGAAAAGGGCAAAATAAATGTTTACTATGGGTGTTAGAATGATAACAACTAAGTACAACTACCAAGTCATTTTCTATGAAAAGGAAAGGATTATGATAAAATCATTTTTAAACATTGTAACGTTAGGATTAAATCGAAAATATATATCTTTGTGAGAGTAGATTTGGTAGAATATATATTAAATGTAAAACAGTGATTTAGATGTACGATAAAAGTGTTAATAAGATATAAGAGTGTCTAATATAGTTAAGAGTTAAGTTAAGATAGAAAAAAGTGTTATTAAGTTATAAAAGAATAGAAGAGTCTTAAGACTTTAATGAATAACAGTATTGATTTTTTACTCGAGGATGTGCTAATAAAACTCAAATTAATTTTTTTAGTATTAGTGAAATAAGACTTCAATTATTTGGTGTTTGTTTATATTGTTTACACTTTTATTTTTACATATAATAATAAATACAAATAAAGACTCGATCCTTAAATTACAAATAGATTTGTTTGTACAACTATTTGATTAGAAGTGTAAGAACACTATTTCAATACTTGAATTATATTTCTTATGGAACTTCTTATTTAACTACTATAACTTAGAGATTTGAGGTAGTGAGATGGAATTCTTACAATCTAAATGGTACATGTACACGCAGGACCATAGGGTTCATCGTTTCCCACTTCTTTTTTGTTTAAAGCAGCCATGACTCTCCCTTAAATAGTGATTATAATTTACAAAAAAAATGTATTAAAAATATAATATTAGGGTTTTATAAAAGTAAATTATAAATTAACCGTTCAATTGGAAAATATTAAAAATATTAAATATAGATATTAGGGTTTTATAACAATCTTGATTGAATACTCATACTTTTATAAACCTTTTTAAATTCATTAAAATTTTAGAATTTAGTTATCTTACCAAACTACTAATCTTACTCATCAATTATAGCATTTGGATTGATTGTAAGAGTAATTATTAAAACTAATTCAAGGGCTACAATTTATGAATAAAATTAATAGTTGAGTAAAACAGTCAAACCTAAGAATTTATATTAAATCTCTTATGACTTTTATAAAGTCTTTTATATTAAATATATTATAAAGGGTTTAATAATTTTACTGATTGTGTGATCTTACCCATCAACTACATCCATTAAATTATTTATAAGGATGATTATTATAGTCAATCTAATTTGTTGTAATTATTAGATAAAATTATCCAACCAGTAAGGTAACCAAATCTCATGATGAACTACCTTTTAAAAATCTAAATTAAATATATTTAAATTTTTTAATTCCGTAAACATTGTAGAAAGCGTACATTGAATACCACCCCTAAGGTTAAATCCCGGATGTATTTAACCAGATATAAGAAGTTCGAACTTTTTTTTTTTTGAAATAGTTAGAAGTTAGTACTTAATTTCATAATAAATTTAATCTTGAGAAATAAAGATTCCATGAATTTTTCCTAATTAAACCATCTTCGAAGTGAAAATATATCATGTGTTCGTGCATTATTGAAACATAAAGCCTACGAACAACACAAGATCTGTTATAGGTTGAATTTGCTTTTAAAATGAAACCAAATAACTTGCGAACAAAAACTCGTATACCAACACAACACTAGTAAGTTGGAATACAGTTTTTTTTTTTTTTTTGGTAATTTGAATTTGAATTATTGGGACTAGCCCATGAGATAACTAAGACCACTTTGATAGGATACTAATGGCATGACCTGAATAAACGGCTCACATACAACTAGCACCCACACTTAGGTGAAAGCCAACTCATATACATGAAAGAAAATTTCATCATTTTATTAATAAATGTGGGGTACACAGTTTTGAACCATGAAATCATGAGGGGGGTGCAGCTATTTACCACTCAACTGACTCCCTTTTGTGCATGTTCATCATTTAATTAAAATAAAAGAAATTTAACTTTTATTTATTTAACAAAAAGAATTTGTGCAAATAAGGGGAGTCAGTTGAGTGATAAACAGTTGCACCTTATCTCATGACTTTTATAGTTCAAAACTGTGCACCCCACCTTTATTAATAATATGGTGAGATTCTCTCATGTATATGAGTTGTCTCCTAACTAGATGTGAATTACTCCAAATCATATGGGAACTGCTTATCAAATTATGTCATCAGTGGTCATATCAGCGTAATCCAAATTATCTCATGAGCTAGTCCCAATAACTCAAAAAAAAAAAAAAATAAAGGATAAACACAAAAACCTAGACTGTGAATATATACTGCATAATTTTCAATTATGATTAAATTGGCTTTAAATGCCATATAAACATTATTTCAATCTAATTCTAACAAAACTTTTTAAGTTAAATAATACTTATTATAAGTCTTACTCAATTAGATTTAACTACCTTACTGGATAGATAAGTTTACTCATCAATAACAACCATTGAATATTCTTCAATAATCACTCTTACAATCAATCTAAGGATTGTTATTGATACGTAATCTTATCCAATCAATAAGTAAAATCCTAATTAATATATTCATTTCTTATGTACCTTATATACCAGCCAAATCCTGCTATGGGAGTTTTAACTGACAGCAGTTCATATATAGAGAAATCAACCAAACAGATCTAAATTTTCAATCTGCAAAATTGGTTGATTGATTGTAATTTAATATAACATACTCTCTCAGCACAAAAATACATAACTATTATACATGTAATAAGAATTAAGAAGTATATCCTTTCAAAAAAAAAAAAAAAAAAGGAATTAAGAAGTATATATCTATATTTGTTCTTTACCCTCTTCATTTCCAGTTGAGAACAACCCACCTACTTGTAGCATCAATCGCCCCTTCAATCTTCACGAACAAATAAATTAACCAAATAATAATAATGAACACAACAAATATCGAGACTAAATCATTGATGATGAAGCAGCAGCACCATATCCACACCGGGAAAGATGGAGAGGGGGCATCAAGAGAAGCTAACCCAAACCTGTTAGAATACATTGTAGTTTTCTGGATAAATGCCAGCTAAAGTAAATAAAAATGAATGTAACACAATCCTAAGAAAAAGAGGCACAATTTCTTGCATAATCTACAAAAAACTCTACATCCAATTACACCAACCCAAATCAAATGTTTCATGCTTGTACTTACTAATCTAGGTGGTTTGCGGGTTAACCTTTTTTGGGGTTTTAACGTGAAAGATAAAATCGTTACTTTAATCACAATTGAATAGGTATAAGTTCACAATAGAGAATACTTTCACAGTTTTTTAGACGCTTCACATAGACACTTGCTAATGATTTTATTACTAAAAGGATCATGTATACCTGTAGGGGTATTGGTCTCTTGCCCGCTTTATGTTTCGGCCTTCCCAAACCAATTATGCCAACAAACCATTCTTTTCTTTTCAAACACCCAATCAAGAAAACAAGTCAAAACTGCAGAATGAAGCTCAGTTTATAGTACACAGCCTAAACTCAATGTAGACATCAGCTTTTTGGGGCAAATGCTGCTAGTGCGTTAGCATGTGTAGGGTGAGAGGTTACTCAACAACGGTTGCATGTGATGGCCATAGAGAGAAATCAGATGAGAAAAGCCTGGCCAACTTGAGCTTAACTTCAGAAGTTTCCACAGGAGGAAACCACAACTTGAGCAAAAGATTAACCAACTCAGGAACAAGAGAAAGGATCTGTTTAACATATAAAAAGAAGTCAAAACCTTATAAAATGAAAAATTTACTTGCCTCTAGTGAAAATTAGACTAAGCTGAAAAAGTTTGTGATCCGTTAGCAATATACATATAGTACTAAAAACAAACCTGGGGATTTGATGACAAAACCAGAGAGGAAATACAAGTATAAACCGCCATTGATTCTTCACGGTCTTCTTTGAGTGGTAGAACTTTCAAGAAAACAGGGAGTGACCTAAGAAAAAATAGCCAAGAAAATATGCACACAAACACAATACAAATTTAGTTTACCAGGATTTTACAAGACACACAAGCAGAAAATAAAACAGAGAAGCAAAGAAGCAACCAGAAATTACTAACCTGATTCAATGGCGACAGACTGGGGTGCACCATATCATCCCTTGCCACTGCACCAGCTGCATTATCCCTAACTGCGTCATCTTGTTCAGATTCCCCAAATAATGGGTAAAGTCCCCGCAAAATGTTCATCATAGTATCTGGTATTGATGAAAAGAAACATGACAAAATTGCAATAATTGGTGTGAGAAGAACATCAATGCCAAAATTTTTACAGCAATTTAACCTTGGGATTCTAAGGAAAATTAACTACCCCACTCCCTGACCCAAAACCAACAGTGTCAATACAACATTAAAGGGTCAGGGATAATTATATGTGATAAACAGGAAATCAGAAAAAAAGCTTGCAGGATACCTCAAAGTTGACTCGCCCCCATTTTTGCACAACTCTCCGACACAAAATGCAGCATTCCTCCTATTAGTTGCTTCAGACGATGCTAGTTCTTTTAGTACTAAGGGCATCGCCCTCTGAAACATTAAATGAACTTCGGACATTAGCTGCATTGTTGCAAAAATCACTCAAGACATATTATAAACTGAATACGCATTTAGAGTTTCAGATAAAATTACATCAACATAGCTTGCGATTGGAGCACCCATGTCTTGAGCAACTTCAGCAAGACAAGCAACCACCATGGTCCTATCTTGAGGGGGGCGTGAAGATTTCTGCACTTACCAGTCATCAAACTAGTGAGATAATAAGATATAAAGAACTCGAAACACAGGATGCAAAACAACATAGGTCATAGTCATTAATTTGACAACGCACCGCAAATTTCATTAAAGGATCAAATAGCTTTGCAAAGATTGGTGCAAAATGAGTCCCCATTGACTTTGCAAATGCAGGGAAGAAGGTCAGAAACTGCATCCATAAGCACCTCATCATGTTCAGTATCATCATCATCATCAATATCCACCGTCACCATCAGACTGCTGGCAAGCTGATTCCTCTCGGAGCAATCGCAAAGTTGCCTCAACCAGCCGAGACATATCTGTGATCAAGAAACATATAACCTTCAGGTCTGCTGTAAGAACTTTAATCTGGCACCCTTGAAAGATACTTCACCAATAGTAAAACGAAGCCAACTTAATTCAAACTTACAAGGCTCAATAGCCATATAACCATAATCCTTGATGAGTCTACAATGCTCATTACAAGCTTGAGCAACAATTCTTTGTCATCATCTTCAGTCATAGTCTTGATAAAAATATTCATCACTGTATCTGAAGGTCATCAAGAAGTAGAAAAGAGTTTCCCTTTCAGCAAAAAATAGGAAAACTTATAGATATAAGCTACCATACACACCAATTTAAAGTAATGTTCTTACCAAGAACTTCTCTTGCCTTAGCCAGCCCTTCCTGCATAAAAAAAATAAGAATAATGATAATTATGATTAAAACCATATATATATATTGATTGTACCAGCTTAGTTATCCAACTTGACTAACTGAAATGAGTTTAAGAACTAAAATATAAAAACCCGAAAAGAGAGCTTCAACTAAAACAATCCCATGTCCTGTGGAGACCAAAAACTACGGGATATAAAAAAAAGGTAAGAATTGTCATCTAAAACTCTTAATCAAAAAAGCACACTTACATTTTGACTCTGGAAGATTGCATGTGCCGCTGTCAAAATATCTGCAGTAAAAAACCAATCAACACAAGTAATTAATAGTAAAAACTTGTGATACAAGCAATACATTAATCATGCGATATGAGGAATAACAATAATATGCCCCTGATTATCCAAATTTTCAATATGTGCAACTGAAAGAAATATAACATTTGAAGATCAACACATTGCCATATTTTCAATAAAATTACCATTAAAAAGTAATGAATTTACCCATCTAGGAATGACATAAACCCATTTATGCATGAAGACATAATTGTCAAGACATTACAACATATTATGTAAAAACTCATTAACAATGCTTCAATTGTTGTTGGTGTGGTAATTAGTGGATGATAGAATTATATATTATATCAAGACCGTTATTTTATCATCCTATTGGATAAAAGGACTACTAAGAATCATAGGACAAATGCAAGTGTCCAGATAAATCAGAAAACCAAGTTTTACAAAGCTAAATAGAGAAAACTAACCCCCTAATTCCCCTTCTCTCTCTTGTCATAAACCAAAGAGAGGGATAAGAACATATGATCCTAATGAGGCATCCGCATCAAATGCGAAATAAATCTTACAATTATTCAAAGAATATATCAATTCATTGGGATGCTTCAGTAGTTGAAAACAATTC